>CM034147.1:340540205-341110205 GCA_019776745.2 Taxus chinensis
AATAGGTTCTTCTCCAACATCACGATGATAACCATAAAATTACAAGATAAATCATCCAAGCTAATTCCAACGCTATAAATAAAAATTTTAGCACATATATTCAAGTGTGATACATCAACTATCATTATGTCATATATTGTTTTCCTCTATAAATGATTGTATAAATAGTAGTCCCTCATATTAACCGTTTTCAACAAAACATAATTTAAATAGGTTTTGTTTTCTTCTTTATCGAACCAATTTCTATATTAAAGCCCTCAAGTGGATGTTAGTGTAGGTTATTATTTATCCTTTTATTTATTTATCAAGATAATTATTGCACTTAGGTTATCCCTATAGTTGTTGAGTTATCTTGGTTAGGTATACTAGTTGTGTGGAGTTAGTTTATTAGTCTTGTGGAGTTAGTTTGCTAGTCTTGTGGATTTTTCTTAACTGCTAGGATCAGTTAGTGGGAGTTCTTAACCACTAATCTAGGTAGTAGTTACACTTCCCTCCTATATGTACATCCTGGTTATTAATCTTATTCATGATATCTATGACATTATGTTGGATTTCCATATATTATATTTTAGCTATTTGTTTGTAAATCCTTTAATAAGGTTATTCTAACGAATTCCTTTCATCTCATTAAATGTTATGTGCTATTATCATCTTATATCTTTACGACTTGGAACAATATTTTTATCATTCCTTTCATGGTATTAGAGAAGTAGATGATGTAGACATCCATCTCTAAGTGTTTTTATACAAGCGAGAGTTTTATAATTTTCATATTTTTGGAAATTGTTAGTATGTTTCTATAGAATGTATTTCTATGTGAAATGGAGAGAACCATTAGATCTAGAAGGTGCCAAAACCCTTATATCAACTATAAATTCAACCACTAGTGATGCCAAGTAGTTTTGAAGGTGTATGTTTTTTTACAAAGTTGGTGAAGGGTACAAAATCTCGTACAAATCCGTATGGAAAGCTATAAAGGTTGCTAAAGGATTCCATGAAAAGCCTTTTTGGGTTTTTTTAAATATTTTATGGGTAGTTGTTATTATTTATGGAGGTTGCATGGATATGATCTAAGGTTGGTTTTGTTTTTTTGGGCATGGAAAATCCTCTAGCACTTGTGTAGAATTTGTTGTTTTGATTTGCGTGCTTGTCGAAGGGCTTAACTATTTTTGGATTTTTTCTGGAGAAGCATAAAACTTCGTGTGCCCTTTGGGGTCATTTTTGGTATTTTTAGCCCTTGGTCACATGGGAGATCATATGAGGGATTAACAGGGTGGTTCCTACTAGTGGGTGCTTAAGTGTACCCCCCCCCCCAATATTATTATTTTCTGGTAAATAGACCACGAATATTTTTTTCTATTTTTTTGCAAAAGTTTTCTTCAAATAAAAAAAATGTTTTTTTAATATCTTTTGATCAGTAACTTGGAATTCAAATATAGTTTTTACAAAAGTAGATGTTTTTCCATCCTTTATCCATTGGTGGAATTTAATTTTTAAAATTCACTACTTTATAAAGTCTCAAAATATAGGGGTGTTATCATCACAAACAGGTGCATTTTTGGTTGAGCCTGATGTCTTGTTACACTATTTTATGATTTTATCTTTGCTATCATGGGTTATTACCCATCAGAGAATGATATTTTTTTATTTGAATTGCATTTAATTCAAGATGACATAGTAAAATTTGTAGAGGAAAACAAATAACTTAAGAAGAAAAACTCACTTCTACATAACCTCATTCACAATAAAGATGACCTCATTCACTCCTTGAAGAAAAAACTTTCTCACTTATAACATCTTCCTCACATTTTGGACTCTTATTCCCATGCTCCTAGTCCACTTGTAGTTGCTTCTCCTACATCCACTGACCTTAATTTTTCAATTTTGATCCTACTTATACTTTTGATACTCTAGAGCCTATTGCCCTTGTTACTGAATTTTCTACTTCTATACATACACCTATTAGAGTAACACACTTGGTGTATCCCACTTCATCTCCTTCTAACATGCCTGGATATTTTGAGAAGCATACTACTGAATTTTTTTCTTGCATGCTCTATTCTATGGGTTTTATTGGAGAAGGTATAGATAGAAATTCATAGGGTATTGCTTCCCCTATTCATCCAGTTAAGTGGAATTCTCGTCATGAGATTATTTTTGGAGAAAGTACTTCATTGGAATCACTCATTGATAGATCTCTACTCTTTCTAAGGATCGAGAGCTACACATGAGGTTTATACCTTCACTTAGGCCTAAGATACTTGATATATTTCAGCTATTAGACATGATCGACCTAGAAAACACTCTGGTGTTGTTTTGTACGAACCTGTTATGAATTTTGTACCAAATCATATGCAAGCATCTTCTTCATCCATCTGTGTTGATTTGGGATGCATTTATGATCACTTGTGATGACAACATAGGAATTCATTGAGAGGACTCTACAAGAGTGGATCCTCCGCCATTTGGCTTCTTGCTCCACTTTCAATACCATTTGCATTTTAATACTCCTTGTTTTAAGCCTTTTATTTAGTAGGTGTGGTATATCTCTCTTGTTTTTTGAGAGTTTTTAATCTATATTTTCGACACTTTTAGGCATGTTGACAGTCTCTCTTATGGGGGGTCTATTCGGATGAAGCCCAGTGTTATTTTGATAGTGTTTGAGTAGTTGTTTTTCCATCTCATACATATTTGTAGTGTCACTCCACCTATTCAATAGTATGAGAGGGTGTGGTTTTGATCCTACTTCATCGCATCTTATGTCCTTGCCTTGTTTTCTTGGTTATTCTTGGATAGTAACATGCTTATTACTTTTGATCTTGTGTCTTTTCCTTGTTTCCTTGGTTGTTTTCATTTAATCGTGGCACACCTATTTGTAACATTTTATCAAATTATGTTTGGTGTTTTTTGCACTTTTGACATCACTTCGTTGACAACATCCTTATATGGATCTATTCTAGTGTAACCTATTTTCATTTTTTTTTTATTGTTGTCATAAAGAAGTGGATTTAAACCACAATGCACACCAAAATTATTCAGAATTGTAAGATTTTTTAATCATGCTTCTTGGATTCCTTACTGTAGATTGTTCTCTCTACTTTTTAATTACTGGTTTTAGGTACCTTGCGGTATTCCCTTTTTTTCTCAGTTATTGTATATGGGTACCTCATCAGACCTTATTGTCATTACCCACCTTCTTTTTCACCCACATAATTTATTCTTATGGGGGTGTTAGTGTAGGTTATTATTTATCCTTTTATTTGTTTAATATGATAATTATTGAACTTAGATTATCCATACACTTGATGAGTTAGCTTACTTAGGTTTACTAGTTGTGTGGAGTTATTTTGCTAGTCTTGTGGAGTTAGTTTACTAGTCTTGTGGAGTTATCTTAATTGCTAGTATCAGTTAGTGGAAGTTATTAACCACTAATATAGGTAGTAGTTGCACTTCCCTCCTCCTATATGTATATCCTGGTTATTGAGCTAATTCACGAGATCTATGAAATTATGATGGATTTCATATATGATATTGTAGCTCATTGTTTGTAAATATTTTTGTAAGGTTATTCTAGCGAATTCCTTTCAAATTATTAAATGTGATGTTCTATTATCATCTGAGATATTTATGGCTTAGGAAAATCTTCTTATCATTCCTTTCAGTGGAAGTTTCTTTTATTAAATAGGCATATTGTTATATATGATATCTTATCTACCATATAGACATTGCTAGTACTAATTGATGACTCCATATAAGCATGTATTTCCTATGGTTGTACATCATTTAATATGTGTACCATCCATTCAATTTGATCAATGTTCATTAAAACTTCAATTATGTGTTCAAAGTAATAAATTTATTTTAATAATGTCATTTAATTATATGGTAATCACAATATGCATTAACATCATTTTTATACCCTTTGAACAACAGTCTAATCCCATGCGCATCGGCCTATCACCCAGTGGGTGTTGGGCACTCACCCGAGGCACGTGCGGGTGCCAAGCCCCTCCTTTATGTGAGTTTTGTGAGAATACATCATCTATGACAGATACTTAAGTGTAAAATAATGGAAAAGAACCATGCATTCATTCTGAGAACCTAGGATGAGTTATCATATTAATGCATCCATTCAGATAGCGAAAGAGGAGTATCAAACAACATATAGAAATGATTCATAACACAAAGGAAATGCATTAGACTTATGCTCATGAACACATATATGCTTTAGAACAGAACCTTCTATTCATATTAATGAGTTCAGTAACCACATTACATTCATTGAGGTCATAACAGACCCATATAATAATGCAGAGCAAGGTCATGCATCAGAAACTATACTACGTCCTTCACATTACAAGGATAAACACAGAACCCATCCCTCTAAATATGCCATCACTCCTATATTTCCTCTAATCCCAACCCATAGAATCCTCCATGATATTTCTGCAGAGCTTCACCTCTCTTCCACCACTCTCTGCTACTCTCCACACCCCTCTTTCTACTATCCCTTCTACGCATCTCTATATATAGATTTTTTCCTTCACCACCATGCCTTCTGAGGTAACAGATTGGTTGCCAAGTGTCCAAGTGGTCCTCCAATGGAGCATGCCTCCTTTGATCTGAGCTCTCCACTCTTTGCAATGATGTCCTTCTAGATCCTTCCATCACATGCATGGAATATTCCATTCTTGATCCTACAGCTACCAGGCTGGCACCTTATCCACTCTGCATGCTAGATGGGTCACACTTTTCTTGTGTGCTTCTGGAAATTTGAATATGGCTAAGTCCCAAAACCCATCTTGTCTTACACGCGCACCATGTGTTCTACTAAACCCTTCTAGAACCCTTCCTTTTGTGCCTTTAACTCACGCTCCCTTCTTTAAATGGGTCCCATGTGCTCATGCACCTTCTTGTACTTAGTCAATATTATGGGGCCCAACATCACCCCACACTATGCCTATTCTCCATCCTCAGAAACAATTCTCTTCAAAGAATAAGGAATGGTGGTCCCAGAATAGGGGAAAAAGAATGAAGGAATGAAGAATTGGGAGAAAGAATGAAAGAATGGGGAGAATGAATGAGAAAAATGATTATTTTTGAAGGAGGAGAGGGAAATCCTTCCCTATTTCTACCTCTAGCTTTTCCCAAGCATCAACCTCATTCTGTGCTTGCTGACAGAGGTCTCCTACTAAGGCACTCACCTCCTCAAAACTTAATTCCTCCCCTTTGGTGCTCATTGTCTCAATAATACTTTCCAACTGTTTTCCCAAGTCCTCAAGCGCATCCATCCTGCGGGTGATCTAGGGGTACAATTCCTTTAGCCAACTTTTGATCGATCCTTGCAAGGTCTCGATAGCTTCTGACTTCTTTCTACCTCGGCTAGGATTTTATCTCTTTCTTCCCTGTTCCCCTTATTCTTTTCTTGAAACTCCTTGAGTTCCATTTCATGAGTGGTGACTAGGATGCTTGCCACTCTATCTCTATCAGCATAGTTGTCATATGTAGCTTCTGTGACTTATGCGGAAGCCTTTACCTCTGCAAGGAGTTTAGTATATCAAGAAACAATCTTGACAACCTTCATCTTCTCTTCTTTCTCTTGGTGTGTCAACACTTCTTCTGTAGACTCTAAGGCAAATGAACACCTTTCCATCATGAGGATGTGGGTCAAATCCTCTAGACACTGTAAGGTTGATTCATATTTTTACTTGAGTGGTGCTAAGTCAGGATGCTTTAAAACAATAGCACCCATAATCATTTCAATCTTCTTATGTAGCTCACACCCTTGCTTTCTCCTCTTTCAGTTCACACCTTAACTACACACTGATAAGCTCTTCCTACTTCAAGTCCTTTCTCTTCTTAGTGAGCTCCTTCTTTTTCTTCTCCAATTCCTCCTCCAGGAATCTCACTCTATCATTCCTTCTGAACAGTCTGGCCTCAATCTCAACTAAAACTTTGTTGAGCACATTACAGACCTACTCATCTGATAATTGTTGAGCATTCACCAAGGGATTTAATCCTTTTGTTTCTGGCACCTTCATCAGTGCTCTCTGACTTACTTCGAACTTAGGTTCATCCATGTGGGACTCGAATGCCTAATATAACATCTTCCTGTTTTGGAGATATGTGCCTTTTTCATCAAATGAAGACATAGCCAAGAGTTGTTCCATTGGTACGGTGCTTTAGAAGTGCATGTAGCACCTTTTTTGGATCATTAATGTATCTCATTCCTTTCTCTTGTGCCACCACTATGCCTTTCCCACCTATTTGCATAGCTTTTGGGAAGCTTACCACCAAATTGGGATTCCCATCCATGCTTCCATATTCTTTTCCAACGCTTTCTTCTTCCATCTCCTTCAAGATTTCATCTATGCTCCGCTCCAACTCTTGTTCCACCAAATCCTTCATGATGCCTACCACTTATCTCTCCATGGGTTTTTCCACTTGTTCCTTGGTGAGGCTTGGAGTTCTTTGGTTTTTTGGTTATCACCTCTTCACTCACCCCCTGCCTTGATCTTCTACTTCCTCCTCTTCATTCTTCTCCTCTTCATCTTCCTTGTTGTAATTCTCTTCACCTTCCTCCTCCTCTGAGTCATGTATATCATATACTGGGTGGTCTTCACCTCCTTCAGGATTTTCATCATCCTTGTCATAAATGTAGGAATCTAAGATTTCTGTCTCCTCTGAGTCTTCCTCTTCTATCACCTTCTGCTTCTTCCTAACTGGTGATTCTAGTATAGGAGATTCTTCTTTCTCCTTCTCCTTAACAGTGACCTCTTATTTGGTGATTCTTCATGTGTGAGGGGCTCTTCATGCTCTAGTGCCTCTTCTTATGGGGTCTTCACCTTGACTGGGGACTTCTTTCTGTAGACATAAGTGCTAGGCTTTGTGACTGCTTCCAGTGCACCCACCAATTGTGCGGTCTGCACACTTGGTGCCTTTTTCTCCTGCACCTCTTCTCTTTCCATCTTCTTTGGCATGGAATTTTTCTGACCTGTGGGGTCTTCTAGAATGGAGACATCACTCTCCAGATAGGTGCCTTTCTCAAACTCAGGCCTTATGCGCAAATTTACCCTGGCCGTAGCCCTTCTAGCGATCGGCAACGTTATTGGTTTCATCATTTGTACTTTGTGGGAGACATACTTCTTCACGTACGCATGTTTCTTAGGGTATACGAGCTTTTGGCACAGCTCGCGATGGTCTTGATCTACTTCACTAAGGTTGAACCTTAGCCTTTTGGCCTCCTTGAACTGATTGACCCCTATTTGGAAGTATTGTGCGGTGAAGGAGAAGGGTAGCTTGAACCATGGGCTCTAAGTCCCATTTGTCAAAGTAAACCTGTCATTGCAGAAATGTTGGTAAACTACAAACTCTTGACCTCTCCATCCACAAGCATGGGAAATTGCTCTGGGATCCTCCACTCTTCCCTAAATGCATCACGCATTCATTTATACCACTTCTCTAGGTGTGCCTTGTGAGTGACCATCATGGTTTCACAAGTATACTTCTCGAACCTTTTCACGGGTGAGGAGTTCTCTTCTGGATACTCCCAAACAAACTTCTCTGGCCCATCTGGTACTCCAATATCTGAGAAGATGATGGTGAGGAGGATGTTTCCAAATAGTATCTTCTCTCCTTCCTATGTGCTGCTTATGATTTCATCCGTAATAAAGGTGAATAAGTTATAGATGGTCCCTTCTGATATTTTCTGGCATACATTCAACCATGCCTTGTTCACTTGTGTCCATATTTCTTGATCATTAAGCTTGGTGACCAAGCATGTGGCCATCCTCATAACAGGGTCTGGAATTTTCTCGATGTCAAATTACCATGAACCCTTTTTGTAGTCATAAACTGCTACTATTTCCTTGATAGCCTCCTTATCACTCAAATCATCATCTATGGATTCTCCCTCACAATTCAGGCCAGTGAACTTGGATATCAACTGTGGTGTTATGTGCATCTTGCGGCCTACAAAGTAGAAATGGTCTTCATGCATGCGTGACATCAACCATTGATAAATCCACTCAGGCTTGCCAAAGTAAGGCAACTCATACAGTTACAATAGCCCTGCCTTTTCCAACTTTACTTTCACCTCATCATTGTAAATTGGCATCCCATCTGGTGTCCTTTTTTCAGTTGGATGAACCAGCTCCAATGCCATTTCTTTCTCTATAGTGCTCGTGTGATGGTTGTAATCACTCATGGTCATCTATCTCAAGTGTGATACCCACTCGTTTCCTAGCAACACTCCATCTGGGTACTGCATTTCTACATACCATTCCTCATTGGAGCTTGCGACGGTAGTGGTTTGTTTTCCTTTTCCCTTTCCCTTTTATTTCTTTGGTGAAATGGTCACCTTCTTTGGTGTCATTCTTTCTATTAGTTTTAAATTTGAAAACTCTTTTCTCTTCTCTACTACTTTTCTTAATCTTGAAACTCAACTCCTGGAATAAATCCTTCTATCTCTGTGCCCTAGCTGCCAAACCCTAACTAGGAAAATCCTTCCACAAGACGCCACACTTCAAACAAACTTTTCTCACGCCCATGTACTCCTTCCTCCTAGTTTGTAGATCCACCCTAGTCACACACTTAGATTTCTAGGATTCTTCTTCCTTCGCACAAATCTCTCTGGATGCCCTAGTTTGCAAGAGCACTTCAACTTCGTAATAGAAAGGTAGAATAATGACTTTCCCAACCTCATATTTATAGTTTTTGCTCCCCTCCAGCAATAAATGTTATACCACCTACCAACGTACTTAACATTAAATGTGGATTTTTCCACTAGGCCGACCTTAAGCGCCCTTACCCATGTGCCCAATCCTGTGTGAAAAACCTTCTACAACCTTCTGGCGCATAAAAATCCAATCTAACCGAAGACTCTTACGTGCGCGTATACAACACCGAAGGCACTTCTTCTGTCCTTTACCTGATTTTTTCCCTCACCTACCTCATGTTGTTCCTGCACTCTTCATCCTTTATATGTGGTCTTTGTTACAGCCTTCTTGACACCATAATTCATTATCCACCATTTCCCCATGCACTTTCTCAATCTTACGCACTTCCTTCTACTGGGCCACTCAACTTTTTCTACTGGCTTATAATTTTCTTTGCATTACTCCACCCCACACTAAAATAGATACACGGTCCTCTGTGCATACACAACCTTAGAAAATAATGTGGTTACTAGTGCACAATGCGCATATAGAAACAAAGAAAGGAACAAGCAATGAGAAAGGGAAACACAAGAAAAGAAAAAGTAATAAAGGAAAATTCTAAGATAACTAGAAATACTACCTTATTTACAAACACCAAGAAGACTTATTTATAGTAGGGCTTTAGCCTACTCCCATTGAAATGACCTGGTAATCTTGTCCCATCTAGAACTTGTAACTAGAAAGAACCTGAATCAAGGATGTACGAGATGATGTAAGGTCCCAACCAATGGAATTTCAACTTCCCATGATGGCACAGATACTTGGAATAATACAACAACACCATCTGCCCAACCTCAAACTACTTTTTCTTGATATGATGATCATGCCATGCCTTTTGTCTTACTTTTTCTATCTTTTGACTCCATCTAGCAAGTGATCACCTCTCGTCTAACTGCATCAACTTATCAATCCTCTCTTCTAGCACTTTTTCATCATCCAATCCTCCTGCGTGCACTATATGCAGTGATGGTAACATGAATTCAACTGGTAAAACAACCTCCATGCCAAACACCAATTGAAATGGTGTGGCCTTGTTTAACCTCTTGTAGGTTGTCCTGTATGCCCATATGATGGATGATACTTTGTCATCCCAATCTTGTCTTCTGACATCATAGATCTTAGTCAATGTGTGACTTAGTATTTTTTTAAATGCCTCAGCAATTCCATTCACTTGAGGGTGATAAGGGGTAGTCTTGTGATGGGCCACCATAAATTCTACTAACAGAATCCTGACCATTTCATTGAGAAAATGTGTACCTCTATCACTAGTTAAGCTTAAAGGACAACCATACCTGTTGATTATGTTCTCCCATAAAAATCTAGCAGTTGTCACTACAGTGTAATCCTTCATAGGCACTACCTCTACCCATCTTGTCAAGTAATCAGTGCAAGTAATGATATACCATGAACCAGTCCTTTGCGCAGCTAGAAAAATTGGCCCTACAAAGTCAATTTCCCATTTTTCAAATGGTTAAACACTGGTTATTGGTTGCAAGGGAATTTCATCCCTCTTTCTAGGTTTTCCAAGGCATTGGAAATGGTCACAGGCCTTGCAAAACTCAATATAATCCTGGTAGATGGTTTCCCACCAAAGCCTTGTGAGTAGAATCTTCCACGCTGGTAGCATGCAATCCCACCATGTGCTTCCTCCATAGTTTCCTCTCTGTTCTAATATCCCACCATCACATCCTAACTTATACTTCTAATCCAATAATTGCCACACGCTCATGTTCTAATATACATCGGCACAGCTTCCATCATCATCAAGTCCTATCATGTCCCTTATAGGTCTCCACTAATCAACATATACGTATTGCTAACTACTTTCTCTCCAAAGTCATCATCCCTTTCTGGCACCACACCTATTTTTAAGAATATTGTGATATCTTCCAAGTCTGAGGGCATGCGTTGTAACCTAAATAGTTGTGCGTCTGACATGGTATCCTCAATGCTTTACGTGTCCTCCCCTAAGTTAATCCTTGATAAGTGGTCAGGTCCTGAATTACTTTTTCTTGGTTTTACAACCACTGTGAACTCAAACTCTTGGAATAATAGGACCCAATGGCATATGTGCCCTTGCAAAATGGGCTTGTTGACTAAGTACTTCAATGCCATGTGGTCCATGTAGAATATAAATGGTGTTTCCAATAGGTACTATCTAAACTTGTGCACCGCGTAGATCATTGATAGTGCCTCTGCTCAGTAGTTGTGTAATTTTGTTCTATTGGTGTCAACTTCCTACTTGCAAAACACAAGGGGTGATCAACAATTCCCTCACCAGGTTGTGCTAGTATTGCTCCCATGGTTGTTCCTGAGGCATCAACATGCACATGGAAAGGCTTATCCCAAGAAGGAAAATGTAGTATGGGCGCAGTGACAAGCCTCTCCTTAAAAGTGTCAAATGCCTTCCGTTGCGCCTCTCCCCAACAAAAGTCACTCTTGTGTTTTAGCAATTCCTCCAAGGGTGTGGTGATCTTGGCATACCCCTTGATGAATTTCCTATAGTACCCCATATTCCCAAGGAATTCGGCACTACACTTTGACTAGTAGGCTCCCCTAATCCCACAATAACTACAACTTTGGCATGATCCACTAGTAAGCCTTCCTTACATATAATATGTCCTAACAGGGTTCCAAATGGAGTAGAAAAGACACATTTCTTAATGTTGAGGGATATCCTCAACTGTCGACATCTCTCAAACATCAGCCTCAAATTTTCACAATGGTCTTTTACCAATCCATATATAGTCTAGTCATCTAGGTAAACTTGAAGAAATTTATGGATGAAGTCCTAAAATGCTTGTACCACGATGCGTGAGAACACAGCAGGTGCATTCTTCAATCCAAAAGGCATAATTGTGTAGGAAAAACTTCCCCATTCAGTGGTGAAATTTTTCTTTCTCTATTCTTCCTTTGCAATCCTGACTTGGTGATACCCTGAGAACCCATCCGTGAAAGAGTAGACTTCTTGCCTGGCTACTCCCTCTAAAATTTCTTCAGTAAAGGGGGTTGGGAAAGCATCAATGACACATACTACATTTAGGTCCCTATAGTCCACATAGATCCTTATCCTCCCATCCTTCTTGATACTTGATGACCATTGGGATTATCCATTCTGATTCCTCCACAGCCTCAATGATACCAAATGTTATCATCTTGTCTAATTCCTCCTTGACCCGTAAGTGTAAATTCAGATTCATTTGATAAGGCCTTTTCTGAATTGGGTGTGCACCTTCCTTTAACTTAATCTTCATCTCCACCAAGGAATGGTGGATGCCTTTGAGTTCATGGTACCCATGAGGGAATAAATCCTAGAACTCGCGTAACAGATCAATGACATTTGAAACTTATTTTTCCAACCAATAGTCCCCAATGATAGCTTCCTTAGGTTCTATCTCTGTCCCAATGTTAACCTTATTTATTTTCAATGGCTCATGGTAGGTGTGTACTCCTGCTCATCAATGCACTATTTATGACTTCACGCATACCTTTAGAATGGTTAACATCCAAACTTTCCATCTCTTCACTATCTACTACATAGACCATTTTTCCTTTTTCTTTTTCCATGCACGTGCACTCAAGTTGTACTTCCTCTGATTCTTCTTCATTGAGGTGCGTCTCCAAATAAGGCTCACCCAACAACTCCAGTAGCCTATCTTCTTCCATAGCACTATCTCCCATTGTAAGATGCTTGATTACTTGTAATGCCTTATCATTGATGGCTTCATACTAAGATACTCAAAATATTGAATGAGATCAGTTACCAACTCCTGCTAATTACCTATTTGACAATGCATATCTGAATGAATATATCATACACATGCATAGCCTTGCAAGGTGGAATACAACTTATGCACCCATAACGAAGGTGGCAACGCTTCTACGCTTCCCATCTAGGTCTTCTCACATGCTTAGACATGAAATGAGGCAATCTCTTTACCATGGTAGTCTTAGATCTGATAGTGGGGTGTCATTTCTCCTTGGAGAACATTAAAGAAAATGTGACTCTTACCTTGATGGAATTCTGAGGTGTCTCTAACCTGATGTGTAGCCCACTAGCTCACTGTAGTTCTGAATAGGTTATAACTAAGAATTCCCCTTCTCTCATCCTCATTATTCCATTGAGCCTCCATTTCTCCTAAGAAAACTTTAGGGTAAGATCCTCTAGAGAAACTTGTCAACTTCTTCCCTCCAAGGCACTTGACCGAATGCACGCCTTGATTTCCCTTGTTATAGATCCTTTCAATTGTCACCCAGTCAATTCCTATGTACCATGTGCCCAATTCTCACCTGTCATGCTAGTGGTATCACTCAAGGACTGAGTATCTTACAACTGGATAACTCCCTCCATGGGGTGAATGTATCTCAGGATATTTTATGGAGTGCACATAGACTCTGTCGAGGGACTTCATCTACTAAGGGATCATTATATAGTGTGTTGAATTCCCTTCTGTTACAAGGGATAATCACCCTTTCTTTCTTGTTCTTGAAAATTGGTATATGCCTTGTTAAACTGTAGGTCCGTCATTGTTTCATATAACACCAAGGGTGCCCAAGTAATGCAGGGAAATTATCTTCCTTGGTGAGCACCAAGACTTAAAAGTCCCCAGTGAACTTAGACCCTTGAATAGTGATAACTGCATCCTTCAAGACTCTAATGGACATTTACTTTGTCTTCTTTTCCATATACAACACATTCAAATATGGTTGTAATGCAGGTCTTCCCATTTGATGCTAGGCATCTAAGGTGAGAACATTGAACTATACTCCTATGTCAATGATGATATTACTCAGAAGCCACCCATCAATGACAACATTCAAATTAATCAACTTATCATAGTCAAGGATGTGAGGAAGGTTTGCATGTAAAACCTTCCTTTCGCACTTTGTTCCGGCACGTGGTACCTTCTCCCTCAACCATTCTCCTAGAAAGGGAATAATATTCTCTTGCCTTAACATCCTACATACTTCCTTGAATTCATCCAGGTCCTTCTTTGGAACCTCAACATTCTTCCTTTACTCCTAATACTTTGACTTCTCCTTTAGACATTAGATATCTCCTTGTAAACTCTTAATCACATCCATAGTCTCTTGATACACCTCCTTCTGATGAGTAGGATCTGGATAATTTCCGTGTACCACTTCCTCTCTTGAAAATAATGTCCTTTGTCTTGGAATTTATTTGGCATGCATGGCCTCTGCTCACGTCGTCACTAATACAGGTTCTATTCCTAACTCACGCGCCACTCTTGGCATCCACTGTGAATCAGCCTTCTTCATGCTCACCATCCGAATGCCTTTGTCCGTCCATTGTTGCTGGTTCATATGCTCATAAAGCTCTAGACACTCTTTGTACTTATGTTTCTTTCCAAACCATAAGAATTACAACATATCAGGACACTCACTCTTGTAATTCTCTATAGATCCATATTTATAATAAGTTCATCATGGGAATTCACTTCATCCTCCACCATAGTTACTGTGACCACAAAATCCTCTGCAAAAACTTCTTCCACATGCTCCTCCATCTGCACACCCTTCATAGCACCTGTCATCATCCTTAGAGCTGCTTTCAAGACTAGTCTGGCACACACCAAGATCAATAGGATCATGAATATGATCAATCAGTCTCCAATCCTTGGTATCATGGATCCTAGAGGTACATATCTTGCAATAGAAAAAAAAAATCTTTTGGATTGCATGTTGTAGTAGAGGACACATATTTGCATCATGATCCCCATGGAAAATCTCATAGTCTACCATCATGGTGCATACTGACTTTGGAGGAAAACTATCATTTACATGACCTTCCACTTCATAGTCTATACACCAAAGCCCACTACAAACCTCATGTACTGAACTTGTAGATAGCTTCTCTGACTACTTGGCCATTGCAACAATCTGAGCCTCTAGAAAGGGGATAACACCAGTATCAATGCTTCCAACTAATATTCTGGTTCAAATTGTATGCAAAATGAACACATATTTAATCAAATAACACCAGAAAAATATAGTATAATATTTTTATATTCCATCCGGGATATTTTATTCATTTCCTGGTGAGCTTTTTATACAAATAATTGATCCTATAAACTAGTAGTCAAGTCTTATCTTCCTCATATATCTCAAGCTTTATTTTTTCACACTCATCCCCAATATATCTTACCTAGGATAGCTCTAGTAAGTTGTACTACAACTCACGTACAACTATAAAATACAACTCAATATGACTTTGTATTTTATTATTCACACACTTAATAATGTTATCAATAATATTTCCTAACATTCACTCCCCTATTGTTAACATTATTAATTCCTAATATAGACTCCCCTAATGTGAACAAGGTAGAAAATTTTTTTCACATCTCAGCAGAATGCCAACCCCTATAGCATGCCTGTAGCTCATGACCTTGATATAAATGAAGGGAGCAACACTCAACCTTTTATGGTTTTACAACAGATTTACCACCAACCTAGACATGAACAATTCTCCACTCTATTGTTCACCTCATGTGGTTTTCTGGATCTCCACGAACCATTTCAAGATCCATGTCTGCATGTGTTTTTTTTACTTCCCCACTATATTTTTCATCAGAAGGTTACATATAAGAATTTTTCACACATTAAAATAACATGAATGTATCCTCTATTTTTATTATCTACCACACAGATGAAAGAAAAAACACAAATGAAAATACTTGGCCACCAAATCAGTACCACGGCCTCGTCAATGGTGCCTAATGAGAGGTCACTGATTAACCTCCTTCCTTCGTTGCCTTCAGCCTCTGAGTTTTGCTACTTACTTAGCAGAAAGTATAGTCAAGGATGATACGCATTCGCTATCACGATACAGGGAAGGGTCGAGGGGTGGAGCCCTTGAAGCTAGGAATGGTTTTCATTTGCATTTTTCCTTAAAATTTGAGTGTCGGATTACACCGAAAATGCACTCATTTGTCTTTTTTTTTAGTAACAAATTTTGATGACAACTCACAACCTTACAAATGACACTTTTGACTCAGTCAAGAGGACTCAACTGAAAATAAATTTTTAAATGAAAATGACTCACAATGACAATATAAATTTTTTTGACTTTGACAAGAAATCAATAAAATATTTAAAAATTAATCATCTTTATTACTTTTTAAATAATACTAGACATATGGACTATACCCTCATACTCAACATGGAAATATATAGACCCTAACAACAATCTATAATATAACAAACAAAATTATTTCTAGACATGAATCGACCTTTTATTATAAACCTGTTCAACGTAATAATATATAAAATTAAAAATATTTTTCCTAAAATACTTATGAAGAGTGGAATATTGTAACATTACTCATGAAATTTGAGCCAATTACTATCTACATGTAAACTCATATGTGGCATTTGAAGAGTGGACAACTATCTAAATAATTCACCACGTCCAAACATCCAATGCAAAGAAAACTTTTGATGCTAATGAGGACAGGGCTTTGACTGACAACGTTTCCATATCTGTATGAGAAAGCTTCAGAATTTTAATGGCTTATACGAGCTGATATGTTTTCTTACTGTCCACATGACCTGTCAGGGTATATCTGTAGATTTCTAAGCCTCAAGGGTTTGTTGAAGGAATTATCGCACTTCTATATTGGTCGATGATTGTCGACCAAGCTCCAAAATCCAATGAAAATAATACAGTGGAGTATAAAATATTTGTACGTGCAAATCAACACTGAGAATTTACTGAGGAAAATATTAATTCACTTGTTGTATTCATAGGAAGATCCTTAAAAACAAAATGCAGTCCTTCGAACTACACCACACATTATTTAAAGAGGAGAAATGACATCGTTTGGGGAAATGATAATCACTCCAGCTACCCCTCCAAACAAATCATAGATCTATCAGATGATCATACTAGAACAGATCGCTCTGATACCAAATAATATTTTGGTTCAGATTGTATGCAAAATGAACACACATATTTAATCAAATAACACCAAAAAAATATAGTATAACATTTTTCTATTCCATCTAGAATATTTTATTCATTTCCTGGTGATCTTTTTATACAAATACTTGATCCTATAAACTAGGAGTCAGGTGTTATCTTCCTCATATCTCTCAACCTTTATTTTCTCACACTCATCCCCAATATATCTCACCTAGAATAGCTCTAGTAAGTTGTACTACAACTCACGTACAACTATAAAATACAACTCAATATGAGTTTGTATTTTATTATTCACACACTTAATAATGTTATCAATAATATTTCCTAACACCAACAACCTCAATGTGCAAGGAAGCTTCCAAGGCCTCACACGGGTCTATGAAAGTCTTGTGTGACAGTGCCCTTTTGAACAGTCTTATTAATCCTCTAACAAACCATTGAGCATTTTGAGAAGGGTGAATGTCATAAGATAGTTTTGACAAGAGAGTTTTTATCCATGCATCGTACTCCTGTACACTCTCTTCCATTCCTTATTGGATCTGCTTCAGGGTGGTGATGGTCTTCTATTTAAATTATAGGATATGGAATTATGTTAGGAAGGAATTCTTCAATGTAGTGTAGTCTACCACCATTTTATGGGGGTCATATTTGCAATACCAAATATGTGTGCGTCCTTTCAATGTTATTACAAACTGATTTATCTTCCACTCTAGGGTAGAGATCCCTTTCACACACCATAGTAATTCATACTTGTGCACATTTTCTGTAGCATCTTCAATACCCCTATAGTCTCGTAAGTGTAAAGACATCTCAAAAAATACTTGTGGACGTGGTTCAGGCCCTTGTCCTCCATATCTAGAGCCTTGGTTTCCTCTTATGTTTCCTCCTCCACCATATCCACTGGATCCACCAGGTCTTGTTCCTCTTGACCCACCAGATCCTTGAAATCTGCTAGATCTGCTAGGTCCTCCAACCCGTATACCACAAGATCCACCTCCTACAGACAAAAAATGGCCTAAAGTGGTCACACCTAGTGTTCCCAACATCCCACTGAATTACATGCTGATGGTTTGTGAGATTGCCCCACTATCATTTGTGTGTCCCGTGCCACTCCCATATGTGATACCCAAACCTTGTGTATTTTCACCTTGTCCAAAAATTGCTTCAAATACTGGAATGGTTTGCGAAGCCATGGATATTCCAAATGAGAATTTATATCTCCTAGGCACAAATCAGTTACTCCCACTGATACCAACTGGGTTAACAATACTTCTCCCTTGATTTAGAAAACCAAGCACTATGGGTTGGTTGTCAGGTGGGTTCATATGTGCACCGATGGCTCTCCTTTCTCCATGTGACAAAATATCATCATAAGCTAAAGGGGATTCTCTCCCATGCTTTCCAAGATGGGGTAGCATAGACTGATCAGGTTCCACATCCTCTACATGAACCTCAACTCCTTCCCGTAATGTCTTCCTCTATAGATCCATCACACTTGCAACCTCACGTTGTCTACTCATCTCCCTTTCATGAGCTTCACTATACTTGAGTCATCTCTCCTCTCTTTCCTTTTCAGCTACAATGTCAATCATCTTCCTCCACCCTAGCTTCCTCTCCCCATGCTTAGAGAAGCTTAGCTGACCATGGGAAATTCCTCTAAACTTAGGGTAATGACCAAGATATTCATAGCCAAAGAAATAACATGAAAAAATGATCCTATGGGCTCCCTCAGAAACTCGAACTCAGCAAATTATGGGTAAAAATATGTAGAAATAGCATATTCTAGGGTATAACTAGTCAACACTCCTTTCCACCAGTGATCAACAGCATGCATCCAAGTTAGATCTGCATCCTGTAGCCTTTGGTAATCATCTTGGGTCCATACTCGTGATCTATAGTACCATCTCGATCTAAATGCATATGTTAAAAGCCATATATATATATATATATATATATATTGAAAAATAGCATAAGAATATCTCATACAACTCATGGTATAGGTTCTCTTCTACCCATCCACATGCATCAAACTCGGGTCCAGTGATGAATATTTGAGAAAAATCATCCTCCGTGCTCTAAAACCATGCTTCAACACTTTCCAAGGTCAAACATTCTATCAGCACGCATCACAGGGACCAAGTTGTATGCCATTTCTTACAACAACTTCAAAAAGAGGTCCTGGCAATGGAACCAAGATGTATTCATTTTTATACCCTTAGAACAACAGTCTAATCCCATGCTACCTAGAATGCCAAATATGGCTAGGTCCCAAAATCCATCTTGTCTTACGTGCGTGTCGTATGTTCTACTAAAACCCTGCCCTGCACACCTTCAACCCATGCATCCTTCTTCAAATGGGTTTCACGCACCCATGCGCCTTCTTATACTTAGCCAATAATCTAGGGCACAAAAAATATGATTGATATAATAGGGTTTTAAAAATGATAAATATTTTGTCACAATTCAAGATACAATCATAATAAATATATAGTGAACAATAGGTCCAAACACGAAGCGATCTGAAATTTGAAAAATCAATTAAAATGGAAAACCTAAATAAAAATTGTACATCTCATGAAGTAGCACAAATGGAACAATACTATTATAGATATGGTAATTGTTATTAAATTTAAGGATCATATTATTGTAATAAAATCCTAACACCTTTCTCACTTTTCTAGATATCATTCCAATTCATTGGGAAACTTTCCTTCTTCCTTATAACCCTAATTTTTTTGTAACACCTTACAAAATTGAATGAACTAAACGAACATAATCGGGGACTTTGCAATCACTTCATTATTATGATGCCCTTATGATTCTAAATAATTCAAAAAACAACATGTCTGAAATTACACCCCATGAAATTTTGAACAACCCATCATAATGACTTAACCATTTTCATCCTCTAGAAAATGCACAAAAGAATAATTCACTTCACTACGGAATGTAAGAACTTAGTGTTACACGGATTCTCCTAACCAATGAAACAAATAAAAGAGCATCCCATAGAATTAGGAAAAAATTAATGAAGTTAGTGTTGTGTGGTATCTTTCAACACTTTTAACACACTAAAATAGTAAGCACCTATTAGGTAAATTCAGATGAGGTACCACGAATTTGTTTATCCATGAAGGAATCAAGAAGTTGGCTGAGTTCAAAATTTGTGACTAGTAGAAAATCCACATTGAACTAGAACCAAAGAGCTAACCACCCTAACCACTGGAATTTAATAGATTATGGCACCATTATGGTCAGCCTGATGGCATGTGTTAAACTCAAAGGATTCAATGCTATGGTTGTTGATTGCATTTTTGTAGGCAACCATGCCTTTACTACAAGAAAACTATGCACAAATTCATGGAACCCACACTCATTCAATGCATTTTTCAAAAGCAATTAGTTCCATCTTGGCAATCCTTTTCCAATTATTTTTATTTTTCTGCATGGTAGGAGTTGTATAAATACAAGTGATTGTGCACTTTATAAGGTTTCTTATTCATTTTTCTTTCCTTAGCATATTTACGAGATCTTCTCCTTAAAACTCGAAACTTTATGTTGTCAACATCTATAACTCACAATTGGTGTTATCTTGTCTCAACTTTGTATGTAATCTCTTGAATAATGATTAATGCAAGTGTGGTTTACCTCATTCCCTAGAATACATTGTGTTTGGTGTGAATATATTTCCCTTCTGCATATTTCAAGTTCTTCTATCTCTTTTCATTTGATGTAAGATAATTTTTTATGACCCCAACATCATGTTTCCTACATCTGCATCATCAAGATTTGGGAAAATTTCCACCTTATTTTAGTGCTATCACTACCCCTTAGCTTAGGATTTTCCTTTCTTACATCTATCTCTCTCTATGGTCCCTTGGAATTGTTAGTGTAGGATTAGCTGTAAGAATATTTTTAGTGTTAGAAGTAGTTTGTGTTATGTAATTGTTCCCAAATCAAGGCAACAGGGAGGCCAACCTTCTCTAGAGGTTGATATCACCTTTATAAGACCCATATCACATAGGTTATCCCATTTTTCCTCAAAATCCTATATATGTGTGATTCGTGGCAGGGTACAATTTTGAGCTCCAACATTTTTGGCCAGTGGGACAAGCTTGATAGTTCTTAAATTCATTATTACTAATTTTTGATGTGTGACTTCATGATTTTTGCATTTTGATATTGTTCTTCAACACATCTGCCAACTTCCAAGCTCAAATATCCTGATTTTAAGTAGTATAGTGCCCTTTTTCATGAGAATAATATAGACAAGATAAAGTGTAGCAAGCAGTGAGTCTTTTGACTATTTGTAGTTGTCATATAGGAGAATAAGGAGAGGTAGAATAATTCAAAGATAGCCATATCAACCAAGTATAACTATTTTTAATCCTCCTCCTGGTAGGTCTTTCTTGTTGTCCTCTAGGGTTTTAAGACCTATTCCATTCATGGAATAATTGAGAAATTTTCCTTTTTTCAGTTTCAATGGTGGTAGTCCTCTAGCACTTAATGCCCAACATGATATACTAGTTTCTGCCCTTAAAAATATTCCCTCCTTCGCTAGTGAAAATTCTACCACTCTAGTTGATCATATTCATGATGTTGTAATTGTATGTTTAGTTCATCTAGTCATGGAAGATGATTTTTTAGTCAGGCTTCTTACTTATTCATTGAAAGGTATAGCACTTCAATGATATAGAACTTTTATACATGCTTCCATTCAAAAATTGGATGAACTTAGTACAGCTCTTTGCCAATAATTCAAGGAGAAAGCAGACAACATATATTTATTAGAGAAACTCACAACAATCAAACAAGCTCCAAATGAGCTCATGGTGGACTTAAATTTTATATTCCAGTGAACATGGGACAAAAATGTAGTGCTACTAATACCAACCCCACAAGGTGTATTCTTATACTTTCTTAGAGCTCTAAATTTATATTAGCAGTAAGGATTCAATCTATGAGTGTTGTTCAATTACCAAATGCCTATGAAATATCCATTAGGGCTGAAAATTTTCTTATTCAAATAGGAGAGTTAGCCCCTAGATTTTCTATTACTAATTTTCTTAAACTTCCATATGATACTCAACCTGTTGTTTCTCCCATTTTTAAAACATTTGTTTCATCTCCTGCTTCCACATCTGGTTCTTCTATCAAACGAGAAGAAATTGAAATTATTAGTGTTCATCTTAAAAATCTAACAAATGAGATTGTATCTCTTAAGAGACATCAATATCAAGCTTCTAAAACTTATCCTAACCCTCCTCATGGTCATTCGTAATAAGGATTTCAATATCCTAATCAGATATTTTTGTAGAATTATCCTCTAATAAAACTACCAAATGAAAATCTACAAGCCTCGCCCACTCGAAATTTAAGAAAATTCATTGTTCAAGTCTAGAATGACATGGTAGAAGAATTTGAATGGTTTTTTTCATGTGATCAACCCTATAATATGTATAAATGTGAGGTTAGAATGAAATCTTTGTAGGAAAATCCTATTTAGTTCATCAAACTCCATCCTACTTATAAGAACAGTTTAACAAGAAATATAGAGAAGACTCAAGAGTTTTATTCTAAAACCAATTTCATGTTCTTTGGGCCTAAATAATTTTGTGTAACTAATCAAGCCATGGATAACTCAAATAGGCTACAATTTCATGTGGCAGATCATACAACATATAATAAGTGATAGATGGACATGAGATCTCCTCCTCATGTTTCCTCGGTTCCAAGTGACACTTCCAATCATTCCTATGGACTTGAGTAGAAACTCAATATAATCTAGTTTTTCACAGGTCACTCAGTAGCCATACAATGAATAAGTTACGCGGGACACACAAAACCCGCTAATCAAAGATACTCCACGTGTAGAGAAAATAAATAAAGAGCATGTCACACCTTCATTGAAAAAATTCACAGGCATTCCCCTAAACATTATAAAGTAAATGAAGAAGACAAATCTTAATATCACAATGTGGGATGTATTTTCTATACCATATCAAAGGGATCTTTTGCAAGAATCATTAAAGTATCTTCCACCTCTGGAACCCGTTATGCAGAAATTAGATCAACACATGTTATTCAATGATATGTAAACAATAATAGACCCCCTACTATTTTGAATGTTTACAAAATAATTAATTAAATTATTATTTTTTGTGACTTGTGTGAATCTAAAACTAATTTAAAATCTTAATTTTTTAAGTTTATGAACTGATCCATAACTAATTTAAATATTCCCAAACTCAACTTAATCAACGGTTTGATCAAAACCATCTGTATTTCAAATTACCTGATTTCTTGTACTTTATTGTAAAATGATTTAAGTATGCTTATATGAATTAAAATATGACTTAATAAATGTGGAAAAAAATATAAATTAGATAAGAGACAACACCAAACTTGTTTACATAGTTTGTAAAATGCCTATGTCTCTAGGTTCATTCAAACCAATCCATTAAAATTGTCAAAATTTCAAGTATTATACAACTTAAAATAAATAATAATAGATTTTAAACCTACAAATTCATGCACTCAAACCTTCGAAAGACTTTGAAAATTATTATTGTTTTTCCTCCACCTTCCAGAAGCACTTGTACAATATTTTACCTTTGTTCTCTATCAAAACTGACTTTCACACTATTAAATGACATCAAAAGAACTTCAAATCAGAAAATTAATGGATTCACCAGTAGTGTCTCAGAATTCTAGAAAACTTTTTAGTTTACACCAAGATCTAAAAATCCCCCTAAACTACTTCAAAATTAACTTTTCTGTAGAGTGCTCTATTTAAAAAATACACCGTCAAAAGCTTCACCCTGTTTAAATAACAACTTGTATATATATATATATATATATATATATATATATATATATATATATATATATATATGTTTGAGTCCACCTTATGACCTAAAACAAGACTTATTTAATGCATGAATTTGGTTGGGGTTTGATCCTCCCCAACCACCATCGATCGGCATTTTTTTGGCATTACGTTGTCATTGATGTCAAAGTGTGATAGTGAAATTCGTGTTGTCATGGATTTCTAAGGTATCATTGATCTCAAAAGTAAAAAGACATGAAGGTTGACTAGCAGTGTCATGTATTGAGTTGAGTTTCTTGATGAGATGTCATGATGTCTCGGGGTATCTTGAGTAGGTGTTGGATTTTAGGAGTGATGCATAGGTTTTATAGTGTTATGGTGATTTCATGAAGTGTTTTGAAGGCTCTTGTAGGTGTGCAAGTGTGATGAAGTCCTAAGGAGGTCAACATTGATGGTACAAACATGTTCAAGATGTTTTCTTTAGAGGCTTAGTCAGTTGAATGAGGTATGTCGTGATGATGTACAAGTATGTAGCAATTTTATAAGCATTGTGAGAGCATGAGTAACATGTGGATGGAGTGTTATGACACTCATGAGTGTCTCAAAGTACAGATATAAGGTTTATACATGGTTTCTAGGTCCACACTAGACCTATTTTTAAGCCCTATGTGACCTAATTAGGTGAGTTACACACATTTCACCATGAATATTGAAATATAAGAATAGATAGAGGTAAATCAGGTTGTTCCAGTGGTTTTAGTGAAGTTTCAGGTTTTGGTTTGCAAGTATAAGTAAGAAATTTCAGTTTTGCCCTTACAAAGTATATAGAAGTGAGAAACAAATCTTGAAATGGACTTTCTTATGCTCATTGGCATGTGTGAATTTTACATAGGAGGCTAATATCTTCATCATAGTTGGGTAAGCTTCCTAGATCAATATTCCTAGAATTAGTTTTTAGTTTGAGGGTTAGAGCTTTATAAACAATCGTTAAGAAGCTAAGGTGGTTCTAAACCCTTGTAAAACCCTAGTTGAGTAGCGATGCGAGAGTTCTTGTTCAAAGTGACCCATAATGGATTTAATTTTCTATTATTATTATTATAGGTTATATAGGACTCCTCCAATTTTCCTCAAGTGGTATTTTTGAGTCATGAAAGTATGTTGACCCCACAGTAAATTGCAAGTTTTTAAATAATTTTTTGTTTCTCCCAAGTTGTGCACTAGACTTGTTCAATAAATTGATTTTTGAGGAATTATGGAAGTTATTCTACATTTTTGGAGTGGTTTTATAACAATTATTTGTCCTTAGGAGGTCTATTGAAGCCTATCTTGCAAGTCTAGTTTTTGGGGTGAAAACGGTTATTTTTGGAAACCTGGTTACAGAGGTGTTTTGATGGTGTTTCAATCTAAGTGATAGTATCCTATGCATTTTTTGATAATCCTGGGCTCATTTTATTTCCATCCATATGTAATACTTTCATGGTTGATATGATTTTATGTTTATTTGGCTTCAATCTTTGAGGATTGGTTTTGTAGGCTATATACCTAATGAGGAGAGTATAAGTGGTCCTTGTTTTTTTTGTATGGTCTTGTTGGCTCAAGAGACTTGGGTTTTCCGAAAGGGTTTTTTGGGTGTATTAGGTTTATTTGAGTCCTAATGAATGATTTTATGTTTCTAGATTCCATTTCCAACCTAGGTGGTCCTTCGTATGGAATTTTCATCATGTGTTTAAGTGGTTTTAAGTATATTTTACCCATGATGGATAACCTAGGAATGTTATGATCATGAGTCATGTATATAATCATGTGTTAGTGTTCTATTTTATATTTGGTGGAAGTGATAAAGTGTAAGAAAGAGGGAAACATGAAGGGGTGTAGAAGGTATTTGTGACCATCGAGATAGTGAAGAGATTTTTCCATGATTTTATAGAGGGTTTGAATCTATTGGATAGATAGGTTAGATGACCTAATCAACTTGTTCAAGAAGTGTTAGAGCAAAGAAGTCCAGAGGCAAGTTTTGGAGAAGATAGAAGGAAATAGAGATTCATAGGTGTCATCATCAATTGTTAAGGTAACATTCCAAAGGTGACAAAAAAATTAGGTGGCTTTAGTTGGTACTAAATTCTGAATCATTTAGAGGGTTGTTGCCTCCTTCTATGGTTAGTGCTCTACTAAATCTAGGGTTTGGTGCTCCTTATGGGGTTTGTGCCTCACTAAACCTAGGGGTTGTGCTCCTTATTGGGTTTGTGCTCAGCTAAATTTGATTCATTGCTATAATAAATCTTTTTTTCAATGGGTTTTATTCCCCTTAAGGGTATTCCCACTTATATTTGGTGTTTCATGTGTTCTTGTGTTCTCTCATTTTCTCATGTTAATGGTTATGTAACAATGTCTTAAGATAATTCATGCTTAATGGTTAAGTTGAATCAGAATGTGTTGAATGGCTATAGAAATAGAATTTAAGATAATGAAAGTTTTATTGTCCCACTTATTCACCTCCTCTATCTCAGTGAGTTGTGCTTCCAAAAATTGGTATCAGAACATGCCCTATGAAACAAGCTTAACAAGCTTGAGGTGATCCTTTGAAGGACATAGGTATGACAAGTCATCAAAGTGGTTCCTCTACTAGCAAAGCTCCTACTATGTTTGATGTGAAAAAATTATGCTTTTTGGAGCATCAGGATGAGAGACTCATATTATGTCCTTAGGGATGTGATATTTTGTAGTCAGTTGTTAGATGGGTACATCTATTCCTCAATATCCTCCAACTGATGCAGTAGGTAAGAAGGCTACTAATGATAAATCTAAAGCTATGAATGTTATTTTGTGTAGGATTGGTATAAGTAAGAGTTTGTCAAGGTAATGAAATGTGATATTGCTAAGGATATGCGGGATAAGTCTATAATTCATTTATGAATTTAACTCTAAGGTGAAGTTGGAAAATCTCTAGATCTATAGGAATCAAGTTTGAAATTTTGAAGATGAAAGAAGAAGATACCATTGTTGTTTATCTTCTTAGAGTAGATCAAGTGGTAACAATAACATTAGAGGATTATGAGAAGAGGTGAAAGAATATTTTGTGGTGCAGAAGGTGCTGAGATCTCTCACTCCGAAATTTGATCCTAAATTATCATCTATAGAATAATCCAAGGATTTGAGTGCTCTGCTGATGGATAAAATCCATGGTATCTTGACAACTTATAAGATGAAGACATGTGTTGATAAACCATCCTAAGAAGAAAGCAACCTTCAAATCTGAAAGGAATTCAAAAGGTAATAATATCTTAGATGATGATGTTTCTAATATTGATGATGATGAATTTATTTCTATTTTTGATAGGAATTTGAAGATGGGTTTAGGTAGATATAAGGAAAATTTTCCTTTCAAGTGCTTTAACTATGGTAAGGTAGGGAATTCATGTAAGCATAAAATAAGTTCCTCAAAGTCATCATGACCAAGATAAGAACATGATGATGAAAATAAGTCCCATAGGTCTCATAATAGAAAGAAGAAGTCCGTAAAGTTTGAGGACAAGAAGTCCAAAATATTTCTATATTCTAAGGAGGATTGCAGCTCATATGAGGTAAGTAGTGGAAATAATTATTCAATGATGATTATGATGTTCTTATTGGAATTTAAACTTTGTTGATGGCCAAATGGGCTAAGAGACCTAAAGGTGAGGATTTCATATTTGGAGGTTAATATATGAATTTAGATGAAGGAGCAATATCAAGAATGCTCACAAGTTTTTGAGTGTCTTAGAAGAGTTGAAGCATGCAAACAAGAACATCAAGAAATTGAAGGCACAGGTAAAGGATTATGAAGAAAATATTCATATTCTTGAAGAGATACATTGGATTTACATCCATGAGTTAGAAACTCAAGTGGATACTGTAACTGAAAACCTGAAGTTTAAGAAGGAAGAGTACATCACTTAGTGAGAGAGAAATAGATGTGTGCTAAAGGAAAAAGTAATTGATAGAAACATGAAAGGATAAGATCAAATCAGACAGTGTTCCAAGAGATACAATGATTTATATGACATGGTTGATAGTACTCAGGTGATAGGACTAGTCCAAGATTCAAGGAATACCTTTAAAGTGGAAACGTGACTCAAGAGGATGTTGTTCAGAGACAAGAATATAATGATAATGTTGGCTCAAGTTCTAATGAAGATCATAAGAAGAAGAATTTTAAGGGAAATAAGAGATCTAAACCTATTAGGTAACCTAATGCAATGAGGTATGAATTTTTTTTCAATGGTTATTTTTATGATTGTAATGAATTTGGTCATAGAGAAGGGGAATGTGGTAGAAGGTTCTCTAAGAATGAGGATTCATGGAACCATGGAAGAAGTTTTTGTTCACACTAGCTAAAAGTTAAGAGTGGAGTTTCTTGTTATAACCATCATCATGTTGGTCATATTGAATTTATTTTTTCATGGTCCCTAAAGATAAGGTAAGAAGCTTGGATGCTCTTAGGTGTGCAAGATTGAAGGTAATACAAGACATGAGAACCAAGAGTGAATAAAGGAAGTCCATCTAAGAAAAATTCAGATGAAGGAACAAGTCATGAATGCTCACAGGTTGTTGATCAAAATATTGTTGAAGAGGTCAACCCATAGGTGCCAAGGAGGTCTTGGAATCTCCTAAAGTCATTGTTTTATATCCTTATGGATAGGGATGTCTCTACTAGGATACATGAAGAATTTCATCAGTCAGTAGATGCATGGGGTGTGCTAAGAATATTTTTTGTAAGAAGAATTATGAAGATTTTACAGGGTTGGAGTCATGTTCAAGACTCAAAGATAGTTGTGTGAAGGTATAATCAGAGGTAGTTAGTGGTAGTGACATTTTGAGATTGAAGGACATGTCTAGGTTTGTTTGATGAAGGGATTATAATGTTTCATTCATTGAAGGATCATCATGAAGAGGTTAGTATTATTAGAGATCAGGGTGTATATACAAAGCATATCAAGACATAATTTAGGGTTTGTAAGAAAAGGTACATTTATAGAGAAATTAGTTGTATTGAGATGTTAACATGAAGAATGGTAAGTGTTTCTCTTTGTTCAAGGTTGTATGCTATCAAGAAGGTTTGTATAGGCCTAGTAGGAAGAGATAGACAATTTGATCATGTTTGTGCTTTAGACTATGTCTTGATGTCTGATTTAGGAATTTGAAAGGTTATTCAAGGTATGTTGTAAAGTATTTGTATGATCTATCTAGTCTTGTCACATTGTTATGTTTCCTTGAGAGGTGCATCAAATGTGTGAGGAGGCTTGATAATTGGATAGCCTGATAGTGAGTGTTAAATGCAAAACAAATCCATGTGTTATGTCTTAATACATAATTTAGGTTTGTGTCTCTTGAGAGATGAAGATTGGTATACTAGACCAATATGTCCTTTTGTCTTCTAAGGTTATGCTTGAAAAGAAGACCCATATGAGTTCATAAGATTGTGTTTTCTGAGATATTGGCATGAATTGTGTGGTTTTCACTGTGAATAAAGGATTTTATTAGTTGGAAAAATATGAAGGGAAACATGTCTGACAAGTTATAATGAAAAAGTTTGACTGTGTTGTTCCTTTTGGATTAGAAGTCCAAAGCTTATGAGGAAGAAGTCTCCAAGGTATTTTTTGTAGAGGTTTGTTATAGCTGATTGCTTGATGATGAATGATCTAAGGTGGCATGATAAGTTTTGAGCCATGACAGTCATCTATTTTTAGAAGCATGATCTAGTTGAAAGGATTGGCTTAAATAAAATGTTATAGTGAGGATTATATCAGGGTACTTTTGTTTCTTAAGATGTTTATATTCTTTCATAATTCAATAGAAGAGAGATTGGTCTTAGGGGGGTAGCTTTCCAGTAGTTATGGAGGATCAAGGTACATGTATGTGATGTTTGAGTGCTCATAGGTCTGAGAGATACAGTTTTTGAGCTCATATGTTTGATAGAATACTAGATTTTTAGGTCCATTAAAGGAAAGTTAAGTGTGATCTGTAGCAGTGCTTGGTATATGAAAAATCATTGCTATCATGATATCACGAAGTCAGGCTTGGTAAATCCATACTCCTAGTTGAATAACTATTTTAGCTAAGTTGTAAGTCAAGAAGTGCTCAAGGAAGTAGAGTGCTTGTCATGAAGGAGTTAAAGATTGCTGACAAGAATAGGTTGCTAAGTATTGTTGGCATCATGATAAGGGGGAGTTGTCTGAATATGGTTTATGAGTAGTTAACAAGATTGATCTGTTGATTGTATGCAAGTATGGTAAGAAGTGATCTTGATTTGTAGCTATGCTCTATGTGAAGGGGAGTACATTTCTTGTTTGATATCTTGTCACAATAATGTGTGGTTCAAGCTCATTGACAGGTAAAGTATACCTATTAAAGATCATGAAGAGAAGGATGGAAGTTTTCAGCAGGCTAATGACTCAGGGGTAGTCAACCTGAGTTTGTTCTCATCTCAAGAAGTCAAGGATAAGGTAGGCCCTATGTGAAGGCATGCATGAAGTCAAGATAGTCATAAGATGCATGATGAGTTCAAGTTGTATACATAAGGAAAGTAACATTGATCTCAAAGTGTGTTATTTAGTTATTGGTTATTGAAGTTGATGTGCTGTTATCATTCATGTGCTACTTGAATCAAGGTTTGAGTTAGTTCTTTGAAGGCATGCATCTGCTAAAGAGGGAGCTATGTTGTCTAAAATGTTAGTCAAAATAAATATGAAGAATAAGTTCAAATGGACCCTTTATAAGGTTTGGTTGATGTATTCCAACCAAGGGGTGAAAGTCCTAATGTGATGTCAAAAGAAGAGGACCCAAGAAGTTACATGGGTATGTTTATTTGTCACTAATGTTCAAAAGGGGAGAGAATGAGCTGATGACACATGTGAATACCATAGAGGGGAGAATGATCTATATATGTGTTTGCCATCAATGAAAAAGGGGGAAATTGTTTGGCATTATTGTTTTCATTGATGTCAAAGTGTGATGATGACAAGTGAGTGTTTTCATTCATGTATGAAGGTGTCATTGATGCCAAAATGAGAAAGGACATGAAGTTTGATTGATAGTGTCATGTGTTGAGTTGAGTTGCTTGATGAGCTGACTTGATGTCTTAAGGTATCTTGAATAGGTGCTTTATTGTAGGAGTGATGCAGAGGTTTTATATTTTTTTGATAATGTTGTGGTGATGTCATTAAGTGTGTTGAAGGCTCTTGTAGGTGTGTAAGAGTGATGAATTCATGAGGAGTTCAACATTGATGGTGTAAACATGTTCAAGATGTTTGGTTTGGAGTCCTAATCAACTAGATGTGGAACGTCGTGATGGATTACAAGTATATAGTAGTTGGTGTTGATCAGAGTTTCTTTATTATGTCTAGATTAGTGTACGAGAAATCAATAAAACACAAAAAAAATGTTGAATATGCAAGGGCTTAGTACCTTGGAGATGGTGATGACTAATATGGGTACAAAGTAGATGATGAGCTCTTCACTGTGATCTCAGCAAACCTATAACTTAAATACACTAGAGGAAAATTGCTTAGATATTTTATGTGGGGGGTTTCCCAAAAAAGTGGACCCGAGAAGCGTTTACTTCCTCAGTGGCTATCAACTCCTGTGTGATAAATAATAATGATAAAATGCAAGATTAGATGGATAACATGAAAAATAAACTAATGAACAAAGAAACCTAAAGATGTTGGTATGTAGATGGAGCTACTAATTTGATCCAGACATAACATGCAACATGAACCAAGCTAAGTGAACCACCAAATCATGAGCACAGTATTGTGGGGATTCTAGTGTCATTACAAGGACATTATGAGGATACTATGATAAAAAAAGAGGCTAAAAATTCAAAACAACATTTTCCCAAATTTTTCAACTTATTTGGATGAAGGGGGAAAGCCCATAATTATAGCCTAAGTGTGAGGTTAGACCGTGTGTTATTAGGTAATCAAGGTTGGGTAAAATGACCCTAGTTAAGAGATATGATGTGATCTAGCGGGGCTCACAATTTTAATAATGAGGTTAAAGAGATAAGGATGTGATATGGAGTGGGGAGTATGTTTGACATGGTTAGGTGAAATAATGAATCCCATTTTTGAATTTAGGAATGGGATGTTGGAAGGGTATATTATTTCCCATGAAATGAATAATTTTGAGATATGTGAGATAATGCCAAACTTTTATTATTAAATTGATGTACATGGATCCTATTAATTAATTAAAATTTGGGTAAGTAAATGGATGGGATTTATTCAAATTTAGGAAAAATAAAAGTGGAAGGGAAAGTTGAATGAAGGAGAATAAATTCGGGATGAAGGAGAAGAGTTACACCAAAAACTAGTGTCTACATTTGCCCCTTTTTGTGGAGTGGTTTGTGATAACAAGCCATGAGACAAAAACAAAAAGGATGGGATGAATTTATGTATCGAAGGATGGGTAAAGACATGACTAAACAGAAAGATTACCCATGCGAAAAAGGATCACCATAACAATGAAAAATATGGTGGTGACTCCAATATCACATTGGTAGAGGAAAATTTTGATCTCAACGGATACGAGTGATAACATTCTATGGACCAATGAGTGGGGGCAGACCACTGCAGTATGGATGTAAACCGCAATGACAAATGGGTCATAGGAAAACATAAAAATATGTGCAACTAAATGTGAAGAGTATGTGAAATCCTTCATACATGACAAATTGAGTGAAAAATCATGCATCCGTAAAAGGGACGAGGATGAAAATAATGATGCCCCAGCAGAAGGAACGATATAGAAGGTGGATGTGCAAGTAAAACTTCCCTAGGTAGAATAATCATAAACATGGAAATGGTGAGTAGATAGGATAGAAGGGTGAGATAGAATGCCCTAAAAGGGTGATAAATATGATGGTAATCATGTTTCATAGGAAAGATGCATAAGTGATAGAAAATTAGTAGGTGAAAAAGAAAAATCAGTCCCACTTCTTTGGTAAGTAGGATAAGAAGTCAAGATACTTTTGCAACAAAACAAAAGTAGAGTAAACATTCATGGAAAAGAACAAGATCAGATAGGTGGTGGCCATTATGGTATCTGCCAAGACAAAAATGCCATAGGAAGATGTGATGAGGGATATATATGATGATATCTCCTTGAGAGGGTTGAAAAGAATGGAAGATACAACACCGCTCCCAAAAGGAGAAGAGATCAACTTCATAGAGAAGAGGAAGAGGACATTGCATGGAGTAGAGTGGATGTGGTGGAGGAGGAGAAAAAAATGAAAGAGGATAAAAGGAATGAGGTGTAATAGGATGGATAAACCATCATCCATGGATAATGAGGATTGTTAATTATGCTTGATTGTGATGAAAAGAAGAGGAATAGAACAATAGAGAAGGACGATAAGAGAGGAGAGAAGATAGATGAAAGCACAAAAGAGAGAGAAAGATAGTTAATATGAAGGTAGTGGGAAAAGATAAGGGGAAAATAAATAGAGAAGGAATGATGGGTCTAGAGAAAAAATAAAATAGAAAAAGAGAATAAGAGAAGACGGGAATGAGGTATTACAAACAAGAAGAATATGATACGAGAAGAGAGAAGAGATTAGAGGAGATAGTGAATGTACAGAGATGAGCCATAGTAAAGAAGCAATAGATATAATAAAGAGGGGAGATGGTGGAAGAAAGAAATGATGAAGGACAAAGAATAAGAAGACAAGAAAATGACAGAAGAGAAGGTGAAAGGGAGATGGAGATCAAAAATAAAGGGAGAGAAAGAATGGATCAAGAAAGAGATGACAGAGTTGAGAAAAAGAAGTGAAGAATATTAGAGAAGGATAGTAGGAGAGATGAATAATAAGATGTGATGAGGGTAGGGGGTAACATCAGGAAAAAGGAAGAGAGGGATGGAAAGATGAAGGGGATGAATAAAATGAAGAAGTTAAAGAAGACGAAAGAGGAGGTAGAATAGAGAAGAGAAAGAAAGGAATAACTAGGAGCTAGGAGTTTGTAGAGGAGATGAGATAATGGAAAAGTAATTGATCTATAGTGATGAAATAAGATAGGGATGGTAGAGAAAGAGGTTTGGTAATGGGAAGGTGGAAATAAGAGGGAAAGAAGAGATGATAGAGAAAAAACAGGAAGGTAATTGAACCAAGGTGTTAGGAGTAAGACTCAAGTAAAGAATTTTAAACAAACTGCATGGAAATGCACGTGGAGAATGGGATGATAAAAAAGATGGGATAATGCTGGTGAGCTAGGTTATCAATGGAGAAGTAAGATGAAAGTGTGAGGGGAAGAGGGGACTAAGATGATACATAGGAAGTAGAAGAAAACCAGGAGTAGAAAGAAGGTTTGGAAATTTGAAAAAATGATGCAAAAGGGAGGAAACCAAAATGGGAGATAAGAAGTGAAGAGTGAACATTATAAGGCATGTAAAGAGAAGTTGGAGGGGAGGAATGACACAGATTGGAAAATATCTAGAATTTATGATGATAAAATAGGGAGATTGTTTATGATGAAAACAGTAGAGATATTGAAGAAGGTGAAGGGAATATGGAAAGGCAATGCCAGCGAATGGATTTTAGGATAAATCCTTTGATAATGATCAGAGGGCACAAAATAAAAAAGGAAGGAAGAGAAAATGGAGGTAAAAAGGAGTGAACATGGACATGTAGAATGGGGCTAAATGAATTTTAGGAGAAGTCCATAGATACTTATTAATGCGAAAATGGAAGATGATGATGAAAGAATGTAAGAGGAATATCCATTGTAGTGGAAAGAGTAAAGAAAGGAGGGATAATGATTTGTGTGGAGATGATGATGAGGAGAGGATGTAATGGATGAGGATGTGCATGAAGACAAAGTAAGTAAAGATGAAGGGATGAGACATAGTAATAAATGGTATAAAGTGGTTAAGTCAAATTTCTAAATGAGGGATGATGGGGATGATATTTGGGGAAGTTTGAGATATTTTGTGCGAGGAAGAAAGAGGAGGGAAGAGGATGTGTTTATGGGGAATGAAGGGAAAATGCGGATGGTGGGGATGTGGAGCAAAGGGGAAAGGCAAGGAGACATATCATCCCTAAGAGAGACTCTTAAGTAAGATCACAATGTCGTAGGAATGGTTAAATAGGATCGCCATTCCAAAGAAGAAGAAGAATGATGAAAAGAAGTGGATGGTTGGAATGACTGATGGTAAGAGTGTATGAAAAAATGGACTCAAGGGGAACCCTTAGGTATATTTTCCATACTAAAAAAGTGCATAAGTAAAGTGATCGAGGAGAAAATGGATATTAAGATGATAATAAGAAAAGAAGGAAACAAAGGAGTGTAACATAAATGGATGGAGGAATGTATACGATGTAGGATGGAGAGTGTGAGGGGAATTCTTAATTAGGATGCCCATGTTGTGCAAGTGATGATGCCAAAGCATTACGAAGAATTTATGGAGTGGGAATAAGTTTCTAGTGATGATTTTCATTTAATGGAATAGAAAATGGTGGAGGCATTTCTACAATGGCAGGATCTTAGAAAAGAGATATATTGCAATTGCACAAAATGGGTGATTAAGTAATATTTTCAAGCTGAAAATAAATTCCAATAAAAGGGTGTTAGGGGAAAAATGCAAAAATAATTATCCACGTGAGGATGGGTGAAGGAGTGAAGAAACAATAGAGAAGGACAAAGTGGGTGAGAAGAGCAGTGGAGAATGAGATGGGGTGAAATTTAGGAGAAAATTGGGTTGAAAAATGAGACTAGGAGGAAGTTATGGTCAACAGACACGATTACGAATGAGACCTTATCTTGAATGACAGTTCTAATTTGAGTAGGATTTTTCATGTTACATGGTTAGTTACATACATGTGCCAAGCTGGGGATAAAAATCCTAGAATGGTAAAGAAGATGATGTCTGCAATAAGTGATAGATAGGAATAAGAGTGATGAGAAGGGTAATGGGTGGAAATTGGCAAGAAGAGGAGGACAGTGCGAGAGGATGGATAGAGAATGGTCACATTGCTCATGGTGGGGGATGAGGAGTTGTTAGATAATGAATGCTACTTGAGAGATATTCTCAAGTAAAATTCTCAAACTACAACTGAGATCAAGTAGAATTCCCAAACTGAATAGTGTATTAAAGAGAATGTGTAAAAATAGTAACTGATTTCATGATTTTATGGATGACACTAATAAGAGAAATCCTTAGGAGTAAATATATGGATGCAAATTTATGATTTGAAATTTTATTTCAAAGAATGTGATTATGATAAAAGATTACTTTAATGAGATGATTGTCACATGACCGTAACAAGGGGCATGTAATAAAACCATGCTTCAAACCAGATAGGATGTAAATAAAAATAAGGTACCACTCAAGGCATTGCACTTGCAGCCACTAGCAGGTGTTAACACATGGCCAACGATAGTTCAAAATACCATGAGGGAAATATGGATGAAATATTCTCATAAACCTAATGTTGACATGACAAGGGATTTGAGATGTAACTTGTATGTGGGAAGAATGTTCTCCAAAGGTGGTGTTCCTTAAGTCTATGCCCCAGCTCTGAGAAAGGGAAAGAACAATAAAACAAAGTTGATCAATACAAGAAGCTTTATGAAAATGTTGATAGAAGGAAGGTTGATCAATGTGGGAAACCTTCCAAATGTCATAATAATAGAGTATCCATCCTTCGAGGGTATGGTCTAATTTATACATAATATGGATGGCAAGAATAATATGTATGATAGTCATCCTTCAAGGGATCAGTCTATTTCTTTTTATTTTTATTTCAATTTGTATGTTTTTCTTTTCCTCTTTTTTTTATGAACAATTTTCCTTCAAGGAATTAGTCTGTTTCTTTGATAAATTTTCTTTTTCTTTTTGCATACATGAATTTTATCTTTACATGGGGAAGAGCTGGGAATAGCAAAGTAGACCACTTAGGAGGGGATGATGATCGTACAAGAGACACCCTTGGACTCTTTACATGACTACAATAGGAGAATGAGAGGGTGATGGATGTAATGATTGCGGAGTTCTCACAAAAATAGGGAGAACTTATCCATAATGAAAAATGCTATGGACAGAGCCATGGTGCCCATATTTAAGGTCATGACTAGGAAAGTGATGAAATACCACATAATTCCAAACCATTGCAGTGATAGACAGAAGATGTTCATGATGGAGGAATTATTTAAGGATATAACTAAGTGCTCATTAGTAGATATGCTAATAGTAGAATGTTCGTAAGTTCAATGCATTAAGGGGTTTGATATCTGATTTACCATAAAGGGAATCCAAGTGATAAGCCCCAAACTGATACTTATACATGCTAATATATGGTCTAATCCAGTTACAAGTAAATTTTCCTCGTTGGCTCTTTTCTAGGGTAGTGACGTTCTGATTTTCCTTTAAAACAAGGTAACCTATTTTAAAATCACGTTATGTTATATGTTTATTATAAGCACATTGGATATGCTCTCAATAAACATGAAGGTGTTCAATAGTGAGAAGGCAACACCTGTTTAATAACTTGAATTGCATTAGAATCTCCTGGTGAAAAATCTTCATAAGAAATGAAGTTGCAAAGAGACATGCATAAGGATGGAATTTGAACTTTGAGGGGCAGAAGGGCTTTAGAGCCATACACCAAAGAAAATGGAGTGGCCCCTATGGAAGTACGAATGCTTGAGAAATAGGCCCACAAAGTAAAGGGAATTTGGAGATGTCAATTTCGACCTTCTTGGTTGGTAGTCTTGGCCAAGATATTTCGAAGAGTTTTATTAGTATCCTCGGCTTGGTCGTTAGCTTGAGGATAATACAGGGAAGAAAGGCTAAGTTGGATATTGAATGCATCACTGATTTTTGTAAGATCCTTTTTTTTAAAGGACTTCCCATTATCCATAATAATTTTATGTGGAACACCAAAGTGACAAATGATGTGTTGATATATAAAATTGATGATTGGGTTAGATTTAGTTGAGGTGAGTGGGATTGAATCCACCCATTTAGTGAAATATTATGTATCAGTGATGAAATAATGATGTTGTTGTGATGAAAGGGGATTTATTAGACCAATAAGAACAATACCCTGTTGTGAAAAGGGCCATAGGTCTTGAGTAGGTTGTAAATATTGGCTAGAAATACGGATAATATTAGAGTGTTGTTGACATCTTACACACTTCTTGACATACTCACAACAATCATGGTTAAGAGAATGCCAATAATGGTCGAGGCAAATAATGCACTTTGTAATAGATAACTTGCTAAAGTGTCCTCCACAGATACCATCATGGACTTTTTGGATAGGTCGAGAGGCTTCATGGTATTTAAGGCACCGGAGAAGGATACCATTAAACCCACGCTTATAAAGAATACTGTCAAATATCACATAACAAGTAGCACGTTGGATAAACCATTGTCTAGCATTTTTAGAAAGACCAAGAGGAGTGATGGATTTAGATAAATAATCAAGGATTTATGATAATTTAGGTTCAATAAGATAAATCTGAGGTATGTCATAGAATGGTTATTTACAATGGTGTATAGTGACCAAAATCTTGGGCTCTTACGTTGTCCAAGGGATAAGGGTCGTGAGGGATGCCCTTGTATCAGTGAAATGATTGGTCGATCAAGGGATAGGTTGAATAGTGTAAGAATCAAAGGCTTTAAGAAAATGATGAGAAATGTCACGATATTGTCGTAGACTATCTCTTTTACATTGATATTCACCTGTGACTTACTTTATTACTAGTTCAGAATCGCCATAGATGTCAAGAATATGGATGTCTAGAAAGACAACAGTTTCTAGTCCTAGTATAAGGGCCTTGTATTCTCTCATATTATTCATACATTCAAAATCCAATTTGAATGCTAAAAAGATAGGGGTATCTCCATGTGGAATGAGAACAACACCTGCTCCTCCCCCTTGCTGGAATTTAGAACCATCAAAGAAAAGACTCATTTTAAGGGGATCATGATGAAACTGATTGATTGATTCATCTAGGAAATAATCATGAGGAGGCTGTGTATTGGGAAGAGGGGCTTCTACTAATTAGTCGGAGATATCTTGTCCTTGAATTAATTTTTGAGGAATGAATTTCAAGTCAAACTTGGTCATGAGTAGAATCCATCGAGTGATATGATCATTGTGATATGGCTTAGAATGCATTACTTTGAGAGGTTGGAAGTTAGTAACAATATAGATTTTTTTATTAAGAAGATAGTGTCAAATTTTTGATGTAACAAATAAAATAGCGCAACACAAATTTTCAGCTTCAATGTATCGTGTTTCATAGTCGTGAAGAGTATGACTGATCTAATAAATTACATGTTTGCTTCTTTGGCCATCATGATGTGCTAACATAGCTCATAGAGCATCATCAATAATAGAGATATATAAATAAAAGGGCTCCCCCTCGCATGGAGGTGTGAGTACTGGCAGAGATAAAAGGTATCATTTAAGATTGTCAAAATCCTTTTGATAGTTGTGGTCCCAATCAAAATTTATGTCTTTTTGAAGAAGGTGATGAAAGGGATGACATTGATCAGAAATTTGTGATATGAAACGGCGAATAGATTGGAGTCATCCTTGAAGACTACGAAGCTGTTTGAGATTGGAAGGACGGGGAATTTCAAGGATTTCTTTATTTTTTATGGGTTCAACCTTGATGCCCCTGATAGACATGATGAAGCCAGGGAATTTCCAGTAAGAACTCTAAAAACACACTTTTCTAGATTGAGGTGAAGAAAGAAACGAATGAGACGTTTGAAAAGGATTTCAAGGACTGAGAGATGATCACATCAATGTTTGGATTTTTCCAAGAGGTCATTAACATAGTCTTCTACAATTTGATGTGGGAGGTCATGAAAGATATATGTCATGGCTCGTTGATATGTGGCCCCAACATTCTTTAAACTAAAGGGCATGACATGATGACAAAATTTACCCCATGGGGTGATAAAGGATGTCTTGTGTTGATCTTCTGGTGTAATTATAATTTGATTGTAGTAAAAAAAAACCATCCATTAGAGAAATCATCACATGTCCCGTAGTAATATCTACAAGTTGATCAATATTTGGAAGTGGAAAATTGTCTTTAGGGAAAGTGAGGTTAAGATCCCAAAATTCATTACATATACGAAGCTTTTCAGATGCTTTAGCAATGGGTATGATGTTAGAAACCCATTAGGGATAATTAATGGGGATGATGAAGTTGGCAGAAAGAATATTTTGCAATTCTTATTTCATAAGAAGATAAATTCAAGGATACATGGGGTGAAGCTTCTGCCTAACCGGTTTAGCATTGGGGATGATAACAATGTAATCAACAACAATGGAGGGATCAATACCTGGCATGTCCGATTATGACCATGCAAAATTCTAGATATGTTTGGATACGAATGAGGTAAAGGATTCGAGTTCTTGGGGTTTCAAACACTGACCTAATTTAAGGATGTGGGGCTCTTAAAGAGTTCCAATAGTAATGTTGATAGTGGATTCATATAGGAGATTGGACATGTCAGGAAGAAGGGTTTTCTGGTTATGAGAACCTTCGGCCCCCATGTAGGAAATAATGGAAGTATCATCATCACAATGAAGAATATTAATGATAGGGAATCTTACTCTACCATCTCTAGATTCTTAAGAGGAAAAGATCAGGTTTCATTTTCAAGTTGGTAAGTAACCGGTCTAGGAGAAATGGTGAAAATATTAAAAAAAATTAGGGGGAATAGGGACAGTGTCGTCTAGATCTGGATCCGTAAGATAGTTGGATGGAGAGAAGGTATTATCTCAACTAGTAGGATAATCAGATGGAGATCAGATATTATCTAAATTAGTATGATAGTCAGATGGAGAATAAGTGTCCTCTGAATTAGTAAGGTAGCCAAATGGAGAAGAAGTGGGTGAATCAAGGTGGATGTGAGAAGATGCATATGTTTCGGAAGAAGGCATGGAGAAATCTTTATATCCTAAGCCAAATTTTTGACATGATTCATGGGTTTGGGTAAAGATATTGTAGTGAGGGTCCTATTTATAATGTCCAAAGCCAAACCCCTTCCATGCACAACAATAGAGGCTTGTATGAGAGAATGAGGGTTTACTAAGAAATTAGAAATCACATGTATATTATTTGGTGTGAAGCCGATTATCAGTATGAGAAGAAGGTTGATCAAGGACACCATAGACTAAGTTGGTTTTGAGAGAAGAAGGGCCAAATGAGACAATTTCCCCAACATTTGATTGATACATAGGGGCCTTATCAAGGAGGCCAAGGTGGTTGGGAGAAGGAAGGGTATTGAGAGTGAGGAGTTGATATCCCCCTAAAGAAATATTTTACATTATAGCATCAAAGGATCCATTATGGGGTAATGTGGATGGAGGTACAGAAGAACTAGTGGATGCATCAGAAGAAAAATTATTTTTGGGGACAAGGACATCCTTAAGTCTATAGATCATGTGACATGTCTTGGAAGGAGGGACTTTAGCCGGAAGAGCATAAATATTCCCTTCATGTTCATATTTGATACATCAATGGAGATTAGATGGGACACAATGCATGGAATGAATCCAAGGACGTCCAAGTAAAATATTGTATTGGAATTCTCCTTTGATGATGTAGAAGAGCTCGTGGAGGATTTTATGGCCAACATAGATGGGAAGGAAAATTGTTCCTAATGGGGGAGTCAAAGCATCATTAAAGCCATGAAGAACAGTAGGAGACTTAGCAACAATGGTATTAGGTAGTTTGAGCCGATTGAAGGTATGAGAAGAAATGATATTGATACTTGTGTTATTGTCAACCATGGTTCGTCATATACATGTGTCATTGATGTGGACTATGATGAATAGAGGTATATCATGTTCTTCATGTGGTATCTTGTGGATTTATGAACTCTCAAAAGACACGGTGGCAGACACTGTGAAGGTGTGAGCTAAAGCTGTGAAAGGTTAGGGCTCATCAGATGATACCAAGATGTGTTATATAATTTCCATAAGAGTCTATTTGTGGTGTGGAGAGATTTGATTGAGCTCATAAAGTGACATTTTGACCGGGGTCTGATGAAGTTGTTTAATAATGATTTTTTCGATGGAAGCAGGATTCAGAGTGGCTAAAACAGATACCTTGGCTTTAGGAGATTATGAAGTTGCTAATGTGGGATGAGTGGTAGGAGCAGTGGTGACAACCTTAGGTCATGACGGGGGTGCAGAGGTAGTAAGTTCCTTAGGAGGAGGGATAGCGACAAAATTATTTGGAGTGGGTTATGAGGTGGAGTCAGGACTATATGGTCTCGAGTGGGTGGTTATCCAAATAGTGTTGATTAAAAGGGGAGGACAATCCTTGGGAGCATCCTCCTTTAGTAGTACATTTGTGGTGTTGTTGGTTGTATCTTCTTTTGGTGGCGAATTAGTGATAGGATTTCCTAATGAAAGGGGCGGTCTAGATATCTTAACAGATGCATGTTGGGATGTGGGGGTTGGCTGGGTTGGCAAAAGAGTTGGTTTTTCATCATTAAGACTTTCAATGACAAAGTGTTGTACAATGGCTTGGAGAGCTTTTCAGTTTTCAGTGTCATGTCTAGGGGCATGGTGAAATGTGCGATAAGATTAGAATTAAACCATGATGGTCTTGGCATGCTTGGGTCAAAAGGTTTAATTGGTGGTAGGGTGATTGTTGAGGCTTAGAGTAGCTGATGAAACATGGTGGTATAATACCCTAGGATTATCAATGAAGGACTTTGGGATGATGCCTGGATATGTAGTGGTGTAATGATAACTGTACGATGGAAAAGTGACATGTGAGTGTGGGAATCTACAAGTAACTCTTCCTCGCACCTGACCTCCCGAGGTGATGCCGAGACAGCCAGTGGGGATGGAATAAATATGGGATGCAGACAAACTAGTTAGGTAATCTAATGTCTTCAATATGCATTAGCAGAATTTGCGAGTCTAAGGCAAAGAAGGCCCTCCTAACTTAAACTAGTGTGATAGATCAGTCAGCAAGGATGACTGCTCAAAGGATCCAATTAATATCGAGCTCTAGTGTGATTCAATCTATAGGTTGTGGAATACGTGGAAAATGACCCGAGATAGTTTCGTGTATTTCTCCGGACAGGGTCATATGGTGGATGGTAAAAATAGTCAATTATGTGGACGATTCTCTTGCCTAGTCTAGAATTCCCTACCTCTATTAGCTGATGTGTCTAGCAAGGATAATTGTTCGATGATGATAGGTGGAAGTGGGGTAGACCGGAATACTAGTGTGCGTAGGCCAGTGTCTATGTCTAATTCTCCTATGGATTCATTGGGCTGTGGGATTTGTGGGTCACAACCGTAGATTCTTAGTTGTTGTGGACTTGTTATGGTCATGCGTGAAATCAAGTCCTAATCCCTAATATTTAGTAATTGTATGCTTTCTCAGCTTCTATATTTAGGATCAATAACTGTGTGATTTTCTCATAATATCTTACAGGTGTTTGTGCAACTTGGATTCTTAGGCTAGTATCTATATCTAGAAGAGTGTCTCCTGCGTCTGGCTATGGGACCAAAGGATCACAACCAAAGGTTTGTTCTCTTTCGAACCCTTTTACAGTCATATGAATGTTACCTAAGATAATCTGTAGTTCGGTTGATTCGACCAAAATGTGTGTGCTTGGTCGTCTTCTATGTTTAGTCCGCTCAACTGGGAATTGATTTTTTGCAAACTTGCCATTGTTCGGAAGACTTGAATCCTAATATTTTGATCTATATCAGTTATCGCTATGATGATATTGGGCTGAGGCACGATTGGCTCGAATACGTATTCCCTGGGCTCTCTAGGTCCCGTGATTTTCATACAAAAGCAAAAAAGTAAAGAGAACTACAGTAAAATAAAATTTAACTATATGAAGTATATCTATAGCATATATAACTTCTCTATTTTTTTTTGTGTTTTCTGATGAGCTTTACGAATTTAAGAAAGTAGCTATTTAAAATATCTAGAAATGACAACTAAAAATAATCAATTTAAAACAAACAAAATAACCGAGTGTAGCTATTTGTCTATGCAATTTGTAGATCTATTCTAAACAAAGAAATAGCTTATCTAATCTATTTGCAAGACTCTCGATCCTACCTCAGAAGTGAGGAGTGAATCATAGTTTCTTTGAAACTATCAATCCCCACAACTTCCCTGGCAATATCGAGAGTAGAATTAACTGAAATAAACAAATTAACTACTCTATTTGATATGATTCTAACTAGAACTTTGAAAGCTAGAACCTGGATTCTGCAGAACAGTGGCAAATCCGCTGGTGTGTGTGATCTTGTCCCCTCAGTGTGATCTCCTCATTCCTTCATGTTCACGTGGATCCAGAAAAGCATGTAATGCTAGCATCAACAGAAGTAGATATTGGGATAAAGGTAGCTCAGAACACAGACTGAATATAATGCGAGTAGGAGAGCGATAGCGCAAGAGTACAGAGCTTGGCTTATGCAATTCCTAGCAGGATTTATTGTGAGTCATGCAACATAAAGCGTCCAGAACCTAAAACTATCCTATTTGAGGAGCAAAACCTGCAACTTTAATGGCTTCCTAAGCTATTCTACTCCAATGGATTGGATGAAATAACAGCAGTGCTTGCACAAGATGGATATGTGGCTTACCAACACTAAAACAATGCTAACTAAGCATGCAATGAAAGAAACTAAGCATTCTAAGCAAAAGGAAAACTAAATCTATTGCAAAGAGAAATCATAGGCAAATTTGAGGGGCCTGAAGCAATGGTAGCACTTGCACAAGATGGATATGTGGCTTTGTAACTACAAAACAATGCTAACTAAGCATGTAATGAACTAAACTATGAATCCTAAACAAAATAAAAGACTGAACTACTGAAATGAGAAAATGAGAAATGAATGAGGGGAAATTTTCTTGAGCACAAGCCATCTATTTATAGCATTTGCATTTACCCAAGGTAAAATCCAAATAGAACTCTTAAACTATAAACAATGGCAAAACACTATTCTAGGGAACCATAATCATAAATGCAAGCCTATGGCGGTGAAAGAAAGTTGGTAAAACATTTATTTTATGTGAGTCGTGTTAAAAGAGATTTCTGAAAAACACGTAAAGGACCGCCGCCCTATTCAGGGTGGTGGTCACGAGACCTCCGCCCAAGCAGGGTGGCGGTTTCATCACTAAAGAGAAAAAGGCCAAGGAAAGAGGGGAAAAGGGAAAAAAAAAAGCACACAGGGACTAAGCAGGGCATGCGGGATGTTAACGCACACTCGGAGAGCTTTTCCAGATCCCAAACACCTTGTGAGGAGACCTGTATCATCATTGGGGCACATGTCACATTGTTCTGGCAGTACAGTACCTTACAATTTTGGGTACATACATATTGCCCCTCGGAGAAGAATTTTAGCCATGAAGAGGTGTAAAATGGTGGGTCTGAGTATGGTAGTCATGAAATGGGAAGTTGGAAGTTATACCTGATACATCTGTGTGTTGAAATGACGCCGTCCAAGATTCTCGCTACCTACAAAACAAAAAGAGAACTCAAGTGCAAATAGACACAATAGTTTGAAAAATAATAAGGAAATGAGAACGTACCATTTGTGCGGGGATAGGAACTTACCTCTGTCGGAGCTCCAAACCTATGAAAAAGTCATTCAAAATGAACTAGGGTGCTATATATATGAAAGTGGGCCCATTTTCCTATTCATTTGTGCGAGTTGATTTGATTGATTTTGAGCTCTGGGACCCACGGTGACGGTTTCTTGCGTGAGTAGAGTCGAAACATCCGTGATGACATAGTGATCATGCCTCCACATGTGGAACATCGACCCGTGAGATCACAGGTTAGTTTTCTTCATTTTATCCTTTTTACCCCCTTAAATTTGAAATGTTAAATACTTTTTCATGGGGGGGTAATTTTTGAAAATGTTAGTGTTAAAAAGTCCACCTAGGGGGGGCGCCTACTGGGTAGGCTTTGTTTTTAGGTAAAATGGTCATTTTTTGCATTTTTTAGGCCTTTTAAATTTAAAAACCCACGTGGGTTTTCGGACCACGACCGCCGCCCTGCCCAGGGCGGTGGTTACATGACCGCCACCCTGTTCAGGGTGGTGGTTACATGACTGTCGCCCTTAAGGCGGCAGTTACAAAACCACCTCCCTGCTCAGGGCGGCGGTTTTGCACATAATGCAAAAGGAACATCTATTTAAGATTGTGTTTGTATTTTTAGCATTTCTACGTGCTTTTATGATTTTTCTAGCATTACTTGGATGCTAACTTGCTCTGTTTTGTGTGTTTTTGGGTGTATGAAGGCTAGAGAGGAGTATATCTAGTGGAGTAGAGAGAGGGAGTGTGATTGGCTCCCAGGGGTACTAGATGCCCTCTCACAGGATGAGGAGGACACTCTTCAGAGGGCCGGGATACTACGCATCTCACGCATGCCCCATGTTGCTCCTTCTAGTCACATTCTTTGTGACTTGTTCTCATACTAGGATGCTAATCGGAACACCTTCCGATTGCCAAGGGTCCGCGGTGAGTGGACTATTACATTGGAGGACGTCTATCGCATTCTAGGGGTCCCGATCATCAAGAGACGACTCACCCTAGAGACAGCAGGTTCACAGGCACAGATTGTATAGTGGGCCACATATATGGGAGATGCAATCATATCTACGGGGTCGAAGAAGGGGGTTAGAGTTCGATCCATTCCTTCCTTGCCCATCCTTCTACTTCGTCAGGCCATCATGGGGATCCTTTCCTCGAGACTGATCGAGGACAAGGGAGGAGATACATTACTATACTACTGGTCCCCCATTATTGCACAGATAGAGGAGCACGGTTGGATATATGCCTAGGGAGCAAACATTCTTGGGACCACCTACCATGACTTATACAGGGTGGTCCATTTACAGGGGAAGTCCTTGAGCCACCCAATTCTAGTCATGAGTTGGATCTATGAGCATTTCATCCCTTATGGCAGGGGTGTGGAGGTGGCAGATCCTAGAGCTATAAGGGTAGCCAGATGGACAGACATGTCAGTGCTTAGGGAACCTCATCAGCCAGTTACCTTCCTGACTACTACCGACATGGAGGCCACACCATATTAGACTATGGTAGGCATATGGGGGGAGGAGGCTCTTACCTTAATCTCTTGCTCCATGACAGGGCAGCTTATTGATAGAGTGGGGCGAGTGGAGATGCACCCCTTTGGCAGAGTTCCTCAGCAATTTGGCCTACCATACATGGGTATGCTACCCCTAGTGGCACTAGTATACAGATCAATCCGAGAGGCCAGAGGGGGGGCTAGAGGCCGGGGTTAGACAGTGGTTACTCCTGGCATTCCTATTGCAGCCAGGAGGATAGTACGTGTTAGAGGGAGAGCCGGTGTGCCTCAGGCACCTTTGCTTCATATTTTCGCGGGTCCTACCCATAGCAGTGATGACCCCATTGAGATAGACTCTGAGTCTGAGGAGTTTACCAGGGGAGAGATAGAGGAGGAGACTAAGGATAGTGATTCTGAGTGGCACGATACCCAGGATATCATGTAGACGAAGAGGGCTGAGCAGAGTGCACAGAGGGTGACTCTGGTTTTAGAGGAGCCACTCTCCCAGGGCCATGGGGAGGATGAGTCTGTTTCAGGGCGTTACATTGCTCCAGCCATAGGAGCAGCCCCTCAGTCAGTGGTGGCATCCATGGCGGGTGTTGATCCCATAGATCCATCTTGGAGGCCTGGTGATCTGAGTAAGTTACCTTCTCTCCCTTCTAGTGTTTGTTTAATTTAAGATCATTTTAGTTGCTATCTTGTATCTTTTAATTTCTTGTTTGGTTTCTAATTTGTTTTCTCCTTTGTTTGCAGCGACCGCCGATGAGATTTGATTCACAGGGTATGCACCAATATCCTGATGATCCCCATGGAGAGGACCCACGCAAAGCTGTCCGTGGACGCTAGGGAGCCTTCAGCAGCCGTTAGACATACCGACGTCTTCGCTCCAGTCTGGCATGTGGCCAAGATGGTATCAACCCTTCGCACATAGTTAGCGGGGTACAGGACGGCTGAGCGCTTAATGAGGAGCCATTCTCGTGGTGAGACAGCGGATGCCCCTCGGGATCTTGAGCCCTCCATGCATTTAGAGCACCGGTGTAGCCGGAGTCCTAGGCGTGGGCGTGCACCTTTAGAGGGGTCTCGTAGGGATTGAGAAGCCACTTGGCTCTCGTAGATTTTGTACTATATATTCTTTTTTATATCCCAGGATTTTTGAGTGTTTTGACCATGCTTAGTGCATGATGACATTGTATATAAACATTGATCATTTATATATATGTATTCGTTCTGGATCAAAATCTTGGCATTCATGGCTTTCTTTCTATTTCCAGTTTCCTCATGTATGATGTTTGTTTATATGTTTCTTTTAGAATGTAGGCAATGGTGAACAAATGATGCAAGTGTTTTACTTTCCTTTTGTGTTTCATGATGCTGATATATGATGATGTAGATATAATGTGATTTTGAACCTTATTTTCTGTAAGCAATTTTGGATACTTCATGTTTGTTTTGGCAAAGTGATGAAAATAAACCAGTACAATGAACAGATAAACCTGCCCCTACCCCCAACTCCACGTAACTAGTAAGATGTGAGGGCTTATCACCAAGAGTTGGGAAGGGCGCAAGTTATGAGGTGTAGTGAAATGATAGTGATGGAAGATAGACAAAGCTTTGGCAGAACCAAATTAGGACACTACAAGTCCACTCCACCTGAGTGACTTCATAGTTTTGGATGTAACTTGCTTTGTGGTTTATCCAGACTTAGACCCGTAGATGGCCACATAGTAGACAAAATCTAGGTTTTTAGGATTTTAAATATCTTGGGATTTTTGAACATCTGATTAATTTGTTTTTGACTTAAATTTTCAAAGTTTTGAATTGTTTGTGTATGACCTTTTGCATTTATTTTTCAAGAGGACCCCCTACACTTTGCCTCATGCTACTAGTAAGAAGCATGGGTTTATCACCGTGGGCAGAGCATAGGTGAGTAAGGGAATTTCCATCCTTTCCCAACCCTATGTCACTAGTGAGAGATGTAAGCTCATCACCAAAGGTTGGTGGGGCAAGGAAATGTGTAAAATTAAAATTTTCTGTTTGATCAATGTTTGACTTGCTTATTTGAGTAAAATGTCAGTATGTGTTTATTTCCAAAGAGATATACATATGGGATAGATGTGACACCATGAAGCTTCTAGAATAGACCATAGGCAAGACACCTACCCTAAGAAGAAACCAACAGTGAGAATAAGCTTGTAGATCTTGGTATGGTTACCGTTAAGACTTTGTCATGTCTAGCTTTATTTGATAAAATGATTCCGAGATAATTTGATGATATCATGACAATGGAGAAGTATGATTAAAGTGTTTATGCCAACAACATCATGAGTTTGTAATGAAATGATTTGAGAATAGATTCCTTGATCACCATTTGTGAATGAAACAAGTGGACAATATGATCCTAATCTATATGAAAATGCAATGTAGATAGATATATAAATAGTGCTAGTTTCTTACATGTAGAAACACTTGAGGTGTAGGGAATTGACTGTTTTGCCAAATTCCTCACCTTCTAGCGTACATAAGAGGTATGCACCGTTTCCATAGTCCTTCATGAATCGGTATGGGCCCAACCATTTAGACCAAAATTTCCTTCCTTCGCCGGTCTTCTTGTCGATCTGGCTATCTAATCTTAAAACTAGATCACCTTCATATATGTCGTGTTCATAGACTTTCTTGTTATATTGTCGGCACATCCGGTCAGCATAGACTCTGTGCCAATGTTTCGCATCTAACCTAGCTTCATCTAGGCTTTCTAGTTGGGAAAGACGTGCTTCTCTGTAAGTGTCTTCATCTAGAATCCCTTGTAATGAAATGCAAAGACTGGGTATTTCAACCTCGAGTGGGAGAACTGCCTCTGCCCCGAATACTAGTGAGAAAGGAGTTGCTCCCGTTGGTGTTTTTATTGAGGTTCGGTGGGCCCATAAGGCTGGATATAACTTCAAGTGCCAATCTCATTTGTTTTCTTTCACCATTTTAAGGAGAATGGCTTTTAGTGTTTTATTCGTCACTTCAACATGTTTGTTGGCTTGAGGGTAATACAAGGAAGCCGTATAATGGCTTATTTTAAATTTATTGCATAGTTCGCGAACCTCTTCATTTTTAAAAGAAGTTCCATTATCGGAGATAATGATTTGTGGGATACCGTACCTGCAAATGATTTGGTTCAAAATGAACTTGGCGATTATAGAACCAGGTGCAGTAGTAAGAGGCATAGCCTCTACCCATTTGGTGAAATATTTGGTGGCCATGATTATAAAATTATGGCCGTCTGTGGACGAGGGAGAGAATTTCCCTATTAAATCTAGGCCCCATGTAGAAAATGGCCATGGAGTAGCGATTGGTTGTAGAGCTTGTGCCAGCATATGGATCTCATGGTAGAATCCTTGGCACTTATGACACCTGCGTACGAACTATACTGCATCGTGCTCTAGAGTGGGCCAGAAATAGCCCATTCGATGTATTTTGCGAGCGGTGGCATGGCCACCAAAGTGGCCTCCACACATTCCACTGTGAGATTCATGGAGAATCTTCTTGGATTCTTCTGTGTTGATACATCTTAGGAGCATTCCATCGAACTTTTTCCGATAGAGCACTTGCTCTATAATGATGTATTTAGCTACGATAATGCATAACCACCTCCTTTGTTGTGGTGTAGCTCCTTCTGGATACGTATGGTCCATGATATAATTAATGATATCAGTGTACCAGGGACACTCAGAGATAGAGGGTTGGGTTTCGATGTAGTATACGCACTCATCTGGAAAATCTAAATCTACTAGATCACCTCCATCTAATGGGTTATCAGCTAACCAATCTGCAATGATTTGTCCTTTAACCGACTTCTGATTTACAAATGTTAATTCGAATTCCCCCATTAAGGTTATAAAACGTCTAGTCTTCTTAGATAAGGACCCTTGTGTGAGGAAATTTCGTAAATGGTTTGTTTTTACCATGACCCTTGTTTCTTGACTTAGCATATAATGTCTTAGGCATTTGGTTACAAAGACTATGGCGAGGCATTCTCATTCTGCTTGTGTATAACGTGTTTCATAGTCGAGCAATGTTCAGCTAATGAAATAAATCAAACGTTCTCTCTTGTCATCATCTTCTTGAGCTAGCATGCAGGATAGCGAGACATTGGTATCTCATGAGTATAGAATTAACGGGTGATCTAGCTTAAGTCGCATTAGCGTAGGTGGTGATAACAGGAAACACTTAACTACATCAAAAGCTTCATTGTAGTCTTTAGTCCAATCAATGCTATAATATTTCTTGAGTAAATTGTTGATTGGATGTATGGCGAAACTTAAGTCTGGGATGAATCTTCGGATTGCACCCAGCTTTCTGAGAAATGACCTGATTCCAGATTCATCTGAAGGTGGAACCATTTCGAGGATAGCCTGAATTTTTTTTGGGTCAACATCTATCCCTCGTGACGATATGATGTAACCTAGGAGCTTCCCTCCTGTTACACCAAAGATGCATTTTTCTGGATTTAGCGTGACTCCGTATTCTATCAGCCGTGAGAGAATAATGCAGAGTACTTTCGGATGGTCACAACGCTTCTTGGCCTTAGCCAACAAGTCATCTATGTAAGATTCCATGATTTTATGAATTAGATCATGGAATATATATGTCATAGCTCACTGATATGTAGCACCAGCATCCTTGAGACCAAATGTCATAATAGCGTAGCAATAGGTTCCTCAAGGAGTTATAAATGTGGTTTTAGCTTGATCTTGTTCAGATATTTTAATTTTATTATATCCCGAGAATCCATCCATGAGAGACAAAAGTTCAAACCCAGCTATTGCATCAATAATGACATCAATGGATGGCAATGGATGACATGCTTTGTTGATGTCTCAGAAATCTATGTAGATGCGTATCTTTCCATTCTTCTTGAGAATGGGAACGATGTTAAATACCCATTGGGAGTAATCGACTGGCTTGATGAATCCTACTTGGAGGATTTTTATTACCTCCTCTTTTACCATGAGAGCTACCTTGGGTTTCATGGGTCTCGATTTTTGTTTAACTGGGTTTGCATCAAATTTAGTGACGAGGTTGTGCACCGCGATGTGGGGTGTAACTCCTGTCATTTCCCTATAATTAAATGCAAACACCTTCTGATGTTCTTTGAGGATCTGAGTGTGTATTTCTACTTCCTCTAGGGTTAACGAGGACCCTAGTTTCAGTATGGTTCATCTTCTGTTCCGATGTTAATATCAATTGTTTCTTATATCAAAGAGGCGTTACCCTCTTCAAACTCAGGTGGTCTTGGAGGTAAATCCAAATCATCCCCATTTTCTACTATGCATATGCTAGGTTCCATTTGTGAGGGAAGATCCACCATGGGATTTCCGAAGTAGGAAGATGAATGTGGAATTAAGGAAAAATCTATCATATGATAGGAGAGATGTAGTGCCACATAGGCATTTAAGTAATCCAAAGTGGCCATATCACTATTAACATGGTCTAGGATAGTGGATTCATTTCCGTTTAAAAGAGAATTTGTCATTGTTTTTATCAATGGTTCATCGCGAAGGGATACCATGAAACGGGTATCCTCTAACTCACTGCTTGGAGTAAAACATGAAGCTGAAGTTGCTATTGAATCGGCGAGAAATTTTTCTCTCGCGGGATTGCTTCAATTGATATGAAGTCAAACTCCTTGCTTAAATCTAATACAGCTTTTTTGTAAAGTTGTAAGTGCTCGGCTTTGGTTTCATATACCTCAGAGACTTGGTTTGCTACTAATTGTAAGTCTCCTAAGACTCTGATGTCATCAACACCAATTCTCTTAGTTAAGATGAGGCCAAGGAGGAGGGCTTCATACTCAGCGCCATTATTTGTGCACTGAAAATTTAGTTTAAAGGAAAAAGGTAAGACTTTTCCTTCAAGGGAAGTAAAGATTACACCTGCCCCCGCTCCGTAACGGCATCTAGCTCCATCAAAATGGAGTGTCCAATATTTAGCTGGGAATATGGATGGTGGGATATCTATTGTGTTTGTATATTCTACTTCCACTATATAGAGATCCTCTGCTGGAAGAGAGCCAATGCCTAGGGAATATCCTATGCCTACTGAATCGAATGGTAATAATATTGGTAGATCATTTTCTAGCAATTCAACGATCTTTGCAGTAGTTCCTAATGATACTGCTTCTACAGTTTTAGCCTCATCTTTGGGGGTTGGGGTTGCTTTGGCTAGGCTCATAGTTTCAAGATCTGTCATAGGTACCAACTTTTTGTTTGTTTTTGCGTCGGTAGGTTTATTAAGTTGATTTTTTGGGAGTTCAAACTCCGAGTGTATGCCTAGTCTTTTCTTTAACTCAGCTAGGTGTATATCAAATGGTTTTGGATCACCTTTGGCCATGAATATCTTTCCTAAATGTAAAAACCTTACTTCTTGAAATAGTGTAGAAGGGATTGCCTTCATGCGATGTATCCATGGTTGACCAAGGATCATATTATAGTTAGTTTCCCGATCTATAATATAAAACTCAGTCAAGATGGTTTTGGGTCCTAAGGTGACCGGTAATATTATAGTTCCAACCGAGGTGGCTTTAAGACTATCATAGCCCCTTAGTTTATTTTGAGTTGTGGAACAATTGGTTTCTCCATACCCTAGCCTTTGGAGGAAAGAGAAGGGGACTATGTTAACTGCCACCCCATTGTTAACCATTGCACGCTTTACATAGTTGTTATAAACCCATACTTGCAAATGTAAGGCTAGATCACCTCGGTGTGCAATCTCAGCATCTGTCGGCATTTGGTTTATCTCGAATATGAATTTGACATCCCTATCTACCTACCCTGGAGGATGAACATCAAAGTCCACATGATTTACCTGTGTTTCAGGTGGTGGAGTGATGTTAATTAGATGACCTAAACCTAATGCTTCTAAAAGAGCAGCTTTGTGGGTAGGAGAGTTCTTTAGTAAGTCTAAGAATGAAATGTGTGAGAAGGTTTTTGTTAGGTCGTTAATTAAATCATAGACTCCCACAGGTTTTACTATGATTTGTTGGATGTCATCTGCCTCTAGCAGATGGCTTGGACTGTGGCTGAGAGAAATAATCTCGCGTCCTTGTTATAGCTTTGATGGGTAGCTCAGCGTCTAACTCCACTAAACCGACTACCTTAGGTCATGGCTGACTTCCTAATTGTGGCGCAACTAATGGATTTAGCAAGGTCGAGGCTTCATGTGTGTTGTTTCCTGTCATTACACCCTTGTTCATCCCAGTTAGATTTAGACTATTGTTATCATGATTTGGGAGTGGATCATTAAAGATCTTCAAGGGTGCATTTTTAGGGGAAACTGCCCCTGAAAAGGTATTTAACGTTGGTGACGTAGGATCTGCCAAGAACATATCCATGAAAAGTTTTTTTTGTTCATCTGGCAAGCGTTGTATGAATTTATTATAGTCACGGCACGTTCTAGTGTCATGGCCCTGAATTTTGTGGAAACCACAATATGAATTAGGATTGTAATTCCTATTTTGTTGGTTTGGTATGTATTGTGACCCAAAATTTTGGTCAAACCGTTGTCTATTAAAATTTTTTGCCTGTTGTCTTTGGTTTGAATTCTGGTTTTGGTATCTAGTTGAATTTTGGCTCGGACCCCATGTGGGATTTTTCCATTGCTGTTGTTGTTTTTGTGGATGGTTAAAGTCTACTGTATTGATTGTTGGGGTAAAATTTTTGTTTCATTGATTGTTGATTGGTGGTGAAGTATTCATAGTATTTACCTTTTTAGGCTGATCGGTTACTCTATCTGTTGTTACACCCTGATTTTTATTAAGGATTTTAGGTCCTTGATTGACGTTCGCGGTAGCAGGATAAGTTGTAGTGTTTTGGTTTGGGGCGATTAGCCTCTCGTTTGCTCCATATGTTTTTCAACCACTATCAATTTCCGCTTGATCTATTCGAAGAGCGCTCTCATGTACTTCATCGTAAGTTCTTAATGGGAAATTCTAAACTTCTTCCTTCACTTCTCTGCTAAGAGAATGAAGGAATAAATCACATAGTTCCATTTGATCCATGTTTGGAGCACTTGTTAAAGAATAAATAACTGTATGCCACCTTTGAATGAAATGGGCGACAGATTCGTTGTGTTCTTGTTTGATGTGTAAGAACTCTCTAATTCCTGTTCTTAATAATTTTTTCATGTCGAAGGCCTTGATGAACTCTGACACGAGTTTTTTGAATGAATGTATGGAAGCCTCAGGTATTCTATAATACCAATCAAGAGCGATGCCTTCCAAGGTTTTTGGGAATATTTTAGCAACAACCCCATCCCATGGGAGTAGTTCTCAAATGGCTGTAGCGTAAGCTTTGATATGCGCATTTGGATCTCCCTCTCCTTTGTATTTGGCCAAATCGAGAAGAGGTCTTGGAAGCATGAAGCTTCGTATGGTGAAATCCAAGGGCTCTTTTAAATATTTTGAGTACGTCCCTATCGCATATGTTTTGACCATTGACGGTGCCTGTTGAGGGAGTGGTGGTGGGATGGGTTGTTGATATGGTGCAGCGTATGCATTGGCAGGGGCATAAGGAAGCCCCTATGTTTGAGCAAACATGCCGGGAGAGGAGAACATATCCCCTTGTGGTGATTTGGAGTATATGTTTAAGTATGACGGGGTACTGTCCAGGAATGGATTGTTCTGTACTAGACTCGGAGGAACATTGTTAAAGATGGTGGGTCTAAACTGAGGAGTCATGCCTAACGTGCCTACTCCTGTGAGGAGATCTACTTAGCTAGGATGGTATGGAGGATTGGAACTTCCTGTTTGTATGAATTGAGAATGGTGATTTTCTTGAGTAAGCTCTAACCCTCTCACTTTTTCTACCAACGTTGAAATGACTTCATTTGGTTAAGCCACAATATTCTGCCTTGGTGGCATTTGTTGTATACCATGGTTTTGTATAGGCATGTGATATCCTGCTATGAACTGATTGCTATCTTGCCAAGTTTCTCTGAGAGTATTTCCTATATGCAGTGGCATAGAGGTATTTTCTTGAAAAGAGACCTCGGGTTGTGTTTGTAGACCTCCTATGGGTGGATACATACTTCGAGAACATTGGTCATTCCTGGCATAACATACCAAATATTCATCGTCTAAACCTTGGTATGAGTCTGATTGTCTACTAATTTGTGGTCTAAGTAGTACCTGAGGAGATGAACTGGATTCTCTGGTGAGTGTCATATTGTTCGAGCTTGAAGGATCCGTTTGTTACATTTGAGCGAGTTGTTCCAACTCCTTTGTTTGGAAGGACGAGCTATATCTAATCCTTGGAGTTTGTGTTGATAATTAGTTATCTGAATAGTTCTCACCCCATACTAAGAGTGAGGGTGATGATTGTCTATTTTTTTGGGAGTAATATGCCTCAAGACCCAAGAGGGGTCTGCCATATGCATCAAATCTAGACATATTCGGGGGGTATATGAATACCTGCAGAACAATAGGAAGGAGTGAAAGTGATGGTTAATGAATGACTAATGAGATGGAGAAGGTGAAAAAGTTGTTTGTTTCACGTTGGGTTCACCAATTTTGTACGACATAAAAGTGCCATGCGAGCATGGGAATCTACAAGCAACTCTTCCTCGCACCCAACCTCCTGAGGTCATGCCGAGACAGCCAGTGGGGATGGAATAAATATGGGATGCAGACAAACTAGTTAGGAAATCTAATGTCTTCAATACGCATTAGCAGAATTTGCGAGTCTAAGGCAAAGAAGGCCCTCCTAACTTGAACTAGTGTGATAGATCGGTCAGCAAGGATGACTGCTCGAAGGCTCCAATCAATATCGATCTCTGGCGTGATTCGATCTATAGGTTGTGGAATACGTGGAAAATGACCCGAGATAGTTTCGTGTATTTCTCCGGACAGGGTCATATGGTGGATGGTAAAAATAGTCAATTTTATGGATGATTCTCTGGCCTAGTCCAGAATTCCCTAGCTCTGTTAGCTGTTATGTCTAGCAAGGATAATTGTTCGATGATGATAGGTGGAAGTGGGGTAGACCGGAATACTAGTGTGCGTAGGCCAGTGTCTATGTCTAATACTCCTATGGATTCATTAGGCTGCGGGATTTGTGGGTCACAACCATAGATTCTTAGTTGTTGTGGACTTGTTATGGTCATGCTTGAAATCAAGTCCTAATCCCTAATATCTAGTAATTGTATGCTTTCTCAGCTTCTATATTTAGGATCAATAACTATATGATTTTCTTAGAATATCTTACAGGCGTTCATGCAACCTGGATTCTTAGGCTGGTATCTATATCTAGAAGAGTGTCTCCTATGTCTGGCTGTGGGACCAAAGGATCACAACCAAAGGTTTGTTCTCTTTCGAACCCTTTTACAGTCATATGAATGTTACCTAAGATAATCTGTAGTTCGGTTGATTCGACCAAAATGTGTGTGCTTGGTCATCTTCTATGTTTAGTCCGCTCAACTGGGAATTGATTTTTTGCAAGCTTCCCATTGTTCGGAAGACTTGAATCCTAATATTTTGATCTATATCAGTTATCGCTGTGATGAGATTGGGTTGAGGCACGATTGGATCGAATACATATTCCCTAGGCTCTCTAGGTCCCATGATTATCATACAAAAGCAAAAAAGTAAAGAGAACTACAGTAAAATAAAATTTAACTATATGAAGTATATCTATAGCATATATAACTTCTCTATTTGTTTTTTGTGTTTTCTGATGAGCTTTATGAATTTAAGAAAGTAGCTATTTAAAATATCTAGAAATGACAACTAAAAATAATCAATTTAAAACAAACAAAATAACCGAGTGTAGCTATTTGTCTGTGCAATTTGTAAATCTATTCTAAACAAAGAAATAGCTTATCTAATCTATTTGTAAGACTCTCCATCCTACCTCAGAAGTGAGGATTGAATCATAGTTTCTCTGAAACTATCAATCCCCACAGCTTCCTTGGCAATATTGAGAGTAGAATTAACTGAAAGAAAGTAATTAACTACTCTATTTGATATGATTCTAACTAGAACTTTGAAAGCTAGAACTTGGATTCTGCAGAACAGTGGCAAATCCGCTGGTGTGTGTGATCTTGTACCCTCGGTGTGATCTACTCATTCCTTCATGTTCATGTGGATCCAGAAAGCATGTAATGTTAGCATCAACAGAAGTAGATATTGGGATAAAGGCAGCTCAGAACAAAGACTGAATATAATGCGAGTAGGAGAGGGATAGCGCAAGAGTACAGAGCTTGGCTTATGCAATTCCTAGCGGGATTTATTGCGAGTCATGCAACATAAAGCATCCAGAACCTGAAACTATCCTGTTTGAGGAGCAAAACCTGCAACTTTAATGGTTTCCTAAGCTATTCTACTCCAATGGATTGGATGAAATAACAGCAGTGCTTGCACAAGATGGATATGTGGCTTACCAACACTAAAACAATGCTAACTAAGCATGCAATGAAAGAAACTAAGCATTCTAAGCAAAAGGAAAACTAAATCTATTGCAAAGAGAAATCAGAGGCAAATTTGAGGGGCCTGAAGCAATGACAGCACTTACACAAGATGGATATGTTGCTTTCTAACTGCAAAACAATGCTAACTAAGCATGTAATGAACTAAACTATGAATCCTAAGCAAAATAAAAGACTGAACTACTAAAATGAGAAAATGAGAAATGAATGAGGGGAAATTTTCTTGAGCACAAGCCATCTATTTATAGCATTTGCATTTACCCAAGGTAAAAACCAAATAGACCTCTTAAACTATAAACAATGGCAAAACACTATTCCAGGGAACCAGAATCATAAATGCAAGCCCATGGTGGTGAAAGAAAGCTGGTAAAACGTTGAATTTATGTGAGTCGTGTTAAAAGAGCTTTCTGGAAAATGCGTAAAGGACCGCCACTCTGAGCAGGGTGGCGGTTACAGGAGCGCCGCCCTGTTCAGGGCAGCGGTCACGAGACCGCCACCCAAGCAGGGCAGCGGTTTCGTCACTGAAGAGAAAAATTCCAAGGAAAGAGGGGAAAAGGGAAAAACAAAGCACACAGGGACTAAGCGAGGAATGCGGGATGTTAACACACACTCGGAGACCTTTTCTAGATCCCGAACACCTTGCTAGGAGACCTGTATCATCATTAGGGCACATGTCACGTTGTTCTGGCAATACAGTACCTTACAATTTTGGGTACATACAATAACCTTTGAAATTTTCTTAGATTTGGGAAGGGGAGATGAATGCATTTGATGTGAGATATTAATGGAGGATACGAATTCCTTTGACTTAGCTTTGAGATATTGATTGGGAAAGGGTCGTTGTTTTGCTCTATTAGTAGCATAGGTTATTGATGAAGTGGATGCTCCCAAAATGGAAGAGGATGATGAGGGGTGTGGTCCTAAAATAGAAGAATATGGTGCACCTTCAAGGGGATTGGTATTGAGTATAGTGAGGTCCACTTTTTGATGGGGATGTTAAGGAGGACATTTGGGAAATGGGGGTCTAAATCTTGTCTGTGAATAGGGATATTTGGAAGGAATGAAAAGAATTTCTACATGAGGTACTAAAGATGATATTTTCATGGATATGAGAGGGGATTGATTAGATGTGTGAGTATATGATTGTATAGAGGAAATAGGAAAATAATTTAGATTCAGGGAAAGTTGAAATGCTTGCAAAAATTCATCAAGTAATGACATGGCATTGGAAGGGGAAGGTGAGATAGAAGAGTGTACAATAGTAGTTATAGTAGGTGTTGGTAAAAGTGTGGAAAGAGGGGCTGGAAGTGATGCTAAGGATGGGATAATGGGTAAATTTGGAAGGATTTCTGGTAAGGTAATTGGATTTGATGAAGTAGGTATAATAAGTGATGAAACATTAATAATTTGTAAATGGGGAAAGTATGTTAGGTGTAGAAATGGGCACGGGTGTAGCAAGAGGCACCAAAATGGATGTAGACATGACTGATGTTAGTATGGAGATGAGTGTTGATGAGCTTGTGGATGTAAGGAGAGTGTTTAGGGGGGGGCAGATCTAATGGTTGATGAAGAAAGTAAATTTGTGGATGAAGTTAGATCTTTGTCACCAATGTGGATAGTGTTTATGGTGTGGGTATTGGGAGTTTGAGATATAGAAGTAGTGGCAATTTGACTTGTTGATGTGGGTGTATGATTTGGAAATGGTTGTTTAAAAATATTTGATGATTGATTAGGTGAAGCATTTGGGTTGTCTACTTGAATATCACCCTGATCAATGAGTCTTTGGACCAAATCCTTTAAAGTCTGACCTCTTTCTATGTCATGTCCTTAGACTTGATGGTATTTGCAGTAATAGTCCTCACAATACCACATAGGTATTTGTCTAGATTAGGCAATTATTTAGATAGGTGGAAGTGTGATCAAATGTGTTATCAATAATTTGTCACAGATGGTATTGTGTGATTCCCCTAAAGGAGTATAATTGGGCATTGGTCATGTGAATCATTCTTGGGATACTGTAGTAAATGTAGATGTAGGAGATGATTTAATGATGACATTGTTGTCTGTTGTTTTCAACTTATCATTTGATACGGATGGTCTGATTCTATTTTGGGCTTATTTGATTTTAATTTTTAAAAGGCCTTGTTTGAGGGCACGTGTCTCAAGCTTGTGAGCCATGGTGAAATCTTCTTCAAAAGTTTGAAATGATTGAATTTGCAAAGTTGATGAAATATGCTTCACACTAGAGCATGCTAAGAACTCGATTAGGTCAGTTTGAGGAAGAGGAAATGATAACTGATTTATAATATTACACCATCGTGCTATAAAATATGTGATGGATTCATCTTCGAATTGTCAGATGGTATATATATTGTTGATGGTTAACTTACACACAATATTAATTGAGAAATGTTCAAGGAATAATTGTGCAAGATGAGAGAAAGGAAATATGGAATATTGGGGAATATTATTAAACCCATCTAAGGCAGGGCTAGCTAAATACATGGGGAATGTACAAAGCATCAAATCTTGGTCATGTGCAATAAGATAACATGCATGTTTTAATGCTCAGATATGTTGTTGCAGGTGCTCTTTACTGTTAAATTTTGAAAACTTCTATAATTCTTAGTGTAGAGGATAGGGTTTCATTAGCACATACGGGTGAATGGGTTCATTACATATTTTTTCGTAAGACAATGTGACTTTGGACCCTAAATTAGCGGCCTCTAAGTTGGCTTACTAACTTACTAAGATCTACATGGGATCATTAGGAATCACTTGTTGAGAAATGAGAGCTAGTAATTGAACTTGTGGATGTGTGGGTGTCTGAGGAACTTTATATGGGTGAGTGAAAATTATTGGTTGTGGTTGAGGTAGAGGTTGATAGAATGTTTTTTGGTGAGAAATAGGAGCATGGTGTGATTGTTGGGACTGGGAAGATTGTTGTGGAAATTTTTGAGTGGGGATATAGGTATAGATAGGTTGATAGACTGGAAGTGAAACTGCATGTTGCAAAGGGATTGTTGGAGGAAGCTGATAAGTAATGGCATATACTTGTGATGTGAGAGGAATTTGATGTTTGGATAAAGGATATGATACATGTGGAGGTTGGATAAGAGTACTGGTGATAGTTACAGTTGTGGTGGTGATAGGGATGGTAGTTATAATGGTTGTGTTGATTTGGGGAAGATTAGGTGGAATGGGTGTGACTATCTGAGTAGTCTGGTGGGCTAGTGGGTTGATAGAGGACAAAGAAAAATCGCATATGGTTGTGGACAGAATCATTTTAGAATTACTATTTTAAGGGTAAAATTGTTGAAGTAGTGGGTCATCTAGAGGAATTTGTATGTATCTTTTCAAAAGATAGTCTTGAAGATCTACAAGATTGGCATCAAGAATTTGTTGGAATTCTGGATCACCGAGAGGGAAGATGAGAGTACCAACAGGATCTGATCTGACATAAAGAAGAGTGGATGGCATGGATGGGATGGAATGATGGTCTAATACCCAAGTATTACCGAAAGATATTGGATGAGGTTTATTGGCAAGATAATGGGTGCCTGTGAGGGAGGTAGGGAGAGGCATGGATGTTGAAGTTGTTGAGGTGCTAGTTGGTTTGGATGAAGCATTATGTGAGGTGAGGTTGTGTTCCATTTTCTTAGTGGTGGATTGAGTGTTTATAGGCATAAAAAGAAAATTATTGTTAGACTAACCACAGAAGTTAGGTAAGAAATATTAGTCTTTGTTTTTTTTTGTTTGATCAAGAACACATGCGTGAAGAAAAATAAAATGGTCGTAAGAGGACCTAAAAAATGTAACCTATGTTTGGTTTCGGGTAAGTTATGGTTGGGAAATTTCTGAAACGGTTTCCTATTGGGTGATATAATCCCAATTAGTAAACCAGGTGAAAGGAATGTCTTGGTGTGTTAATTAATTTGTGAGGTTTTAGGCAATGTGTGGTAAAATGTGTGATGCAGAGAGTTAAACCCCTAAGTTATGTGAGCAGGCAGGATGCATGAGGTTCGTTTTAGACCAAATTCAAAGTATGAATTTTGATGCAAACAATCACCCCAGAAAGGGAAATTACAATGCATAAAGGAGAAAATATGAAAAAAAATGAGTACCTAGAGAAATATTTCCCCTGTTATTTGATTATACTTAATAACGTCGTATTCGAAACCAATGGTCAGCGGCCTAGAATGTCTGGGTACCCTAAAATTGCACCATGCATAAATGTAGAAAAGGTTAGGGAAAGGGATTTATGGTGTGTTTATGTTTCAATAATTTTCTTTGACAACGTAATATTGTGGTTGCAACATTGTGGAAATCACCTTCAAAAGTAAATAAAACAATTAGTGGACGTGGTCGACAAAATAAGAAAAACAATTTTGAAGTCCTTACGTTGTTATTTGTTCAAAAAAAATTAATTACAAAAATAATAACAAAATAATTATTCTAATTAGCTAATAGAAAATAAAAAAATAATTATTCTAATATAATTATCCTACCTATGAATTTTAATTAACAAAGTTTAACTAATTAATGAATAATAAAATAATTATTTGAATATAATCATCCTACCTATGATTATCAAATAACAAAATAATTATCCTAATATAATTAACCTATGTATGAATTTTGATTAACAAATCTTAACTAATTAACTAATAACAAAATCATTATCCTAATATAATTTGTGGATGTGATATGTTGAAAATGTGGTGTTGTGATATAAGATGCTTGTTTCAAAATTCAACTCGTGTGTGGTTGAGCTATGTGGAGCTCACATGGGTCGGTGCATATCAAATTTGAAATTTAAAATAAAACATGTTGTGGGATGAAGCGTGACAGGCTCAGGATAGTCGAATGTAGGGAGGTGGGTGGAAGTGGCTGCGAGGAGGAGGGAAAACAGAACGAGCGTGCAAGAAACTACTTGAATTTTGGGGAGATGGGATCTACGTGGTGAGTTGAGTGTGGGAATTTTTAATGGAGTTAGGTTTGGAAGCTGAGGGGATTTGGGAGTTTGGTGAAGATGGGGTGAGGCTCAGGCAAGGTGTAGTGGGATTGGCTCGGACGTGATGGGTTTGGTGGGAGAGTGGAGATGGCTTCAATTGAGGTTGAACTTGTGGGAAGCGAGCGGAGGAGGTATGGTGGAGGATTCATGGGGAGAAGGAGATGGAATGGAGGATCGAGGCATGTGGGAAAGGAAGTAGTGAGTAGTATGTGAAGCATGGAGGCAACTTAGAGCTGAATGGAATGCGAGTAGTTCAGTGAGGTGATAGGGAGTTGGGATACGAGATGTTGGGTCAAGTCATGGGTAGGAGAGATGGGAACGTGGAGAGGTATTCGAGTTGTGTGGGAAAGATTCTGTGAGGTGTTGATGTGGGAGATGGTTTATTGGGATGTGAGCTCAGAAGTCAAGAGCATGGGAGAGCACCCAAGTTAGCTAGAGATTTGGTTAGCAAATGGAGTGAGGAAGCGATGTGGAAGAGAGATAGGTAACTCGGTTAGGGATAAACCAAAGGAGGAAGGAAGAGATGTTGAGTTGGATAGGGATAGTGTAGGATAGTGGGGGTAGTGTAGGATATAATAATATTTTTTTAATTTTTGTTTTATTTGATTTAATTTTATGTTTTTTTTTTTGTTTTTTTTGTTTTTAATAATAATAACAATAAAGACTTATACCAATTATAAGTAATTGGATAAAAAGCTGGTTGAAAACAAGAAAATCACTTACCTTGAAGGCAACCTAAATGACTAACCATACCAAGTTGGAAAAGAAAATACTAAAAACCATGCAAACAAATTAGTGTAAAAATGGAATACGCGCAAAATATATCTAAATTAGTGACAACTATGAAACATGATAACCATGATACCCACAAAACCTGCACAAAATAGGTAAAGCAACAAGAAAAATGACTAGATCTAGGGTCGAGTCCCTCTAAGAGTGCCAAAGGTTGATCAGATTTTCCTTCTTCTGTCTAGATTAGTGTACAAGAAATCAATAAAACACAAAAAAAAATGTCGAATATGCAAGGGCTTAGTACCTTAGACATGGTGATGACTTATATGGGAGAAAAGTAGATGATGATATCATCACTGTAATCTTGGTAAACCTTCAACTCAAAGACATTAGAGGAAAATTTCTTATATATTTTATGTGGGGGGTTTCCCGAAAAAGCAGACCCGAGAAGCATTTACTTCCTCTATGGTTTTCAACCCATGTGTGATAAAGAATAATGGAAAAATGAAATATTAGATGGATAACATGGGAAAGATACTGATGAACAAAGAAGCTTGAAGATGTTGGTATGTAGATGGAGCTATTGATTTGATCTAGAAACAACATTCAACATGAACCAAGATAAGTGAACCACTAAATCATGAGTAGAGTATTGTGGGGATTTCAATGTCAGTACAAGGACATTATGAGGATATTGTGATAAACAAGAGGCTAAAAATTCAAAACAACATTTTTCCAAAATTTTCAACTTATTTGGATGAAGGGGGAAGGCCCAAATTTATAGCCTAAGGGTGAGGTTAGACCATGGGTTATTAGGTAATCAAGGTTGGGTAAAGTGACCTTGGTTAAGAGATATGATGTGATCCAGTGGGGCTCATAGTTTGAGTTATGAGATTAAAAAGATAAGGATGTGCTATGGAGTGGGGAGTATGGTTAGGTGAAATAATGCATCCCATTTTTTAATTTAGGAGTGGGATATTGGATGGGTATATTATTTCCCATGAATTGAATAATTTTGAGATATGTGAGATAATGCCAAAATTTTATTATTAAATGGATTTACATGGAGCCTATTAATTAATTAAAATTTGGGTGAGTAAATGAATGGGATTTATTCAAATTTAGTAAAAAGAAAAGTGAGAGGGAAATTTGAATGAAGGATAATAAATGTGGGATGAAAGAGAATAGTAACACCAAAAACTAGTGTCTACAGTTGGATAATAATTTTGAGAGTATGAGGAGCATGTGGATGAAGTGTTATGACACTCAAAAGTATCACAGAGTGAAGATATATATGGTTTAGACATGATTTCTAGGTTTGCACTAGACCTATTCTTAAGCCCTAGGTGAATTAATGAGGTCAATTGCAAACATTTCATCATGAAGATGGAAATATGAGCATAGACATAGGTAAATCATGTTTTTCCAATGGTGTGAGTGAAGTTTTAGGTGTTGTTTTGAAGGTATAAGTAAGAAATCTTGTTTTTTCCCTTACCAAGTTTCTAGAAGTGAGAAACAGATCTTGAAATGGAATTTCTTGTACTTGTTGGCACATTTTAAGTTTATACGAGAGGATAATATCTTCATGGTAGTTGGGTAAGATTTATAGGTTAATATTTCCAATATTACTTTGTGGTTTTAGGGGCAGAGCTTTATGAACAATCATTAAGAAGCTAAGGTGGTTCTAAACACTCCTACAACTCTAGTTGAGTAGTGATGGAAGAAACCTTGTTCAAAGTGACCCAAAATGGATTGAAGTTTCTAGTCCCCCCCTCTAATATATGTTGTATATGAATTCTCCATATTTCCTCATGTGGTATGTATGTGTCATGATAGTATGTGGACTCCATAGTAAATTATAAGTTTATGAAGAAGTTTTATTTTCTCCCAAATTGTACACTAGACCTATTGAATAAATTAGTTTTTGAGTAATTATGGAAGATATGCTACATGTCTGGAGTAGTTTCAGAAGCTTGAGTACTTATAAAAAAATTTCAATCCTATCTTGCAAGACTAGTTTTTGGGGTTAAAATGGTAGTTTCTAGAAACCTAGTTACAAAGGTGTTTTGATGGTGTTTTAGTCTGAGAGATAGTGTCTTATGCATTTGGTGATGATCCTAATGTCATGTGATTTACATCCATATGTCATCATGAATTGTTGAGGTTATTTGATGTTGGTTTGGCTTCAATCTTTGAGGATTGGTTTTTTAGATCATAGACATAGTGAGGAGAGTTATTCTTCTTGGTGGCTTGATAGTATGTTTTGATGTTACAGAGCTGAATAAGCTTATAGAAGGCATGGAGTAGACTTAGAAAACATGTATAAGTGTTATTTGTTTTGTGATGGTCATGTTGGCTCAAGATACTTGGCTTTCGTGAGAGGGTTGTTTAGGTGTATTAGGGCTACTTGAGCCCTAATGAAGGGTTAGATGTTATAGATGCCATTTTATACCTATGTGGTCATTTGTATGGTGTTTTCATGATGTTTTTAAGTGGTTTTAAGTGTATTTTCCCCATGATGGACAACCTAGGTATGTTATGATCAGGAATCATGTATATAATCATGTGTTAGTGTTCTATTTTGTAGCTGGCTCAATTCAAAAAGTGTGAGCAAGAGGGCAGCATGAAGATGTGTAGAAGGTCTTTGTGAACATCAAGAGATGGTAGAGAGTGTTTTGTGATGTTCTAGAGGGTGTTTAGTTGTTGGAGAAATAGGTTAGATGACCTAATCATCTTGTTGAAGAAATGCTTGAGAAAAGAAGTCTAGAGGTCATATTTGGAGAAGATAGAAGGAAATAGAGCTTCATAGGTGTCATCATCATTTGTTGACATAACATTCCAAAGGTGAAAATAAAATAAGATGGATTTAGTTTGTGATGAGTCATCTAGGGGTTTGGTTACTCCTTGTAGGGTTGGTTCTCTACTAAATCTAGGGGTTGGTGTTTCTTGTGGGGTTGGTGCCTCACTAAACATATGGGTTAGTGCTCCTTGTTGAGTTGGTGTTAAACTAAATTTGATTCATCATTGTAATAAACAATTTTTTCTATGGGTTTTTGTAGACACTAAAATTAGGTCACACCCCTCCTTTTGTCCCTCGACATATAAGCACCCTTTATTACATTTACCTAGCCATGACCCCCTTCACCCCACTAATATTAATTTAATTAAATTAATGCATTGTCCAAACTATATTTATTATTTAAATAATATCTACACATACAGTTCACTTAGACACCTCACCAAGCCAACTCAACCTATGACCTACTCTTAGCAAGTTACCATAACTAACTAAGACTTACCCAAACCTTAAAAATCAATGCCTACATTCCCTTTAACCACATTCCTACATGCTCACAAGAGGCTTCGAGTCTAATCTGTGGGATAACGACATGAGATCCGAGAAAATCAGGAGGATCTCCCTAAGTTTAGTAAACCTAGGAAATCATGCCTTGACCGATATTGGTTACCCCTAACCATCGCCGGTTAAGAAGGAACTGTCATTAGTTAACCATTTTAACCCAAAACTACCTTATTATCAAGGTTGGTAAACATTGGGAGAAATTTGATGAGCAAAAACAAATCTCAGAGAGATAACACATCTTCAGAGAGAAAAATTCTAGCAAAAACTCACATCCAAGGAAGGAGATTGTGCATCTTGTCCTGCACAGCCATCCTAGCCACTATATGATCTATCCAAGCAAATAGGAGTGTGCATGCAACCCATGAAAAAGCTTTTCTTCAGTTGGTGATCACTTGTAGCCTTCAACCCCATCATCAGCACCTCCATCCTTCACACACAGACCTTCAGGAATGAAATCCAAGTAAGTATAACATCATACTTCTCCGGTTTGTTTTGTTTGACCATTATTTTATCACCCATTGTTTATATTGCTCCCCATTGACCTTCCCCCAACCTTTTCACCTCTATAGACCCATTAAAACCTCACAAAAACCTATTCCAGTCACCTAATACCTCATCCTGACCAACCAAAACCCTGTTCTGTGACATTTCCAGACCTCACAGTAACCAGCGCCGATTATACCTAACCATTTTCAGTCACCCCAGACCGAAACCGGTCTTTGTGTTTTCCCACACAACCTTAAACAGAGACCTACCCACCTAATTTTACCTCACCCTCACTCACCTGTGACCTACCCGAGACCTTTATCAGACCTACAGAACCCATAACCAACCATTTGACCTGTGGATTCTATTCTGCTTAGCATGTTAGATTAAATCTATTTTCTTATTGTGTTTTAAGTGAGATACCTAAATCATTTTAAAATAACAATAGGGTTTACTTTGTTTACATCATTAATTTGTTTAAAATTGTGGACTGACAGCCATTTAGGAAGTATCATACTTCTCGGATCTAGCTCACGCTAGGAATTTCATTTCCCATATTGTTTAATTCCTTCTGGTGGTCTTGTTTGCATTATAGGTAGTTCCTCCTAGCCAAAACAAAGCTCTCACGGTCAAATGTGGATTTGGAAGTCATACACATGTAACAACCCATCAACTGACATTTGAACAGGTATTCCTCCTACACTCGTTACCCTATCTGTTTTGTCAACACTTTAAAGAAACAATCTAAGAAAAAGGTGAAACAGGTTTTTCCCCTTGAGGGTTTCCCACTTATATTTGGTGTTCATGTATTCTTGTGCTCTCATTTTCTCATGTGTATGATTGTAACAATGTTTGGCTAATTTATGTTGTTTAACTTGAATCAAATGTGTTGAATGATAAAGATAGAATTGATGTAAAAAAATTTAAGGTCTCATTAATTTACCCCCCCATTGAATGTGCTTCCAACACATTTTACACTATTTGGGACTTAGTCCCACATTCCCCACACTTTAGTTAGGAATAATGCTTAAATTGAGTGTTGTGGACATGGTGATGTAGCTACAAGATGCTTTTGCACTCGCCACGTTGAGTTGGTTCGATTTGGTAGGTTGTGTTGTATTAATGAGTTGGTGGGAGTAGGTACCACACATAGAATTGTTTGGAGTTGGTGGTGAGTTGGGTAGAACATGACAAGTTAGTTGGAGTATGTTGGGGGATCCAAGGCTGTTGTGAGTGCCAAACTTAGAAGCAGGTCAGCGAGAATGGTAAATACCATGGTAAAATGGTAAATAGTTTAAAATTCTATAACTTTAATCCCACATGTACCAACTAATTACATCATGATGCATATATATGAAAAATGTAACAATGCTAATATGAAGATGCATATATATTATTTTTCCACATATTTGATACAATGTATTACAATATCCAAGAGGTAAAAATTATATTTATAGTTAAATGGGAGATTTGAAACTCCACAAAAATCATTGCAGACAAGAGAAGAAGGGAGGGTATAAAGTAGATTTATCCAACATTAGAGCAATGCCCCTCGTTACAATTTATAGTAGAAGATTTAAAGGAGAGGAAAGAGAAAAATAGATCTCGAATATGCCCAAAATCTTCCAAAAATCATTATTTAATCTTGTAATGAGTGCATTCAGATCTTCAAAATCTCCCTTTTTTCATTAATGGTTGTCATGCACTTCAAGGAATTGACTTTGGTTAAACCTCATGTCTAGACTAGCTCCTATAGCCTCATGATGACCCTACCTTCATTAATGGATCTCACCTTCCACTTCATCTCTACCATTTTCAAAGGTTTAGAAAACCCTAAATCTGAAATCCCATGCTTTCATGATGTATATCCTGAAAATACCTTTTTGATGACTATAAATTTTCAAGAAACAAATTAGTACATTGGAAGATATCACCATTTTCCCCTAATGCTTCCCTAGGATTTTTCCTATATCTAACCTCCTGGGAACTGAAATTGGTCTTCACCATTGTATTCTTCATTTAATCCCCTTTCCAGAAAGCACAATTTTTTCCAATTTGGATAAAAATTGCATGAGATATCTCAATTTGAAATTTGGGCCAAATTAGGGTTTTTAGGACTCCACCAAGCCATTTCCTAGCTCATCAAGCCATTTCAGACATTGTTGAGCTACCTTAGCATGTTGAGTTAGTTTCTTCCATGTTGATTTGGCCTCCTCCCACTTTGATGCAAACCTTGAGTCCCACAATGTCCAAAACCTGAACACAACCTGATACACCGCGTACTGACCTTGCATTTGGGATTTCAGAGCCCGCATCTTCAAAGTCTCCACCTTACCTGCTTTGGGTTTCTCTGCCACCAATCCAAAAATGACCCCCGAAACCAACCTCGAAGCTGACCTCAAACTTGAACTTTGAAGAGTCCTAAACCCAAACTCCAAAACCAAGTCCCAAAACCTACCCAACATTGACCATGAAGATGCACTTTGACCTTTCACACTTTCGACACTTTGGGCATTGAGCTCACCCTTCACACTACTTCACCACTGAGCTCCGAATCAACGAAATCCCAAAAGCTCAAAAAGGGATTGGGTTTTTGGATTTCATTTACAATAATGACTCAACCGAGTCATCTTTCCTGGAACTCTCAGTGCACAAGCTATTCACCTCACCCTACATCAAGTTGTCCCTATTGCGACTTGTTAGAATGTCGATTTACATCCTTGCCTCGCTAATTCGAACCTCCATTTTTCCTGCAAGCTTGGTCCATTCATTCATTCCCACAAAGCTCATTCACCATTGCTGTGAGCTTGGTTGGGTTGATCTAATCCTTCCACACCACTTGACCTCCTAGATTCTTTTATGTTTCAATGGACAAGTTGGCCCTTTATTTGTTCCTCCACTGATGTTGACCAAGCCATGCTTCCTAACTTAGCCCTTCACCTACTATCTCACCAAAGTGAGCTCTTCGCCCTCTACATGCACCGCTTCAAGCCAGCTTGGTTTGACCCCACCGTAAAAATTTTTAACTCAACTTGCCAAGTCGACAAACCATTCTCACTTTTCCTACCAATCCAAACCCCTGAGCTAGCCAAACTACTCACTGAGTAGATATGCGAGTTGTTTTCTAGCTTAGTTGGCCATTTAAGGCCAAATGTGGACTTTTGATTTTTTTGAGCCTAACTTTGGATTTTCCCAAATTTTTTGATGGAGGAGAGGGGAAAGGGTACCTAGAACACAAAATGTTAAAATTTTCCATCATGAGCCATTTTTCCTCACTTTTTTGGGACCAAATTCCATTTTTTCCTTGCAATGGGGTACTTGTCCCGGGATGGCCCTGAATGAGCAGATTACATCTTGAATTTTCTGAAACACTTTCAATTTCTTCCCAAGACCTTGAAAACACCGTTGATCATCCTTACACCTTATGGGGCTGACTTGGGAGCCTATAGCTACTTTAGGACCATGTTGGGCAATTTTGGTCCACGGGGGGCAAAAAATGTCAAAAATTTGGCAACTCGCGGGGAAATCTACCTGTTGGATGTTTTGAACCAGTATCCTAGGCATACTCATTGGGCATGAAGTCACTCTATTTCTTCAAATTGACCCCGAACCTATTTGAAATTGAAACCAGAGACTACCCGCATAATGCTGAACCTAAACTTGCTCCACTATGCACTCTCAATTTTCATGAGAAAATCTTTAAAATAATATTTGTGAGAATAGAAAATTTTGTTGATTGAAGATTTCCACATGTTCCTCTGTACAACCCTATTCTGCGAGACTAAAATGAACCGTCCCAAAAACTGATTTTTCTAAGTATGGAGCACACAACTTATGATGGCTTGGCATGTATTGCACACTACAGAATTTTGAATAAGACAATTTTCAAGTTTTTACATCATGGAACTCTATTAAATTTGGATTTTCTCTTTCTTCTGAAAGTTCCACTCTTCGACATGATGTTGGAGGCTTATTTCCTGATCTGGAAGAGGCACTTGAAAGTTCACCTGTGATTGGCCTTGAAGGACTAGAAGAATGAAAATTCATTAAAATCAGTCCTTGACCTGATTTTAGTTGCTCTGCATTTGTTTTCTTTTGAGATTTACAACTCTTTGCCACAAGTATGAACCTCTCCTGTTACAACATTTCATTTGGGAGGCACATTGAACTGCACAATGATACAACTTAGGAGTAAAAAAACTATGCCAAATCACTTAGGGAAATTGAAACCTAAACTACAACAAGACAATGTGCATACACACTTAAATGAATTTAAAATCCTAATCTAATATTTACAAGGGTGAGACTTTTCATTTTTCAGTAGTAATGTTTAAGATAGATTTTGTTGACTAGAATCAGAAGCTCCTCTCCATCCAATGTAGACAATTGGAAGGAATTGCTAATTTTACATCTTGTGACCATGTAGGGGCCACTCCAAATGGCATCGAACTTAGAATGTCTTCCTGGTTTTTCCCAATCTGCATCCCATTTCAGAACTAGGTCCCCTCTTAGAAGGTTATTGCTTTTACTTTCTTATCAAACCATCTCTTGACTAGGGCCTGATCTTTCTCCATTTTCTATACTACATGCTCTTTGATTTCTTCCAATTCCATCATCTCTGCATACCTAGCCTCCATTGGTTCAAATTCTAACAACTCCAACTGCTTCATGAGCTCCAATACGGATAGCTCCAATGATATAGGAAACATTGCTTCCTTGTCGTAGACCAACTTGTATGGGGAGCTACTTGTTGACCTCTTTGGTGTTATCATGTCAACCCATAAGGTTGATTTGAGCTTGGTATACCATGTTCTTTGATTTTCATCCAAATTCCTCTTGATGATCTTCAACAAATTCTTGTTTGTGGACTCTGCTTGTCCATTACCCTACGGGTAATAGTTTGATGAGGTGCTCAAATAGATTCCATTCCTGACAGCCCATTCTATGATCTTAGAACCTAGGAATGCCAATGCATTGTCTGATATTATAGTGGCAGTACACCAAACCTTATCACTATTCCCTCATAGAATTCCAGTATACTAGACTCATTTTCTTCCTTGAGAGCTACTACCTCGGTCCACTTAGTGAAGTAATCTGTTATTGTTATAATCCACTTATGGCCTTGGCTTGAATTAGGATTAATGAATATGATGAAGTCCGATCCCCACTACATGAAGGGTTTATTAACTGAAATCAGATGTAATGGAAGTGCTACTAACTATTAATTTCCTACGAAAAATGCACACTTTTTACACTTCTTGATCCATTTATAGCAGTCACTGAACACTGTGGGCCAATAATAACCCACCTTCATTATCTTTAGAGTTGTTACCCATAGAGAAAAATGACCTCTGATTCTCCATCATGAAACTCGTGTAATACCTTATCAATTTGACCCTTGTTCTAATACACCTCAATAGGACACCATTTACGTCTCTCTTGAATAGAAAATTATCAACAAGCATATATGGAATGGCTTGTAATCTGAATTATCTCCTTTTTTCTTTTCTCATTTCTAGAGGACATAGACCTATTTGTAGGAAGTGTATCATGTCGTGAATCTAACAAGGAATAAACACATTATCATTTTCTTGTTCTTGATCATTTTATAGCACCAAAACAATTTCTTGTTCGTTACTTGTTTCAACCTATTGACTTGAGGCCAATTTTTCACATAGCCCTTTCCCACGAATGAATTTAGTGACCTTGATCTCAATTTCATACTCCATGACACGAGTGATCCAGACTACACGCTTCTCATTCAAATCCTTGTTCAATAGGAAATCCTTGATTCCCGCATGTGACACCATCAACTGGATTTTGTTGTTTGATACTAGGTGCTTGAATTTCTTTAAGCTCCTGATTACTGTGAGAACATGCTTCTCAATGAAGGAGTATCTAATCTCATAGTCTTCCAATCCTTGATTGAAGAATGCAATTGGCTACTCGAATCCTTCTTTTTTTCTATACTAAGATTGTGGAAATTGTGTCTGAACCACCAAAGGCATAGAGCATGAAGTCTTTAGAAAAATCTAGATTGACGAGAGTTGGAGCTTGGGATATGGCTTCTTTGATTACTTCAAAACTTGTTTTACCCTCATCCATCCACTTGAATGCCATGCTCTTTTTTAACATCTGCATTATTGGCTTCACAAGAGTGGAAAAATTTGGTACAAACCTACAGACAAAATTGATCTTTCCTAAGAAGCTTTGAAGAGCCTTCTTATGACTTGGCAAGGGCAATGCTCAAATTGCTTCAACTCTCTCTGGGTCAATTTTCAATCCTTCATTTGACACAATGTGGCCTAGAATCTTTCCTTCATGGGCCAAGAATACACATTTTCTCAGGTTTAAAGAAACTCCAAATCTCTAACACCTTTGAAATACCTGTCTTAGATGAAAGAGGTGATCAACTATGTTTTTGGAGAACACAGTGATATCATCAAGATAGATAAGTATAATTTTTTTGATCAACCCTTTGAATTCCATATCCATTTCCCTTTGGAAAGTGGCTCCAACATTTGACAATCCAAATGGCATCTTCTTGTAGGCATAGGTGCCCCACTTGGTGGTGAAAGCCATCTTGAACTGGTCATCTTCTTTCACCATTATCTGATTATACCCTGAATAACCATCCAAGAGAGAAAATATTTCTGAGCCGGCTACCACCTATAAGATTTACTCCATTGAAGGGAGTGGATAATGGTCCTTGAGAGATTCCCTATTCAGATCCTGAAAATCTACGCACAACCTGATTTCTCCATTCTTCTTTTTGACCAACACCAAGTTTGCAACCCAACTTGAATGCTTGATTGGAAATATAATACTTGCCTCTATCATCTTGTTTAGCTCTTTCTTCATTAGAGGCTCAATGTGTGGGTTAATTGGTCTTTGCTTTTTCCTAATGGGATTAGCATCTAGATCCAGTTCTATTGTATGTTGTGCTAACTTTGGATTGAATCCCCACAAATATTCATAGCTCCAGGAAAAAACATCAAGAAACTCTTGGAAAAAATTTATGAACTCATATCTTTCTGATCATTGGCCACTTTTCCAATTTGGAGTGTTTTTCCTTCCCCTATTGAAATCAGTTTATAATCCTCTCCTTTTACATGTATGTTATCTTTTTCTTTATGAAATTGATCATTGGGATTGAAGATGGACTCCAACATCACCAAAACTTTTGGGATCTTGTTTGTCCATAGCTGTACTACTTGATCCCCGTACTGCTGCTCTAATCTTTCCTGGTTCCTAGCTGAGAATTCTGCCTCTTCCTATAAGAAATTGATGATCTATTGATCATTCTCAAACACCTGCCAACTAGTGTTGTTGTCTCAGACTGCTGGCCTCACAATTACATGGATATGGGGTTGTGTTTTATCTCTTTTAATACTTTCCACCACATCGAATGTTGCTCCAACTAGCTTGTGAGCTTTTCTCCACAGCTTCATTTTTCTTTCTAGGTATGGATTCAATATTGAATGCTTCAAAGTCTTCTATGAGATCCCATACCCTATTTTTGTAACTCTTGAGTAGGTCATTCTTTGCAGCATGTTGTCCCCTGACCTGATTCACAATTAGCTCGCTATCCTTGAACACCTACAAGTTCTTAATGCCTCTTTTCCTAGCCCAATGAAGTCCATGGACTAGAGCCTCATATTTTGTTGTGTTGTTTGAACATGCAAACTAAAATCTGAAATTTGAATAGTACTTGACATTATGTGGGGACACCAACATGGCACCCCCACCTACTCCTTTCCTACTTCTCGAACCATCGAAAAACAATTTCCATACCTCATTGTCATCTTTATTTTCTAGCTTGGTGAGGTTAGGAATGGGTGAATTCTCTTCATGTACACAATACACTCCTAATTCAAGCTTCCTCCATCTCTTTTTATGGATCAAATGCATGTATTTTGTTTTCCCAATCATCGAGTGTTAAATCTAGAATGCCTTCCACTTTGGTGTCTATTCATGATCATTTGAACATTCTTCCTGATCAAAGGTCGAGAAATTTGCATTGATGGGGCTAGGCACATGTAGCTCAATGTGGAAATTGGAAATAGGCTCTGACTTGATTATGGCTTAGCTCCATACCTCATCCTAAAAATCATGTGTGACCAATCTATAGATAGTTATCCACCAATTTTGGCTATGAAATCCCTTGATAGACATAGGGCAAAGAGTGGTGGAAGATCAATCTTAGATACATCTTGTAAAATAGTGACATTCAGACATGCATGTAGTGTTAGGCTTAACCCTTTGATGACCCCAACTATTCCAACTCTTGTCTCATCTAGTTACACAACTCCTCTCAATACTGGCTCATACTTGATACCCAATTGATCAACTATTTGCTTCGGCATCACTGAGCTACTTGCACCAGAATCAATCATGCAGTTGTGCACCAACTTGTCTCCAATGATCAATGAGACATAGAGCGGTGGAGGTTTCAAATTATTGTTTGGTTAATCTCCATCTTGTTGCATTGCATTGGTAATAATTTTTCTTGATCCCTAGGTGTCTCCTTTGAAGTGGACCAATTTTCCATTAGCTTGCAATAAATCCCGCTACCCCAGAATCACCAGTGATTCCCACATGGAAATTCTCACATGTGTTTTCTTCATCTGATCTATGATGTTGAAAGGATATGGACTATCCTTTTTATTTCCTTTAGTGGGCACAACCTTTTTTTAAGCTTGAATAGGCACATGTGTTACTGCAATGGGTGCCTTAGGCTGATTTTACACATTCGGGGCTGCACTTGGCTTATTAGCACCTTGTGACATGAGAGTGGGTTGAGAAACAATAGGGTTAGATGAATTTCCTTCCTCTATGTTCCTCTTCTTTGACCTTGTGTTGGTAATTACACCCTGAAAAGGAGGTTGATTGATTCCATAAAAATCTTCCACCTACCAATTTACCAATGTAGTTTCAGTTTGAGGGGCTTCCTGTTGACTTTCCTGTTGTTGATTTTCTTCTTCAGTTGGCTCTTGGTACACACCAATGGTTTGAACCATCAAGGCTTGATTTACTGCACCATTGAAATAAGTAGATTGGTTATGTGGTTGACTGCAAGGATAACACCATTTATATTCTTGAGTAGATGTTATTTTGTGTTGGGAACCAAGGCTCTTGATGTTGAGGCTGCATTTGGATCATATGGTCAGAATTTCCTGTTAGTTTGTGGTTGTCCTTAGTTCTGGTTTTTATTTGGAGCTTGGCCTTGAGGCCTATTTGATTGAAAAGGAGGCATGTTTGTATCAGCTTGAGGCTGATAAGGCCTAGAACTCTGAGCTTGTTGTCTCTTGATAACAACTAGCTCATTCCGAAAGCTTGTTGTACCTTGACCATTTCTTGTTGTCCTTTTTTATTTCTTGCAAAGCCTTTTTAAGTTATTGGGTTTCAAATGGATTGCTTGAAGAAGTGGAAGCCTCATTATTGCTTTGATTTCTTGGAGCCAGAACAGGGGCTATTTCAGGTGCTTAACTAGTCATAGGAGTTCCCATTTCCAGATATAGAGGCATTGGTGGCCTTGGTGCTAACTTGCCAGCTTGAATGAGGTAATTTTCAGCTCTGATAGCTATGTCATAGGCACCTAACATTGTTGTTCCTCCCATGGACTAGATCATCATTGCTATATCTAAATTTAGAGCCTTCAAAAAGTAGAGGAATGCACCTTCTACTACTGGCCTCATGGAAAATGGAATTCGGTCCCATGATCACTGGAATCAGAAATTGAAATTGTCATCTACTCATTAGGAGCCCTCTTGATGGTTGTTAATTGTTCCAATAAAGAAAAATTGTCTCCTCTTTCTCCAAATTGATTATAGAGGGTTGTGCATATCTGGTCCCAATTTTGGATAGATCCCATTGTCAAGCTCCTAAACCATTGCAATGCCTTTCCTTTGAATGAGGAAGCTAGTAACTTGACTGCAACATCTACTTCATTTATTTCATGAATAGTGCAGATGTTTGTAATATATTTTATATGATCAATAAGAGTTGTGTGATTCTCACCAGTGAAATAAGGGATGTTTTTTAGTGCTACCACTAGGATAGGGTTTTGAGCATTAAGTTCCAATGGGTTGCTTCCTGTAAAGTGAACATAAGGATTTGGTGGACCTTGCGGTGGTTGTTGTTGTAGATGTGCCATTATGATTGGCCTAAGAACCCTATTTGTTTGAAGGAAGGGTCTGCTGGGCGGAGGTGTAGATAATGCTCTACTTGGAGGGGATGATGATCTTTGTGGTCTTCTTCCTCTTGTACCTCTATGTGAAGATAATTTCAAGTACTCAAAATTACCTTCCTCTCTTACTCGTGAATGAGTTTGGATCCTTCTCATATACTTGGACAACCTGTGCTGCTACACCACCACTGAGTTTTATTCCCTTCGGAGTCACCAGATGTGTTAGGAGATGAGCCCCAAAAGGCTGGATTTTTCCAAGTCACACACCAAACTTGACAGAATAAAAATGAACTTTGAAGGGCTTGAAAGTTGATTTTCTGGAGGTTGAAGATTTTTTTGAACTGACAGTCCCAAAATCTTAAAATGCAGAGATCTCTGAAACTAAAAACCTTTGAAAGTCTGAAATTGAGGAAACCTGAAATCTAAAATTAGGAGACTTCTGAACTCTGAATTTTAAAAGGTCTAAAATTGATGGACTTCTGAAACCCAAAACCCTGAAATCTTGAAATCTCAGAAGGTCTAAAATCCAAAATCCTGAAATTGAGAAAACCTTGAAATTTTGAAAGTCAAAGTTTTAAAAATCTAAAAATACCCTTTTGAATTTTAGGTCCCGATCTATCAGCTGGTGAAATTTGGACTTATTTTGAGCAAGTTAAGCCCTTGAAAATTGATTTCAGAGTTCATCCTGAGAGGTGAAAAGTCTGAAATTGAAGAACTTACAATTTCTAAGTCTGAAAAATGATGAAAATGCCTTCAAATCTTGTGGAAAAGACTTCTCTATCCCACCGGGCATGCCAAAACTATTGATGCGTAATCACAACACCCCTGATTGTTTGCAATTCGAAGGATTGAGACAGTCAGTGTGATTGCATAACATGGAGCTTTTCCCAAAGTGTGGGACTTTGCAATCAGGAAAGCTCTCTGGAGAAATTTCATCTTCCTATTCCTATATCTATCACCACTCACCAGCCTGAGAAACTAATCTAAACCCTACTCTAAAATTTCAAGGAGATGGGGAAGAAGGATTGCAAGAAAAGTAAAACCTAATTCTACTAAAGGTGATGCACCAATAAGGAATGTTGAACACCTATTTTGCATAGAGATGGAAACAAAAATCAAATTAAGGAGGATGAAAACACACCACATGGTAATCCACTAGCCAATAAACACAAACCATTAAACATGTAATACAACAACCATGCACAGATAACCAAGATTGTAATGAGAGATCAAGAGAATGCAATGAACACAAGAGAGGGTTGAAATTCATCCATAGACTTATATTATTGCTCCATAGATTTGATACAGTGCATTACAATGGCCAAGAGGAAATATTTACATTACAATTAAATGGGAGGTTTGAAACTCCACAAAAATCCTTACAGACAAGAGAAGAAGGGAGGGTGCAAAGCAGAATTATCCAACATTAGAACAATGCCCCTCATTATAATTTATAGTAGAAGATTTGCAAAGGAGGAGAGAGAAAATTGAATTTCAAATTTTCCCAAAATCTTCCAAAAAATCATTGGTTAATCATGTAATGAGTGCATTCAGATCTTCAAAATATCCCTCTTTAATTAATGGTTTCCTTATGCTTCAAGGAATTGATTGTGATTGCACCTTTTGTCTAGTCTAGCTCCTATAGTCTCATGATGACTTTACCTTCATTAATGGCTCTCAACTACCACTTCATCTCTTCCATTTTCAGAGGTTTAAAAATCTTGAAATCTGAAATCCCAAGTCTCCATGTTGTAGATCCCAAAAATACCTTTCCGATGACTATAAATTTGCAAGAAATGGATGAGTACATTGGAAGATATCACCATTTTTTCCCTAATGCTTCACTAGGATTTTTCCTATATCTAACCTCCTGGGAACTGAAATTGGTCTTCACCATTGTATTCTTCATTGAATCCCCTTTCCAGAAAGCACATATTTTTCCAATTTGGATAAAAATTTCATGAGATATATCAGTTTGAAACTCAAGAAAAATTAGGGTTCGTAGGACTCCACTGAGCCATAGCTTCTCCATTCAGACCGAGCTACCTTAGCATGTCAAGTTGGTTTCTTCCATGTTGATTTGGCCTCCTCCCACTTCGATGCAAACCCTGATTCCCTCCATGTCTAAAACCTAAACACAACCTAATGCACCACGTACTAACCTTGCATTCAGGCTTTTGGAGCCCGCCTCTTCAAAGTCTCCACCTTACATGCTTCGGGTTTCTTGCCACACCGATCTTGAAAATGAACCCTAGAGCTGACCTCTAAAACCGAGTCCTGAACCTAAACTCTGAAACTAAGTCTCAAACTCAAAATTTGAAAATAAGTCTCGAAGACATGCTTTGACCTTCCGGGCTTTGGCACTTCGGCACTTCGGGAATTGAGCTCGCCCTTCACACTTCTTCACCATCGAGCTCTGAATCAAAGAAACTCTAAAATCTTGAAAAGGGCTTGGGTTTCATGATCTCATTTAGGCTAACGAATTGTCTTCCCTAGCTTGTTCAGTGCATGAGCTATTCACCTCACCCCACATTGAGTTGGCCCTACTGTGACTTGTTTGAATGTCGATTCGTATCCATGCCGAGCTGACTTCAGCCTTCAGGAAGACCTACAAGCTCATCCATTCATCATTTCTCGAAGCTCATTCAATGAATGCCATGAATCAGTTGACCTTGATATAATCCTTTCATGTTTCGACCTCTAAAAATCTGACACTTCAATGGCTACTCACTACCCTTACAACTTGTTTTCGTCGATGTTTCAGCCATGCTTCAGCCAGGTTGGCCCTTCACCTACTAGCTCACTGAAGCGAGCTCTTCACCCTCTGCATGCACCACTTCAAGCCAACTCATCCTAACCCCACCGTGACCTTTTCTAACTTGGAGAGCCATTCTCACTTTCCCTACCAATGCAGACCCTTGAGCTCACCGAGCTACTCACCAAGGAGCTCGGTAAACTATTTTCTAGCTCGATTTTCCCTTTAAGGCCAAATGAGGAGTTTTGAATTTTTCGAGCCTAATTTTGGATTTTTCCAATTTTTTTGATGGAGGAGAGGGGAAAGGGTGCCTAAACATAAAACGTTAAAATTTTCCATCATAATCCATTTTTCCTCATTTTTTCAGGGTCGGAGGCTATTTTTTCCTTACAATGGGGTATTGGTCCCGGGATAGCCCTGAATGGCCATATTACATCTTGAATGTTCTGAAACACTTGCAATTTCTTCCCAAGACCTTGAAAACACCTGTGATCCTACTTCACTACTTTGGTGGGGCCGATGTTGGAAGCATGTAGCTTCGGTTTTAGGCTTTAAGGCCAAATGAGGAGTTTTGATTTTTCGAGCCTAATTTTGGATTTTTCCAATTTTTTTGATGGAGGAGAGGGGAAAGGGTGCCTAAACATAAAACGTTAAAATTTTCCATCATAATCCATTTTTCCTCATTTTTTTAGGTTCGGAGGCTATTTTTTCCTTACAATGGGGTATTGGTCCCGGGATAGCCCTGAATGGCCAGATTGCATCTTGAATGTTCTGAAACACTTGCAATTTCTTCCCAAGACCTTGAAAACACCTGTGATCCTACTTACACTTTGTGGGGCCGACCCGGAAGCATGTAGCTCGGTTTTCCCTTTAAGGCCAAATGAGGAGTTTTGATTTTTTTGAGCCTAATTTTGGATTTTTCCAATTTTTTTGATGGAGGAGAGGGGAAAGGGTGCCTAAACATAAAACGTTAAAATTTTCCATCATTATCCATTTTTCCTCATTTTTTCAGGGTCGGAGGCTTTTTTTTCCTTACAATGGGATATTGGTCCTGGGATAGCCCTGAATGGCCAGATTGCATCTTGAATGTTCTGAAACACTTGCAATTTCTTCCCAAGACCTTGAAAACACCTGTGATCCTACTTACACTTTGTGGGGCCGACTCGGAAGCATGTAGCTCGGTTTTCCCTTTAAGGCCAAATGAGGAGTTTTGATTTTTTTGAGCCTAATTTTGGATTTTTCCAATTTTTTTGATGGAGGAGAGGGGAAAGGGTCCCTAAACATAAAATGTTAAAAATTTCCATCATAATCCATTTTTACTCATTTTTTCAGGGTCGGAGGCTATTTTTTCCTTACAATGGGGTATTGGTCCCAGGATAGCCCTGAATGGCCAGATTGCATCTTGAATGTTCTGAAACACTTGCAATTTCTTCCCAAGACCTTGAAAACACCTGTGATCCTACTTACACTTTGTGGGGCTGACTCGGAAGCATGTAGCTGCTTTAAGACCCTTTTAGGAAATTTTTGCTCATGTGGGGCAAAAATTATCAACAGATCCCTCTACTATACTGTAATTATTTTTGGAGATATAGGGAAACTATTTCCACTGAACTAACCTCTGGATCACACCTCCCAACTGAGAAGGATTTTGTTCCACAAAAAAAAAATTGTACCCATTTAAGTTTCCAATCATCTTCCTGCATAAGAATCCATATACATGGCATTGTAGGCCAAAATTTTACTATGAATTATTAAAACTCATATCACCAAATTGATCAGTTTAAAAATGGACAATCTAAATACCAACAAGAGGTTAGATTCTGACTAATTCCCTATGAATCTTCCAACATCTGCAAACAACATAAATCAGTTTTAAAACACAAACAAATGGCAATAATAGGTGAGTTTCTAATTAAATCCATGTAGAAATTTTCAATCCGTAGTGACTGTAACTACCATCACAAAATTGATTAGTTTAAAAATAGAAAATCAAACACCAAAAGAGGCACCTGTCAAATTGATTCCCTATGACATGGCCAATCTCTTAAAATACAATCTCACCTAAAATAGGTCAGTTAGTGTTCTAAAAACTTCCTCATTTAAATTCCTTTGAACATGAATGTAAACCACTTTTGTCTTACCATGAATTTTATGGCATGATAGATAAGTTTTCCAACATGTTTCAACACAATGTCGACTCATACGAAAACGAGTGCGAAAATTCCTTTTCCTGGGAGAGGAAATCTATGTTCCATTTATCACCTCAATATGAAGAGATTGGTCTTTAGCATTGAGCTCATCAGGAAACCACTTCTGTAAAAATTACTTTCTCTTCCAACAAAAAGTAGAAGAATGAATATTTAACCCAAAAAACATGCACAAAAAAGTATACATGATTTTCTATATATTAAATCCATATTGTTTAAAATAAAAGAGTGTATCATCAGAAGTTTTACAACATTTTCCCTTTTTAGCTATTAAAGGTGTGTAAGAAGGAGGAGTTGGTATTTCATTACCCATTCTTTATAATTTCTCACACTTTTCATCCTGTGATGATGAATCAACAATTTCCTGCAAAGAATCTTCTTGCAGGGCTAGTGGGGTAATCACTTAGCTATCAGAAGCTTGTCTTCATTCAACGATTTTGGAGCACTCTCCAATTTCCATTCCTGCACTAAAATAACCCAAACCTATAAAATAAGAACAATCCTTTACCAATATTGGGTTATAAATACCTTGGGCATTCTTACCAAGGCCTCTTCCATCAAATCCCATTTTAAACAGAAATTTAGATCAAATTCCATTGGTATGTTTTTAAAATTCACCAAAAACACTACCTAGATTTGAATATGAATTTGAATGGGAGAAATAAAAACATGGTGATAAACTTGCATTGCATTGATCTATCATATTTTATGCATCTGAAGTGGAAGGAAAATCCTTCTTCTTCTCACCACATTGTAATATGATCAAGACCTCATCCTTGGTCTATGACTCAAATTCAAACATTCAATCTTCTCTTCCAAGGAGTAGAGCTTGCATCTCGGGAAAGCATACTCTTCATGGATTTGTCTATTTATGCTTTCAATCTCTTCGTGTGTCTCTCTTTTCAAGGCTTTACCAATGGCTACATGAAAACAACCTATACTTCCCAAACAATGTACACTACAAATGGGAGATTAAACCAACAATGTCTGCAAATCTGTTGGAGTTAGAAAACCAAATTGATATAAAATGAAAAATAAAATCAAACCACTAAATTTAACCGAATCTTATACGAAAAAATTGATCTATAAGCAACAAAAGACCCCCTACTATTTTGAATGTTTACAACATGATCAATTAACTTATCAATTTTCATGACTTGTTTGAATCTAAAACTGATTTGAAATCTGAATTTTACAAAATCAAATTAATCAACAGTTCAATCAAAACTGTTTAGAATTCAATTTATCAAATTTCCTGTAATTTTTCATAATCTAATTTAAGTATGCTTATCTGAATTAAAATATGACTTAATAAATGTGGAAAAAATCAGAAATTAGAATGCAAAAATCAGATAAGAGACAACACCAAACTTGTTTACAGAGTTCAGAAAATTCCTACATTTCCAAGTTCATTCAAACCGATCCATTGAAATTGTCAAAATTACAAATACAATAAAACTTACAATAAATAATAATAGATCTAAAACCAAAACATTGGTTCTCTCGGACCTTCGAAAGACTCTGATGATGATAAGTGTTTTCCTCCACCTTTCCAAAACACTTGCACAGTCTCTTCCCTTCATTCTCTATCAAAAGAGACTTTCGTGCTTTAAAAAAAATCAAAAAACTTAAAATTGAAAAAGTAATGGATGCACTAGGAGTGTATTGAAATTATAGACAACTTTATAGTTTACACAAAGATCTAAAAATGCCCCTAAACTACTTAATCCTCTCCAACCACCATCAACCCAAATTTTACCGTATTTGTGACTTAGTACCACATTCCTCGTGATGTAGTTTGGAATAATGCTTAAATTGGGCATCGTGGACATGGTGAGGTGGCTACATTCCACTTTTGCACTCTCCACTTCAAGTTGGTTGTATTCAATGGATTGTACTAGCTTGGTGAGTTCGTGGGATTCAATGCCATGTATAGACTCAGTCTGAGTTGGTAGTGAGTTGGCTAACACATGGCAAGTTAGTTGGAGCATGCAGTGGGTGTCAAGGTTGTTGTGAGAGAAAAACTTAGAATCAAGTCATTGGAAAGAGTAAATACCATGGTAAAATGGTAAATAGTTTAAAATTTCATAACTTTAATTCCAAATGCACCATCCAATTACATCATGAGGCATATATATGCAAAAATGTGACAATGTTAATATAAACATACAGAGGAAAAGGTACCTGCATAATGGAAAAGTGACAAGTGAGCATGGGAATCTACAAGTAACTCTTCCTCACACCTGACCTCCCAAGGTCGTGCCGAGACAGCCAGTGGGGATGGACTATGCATGGGATGCGGACAAGCTAGTTAGATAATCTTATGTCTTCGACGTGCACTAGTGGAATCTACAAATCTAACGCAAAAAAGGCCCTCCTAACCTAAACTGGTGTGATAGATTGGTCGGTGAGGATGACTGCTCAAAGGCTCCAATCAATATCGAGCTCTGTTGTAATCCGGTCTATAGGTTGTGGGATACAGGGAAAATGACCTGGGATTGTTTCGTGTATATCTCCAGATAGGGTCATAGGATGGATGATGGATATAGTGGACTCTACGGGTAATTCTCTGGTCTAGTCCAAAAATCCTTAGCTTCGTTAGCTACTATATCCACCAAAGATAACTATGTGATGATGATAGGTAGAAGTGGGGTGGATCTAAATACTAATGTGTGTAAGCCAGCGCCAACGTCGAATTGACCTGTGGACTCATTGGGTTGTGGGATTTTTGGATCACAACTATAGATTCATAGTTGTTGTGGACCTGCTATGGTCATGTGTGGAATCAGTCCCTAATCCCTAGTATCTAATAGTCGTATGCCTTTTCGGCCTCTATGTTTAGAACTACAAGTTGTGCAATCTTCTCAGAGTACCTTACAGGCATTCTGGCAACCTGAATTCTTAAGCTAGTGTCTATATCAGTGAGAATGTCTCCTGCGTCTGTCTGTGGGAACAAAGGGTCACAACTGAACGTTTTCTCTCTTTCAATCCCTTCTATAGTCATGTGGATTTTTATCTAGGGTAATCTATAGTTTGGCTGGTTTGACCAGAATGTGTGCGCTTGGCCGTCTTCTATGTTTAACCCTCTTAACTATGAGCTGATCTGTTGTAAGTCTGTTGTTGTTCGGAAGACTTGGATTCTAAGATCCTGATCTATATTAGCTATTGCTGTAAAAAGATTGGGTTAAGGCATGATTGGCTCGAATACGTATTCTCTGGGCTCTCTAGGTCCCATGATTTTCATGCAAAAAAAATAATGTAAATATAACTATAGCAGAGTAAAATTAACTATGTAAAGTATATCTACGGTATATATAACTTCTCTATTTTTGTATTTTTGATGAACTATTAAACAGAATTGAAAAAGCAATTATTTAAAATATCTAGAAATTAACAACTAAACTAATAACGAAATTAAAACAAACAAAGCAGCCGAGTATAGCTACTTGCCTATGCAGTTGTAAATCTATTCTAAATAACCAGATAACTGACCTAATCTATTTGAAAGACTCTCGATCCTACCTCAGAAGTGAGGAGTGAATCATAGTTTCTCATAAACTATCAATCCCCACAGCTTCCCTGGCAATGTCAAAATTGAGATTAACTGAAATGAAATGATTGACTACTCTATTTGATATGTTTTAACAAAAAAATTTAAATCTTGAACTTGTATTTTGCATAACAGTGGCAAATCTTGGTTGTGTGTGGCTTTGTCCCCTCAGTATGATCTCCTCGTTCCTTCATGCTCACGTGAATCCAGAAAAGCATGTGATGTTAGCATCAATATAATTTGGTATCGAAATAACGGCAGCTTAGGATACAGACTGAATATAATGTGAGTAGGAGAGGGATAGCGCAAGAGAACAGATCTTGGCTTATGCAATTCCTAGTGGGATTTATTGCGAGTCATACAACATAAAACATCTAGAACCTGAAACTATCCTGCTTGATGAACAAGACCTGCAACTTTAATGGCTTCCTACTGAAAATCAAACTATCCTATTCCAATGAATTGCATGAAATAGTAACTACACTAGCACAAGAAGATTATGTGGCTTCCTAACAGCTAAACAACACTAACCATGCATACAACAAATGAAACTATGAATCCTAAGAAAAATTGAAAGGCTAAGCTATTGAAATGAGAAATTGAGAGGCAAATTTGAGGGGCCATTTGCTTGAGCACAAGCCAGCTATTTATAGAATCCCATTTACCCAAAGGTGAAAACCAATTTGATCTCTTTAACCATAAACAATGCAAAAACACTATTCCAGGGAACCAGAATCATAAATACAAGCAAAGCCAGTGAAAAAAGCTGGTAAACGTTGAAATTTTACACGAGTCGCGTTAAAAAGAACATTCTAGAAAATGCGTGAAGGACCGCCACCCTGAGCAGGGTGGCGGTTACAGGACCACCACCCTGCCTGGGTGGCAGTCACGAGACCGTCGCCCAGGCAGGGTGGCAGTTTCGTCACTCAAGACCGAAAAGTAAAGGAAAAGAGGGGGAAGGAAAAAGCAAAGCACGTAGGGGCTAAGTGGGGCATGCGGGATGCTAACGTATACTTGGAGATCTTTTTCACATCCCAAACACCTTACGAGGAGACCTGTATCATCATTGGGGCACGTGTAACGTTGTTCTAGTGGTGCATCACCCTACAATTTTGGGTACGTACATATTTCCCCCTCGGAGAAGAATTTTAGCCATGAAGAGACATAAAACGGTGGGTCTGAGTATGGCGGTCCCAAAATGGGAAGTAAGACATTATACCTGATTCGCCCGTGTGTCGAAATGATGCCCTCCGAGATTCCCGCTACCTGTAAAATGAAAAGAGGAATCAAGTGAAAATAGACAAAATAGATCAGAAAATAAATACTAAAACAATATGAAATGAGGACATACCATTTGTGTGGGGATAAGAACTTACCTCCGTTAGTGCTCCAAACTTGCGAAAAAGGGGCATTCAAAACAAGTTAGGATGTTATATATGTAAAAGTGGGCCTATTTTCCTATTCATTTGAGCGTGTCGATTTGATTGATTTTGAGCTCTGGGACCCACGATGACAGTTTCTATCGCGAGTATAGTCAAAATGTTCAGGATGAGATTTTGATCATGCCTCCACAAGTGAAACACCGACCCGCGAGATCAAAAGTTAGTTTTTCTCGATTTACCGTTTTTATCCCCAAAATGTTAAAATGGTGAAATCTTTGTCATAGGGGGATTATTTTTGAAAATGTCAGTTTTAATAGGGTCACTTAGGGGGCGCCTAATGGGTAGGCTTTGTTTTGGTCAAAATAGTCTTTATTTTGCATTTTTAGGCATTTTTAGGGCACGTGACTCACGTGGAAATTCGGGACACGACTTCCGCCCTAAGCAGGGTGGCGGTTACACGACTACCGCCCTGATCAGGGTGGTGGTTGCAAGACCGCTGCCTTTAAGGCAGAAATTACGGAAATGCTACCCTTCTCAAGGTAGCGGTCCTTCACATAATGCATAAACAACACTTATTTGAATTCATTTTTGCATTTCTAGCATTCTCATATGTTTTCATGATTTTTCTAATGTCATTTGAATACTAACTTACTCCATTTTGTGTTTTTTTGGGTGTATGTAGGCGAAGGAGGAGTATATCCGATGGAGCCAAGAGAGAGAGTGTGTGATTGGCTTCTGACAATATTGGATGCCCTTTCTTAGGATGAGCAGGACACTCTTCAGAGGGCCGGTATATTATGCATATCACGGGTCCCGCATGTTGCACCTTCTAGTCACATACTTTGTGACTTGTTTTCATATTGGGATGCTGATCGAAACACTTTCTGATTTCCAGGAGCCAGAGGTGAGTGGACCATCACTTTGGAGGATTTTTACCACATCTTGGGGGTCCCGATCATTAGGAGACGACTCACACTTGAGACAGCAGGTTCACGTGCTCAAATAGCACAGTGGGCTTCATATATGGGAGATGCAGTTATCTCCACTGGTTCGAAGAAGGGGGTGAGGGTCGGATCTATTCCTAGCCTGCCTATCCCCTTGATTCACCAGGCCATTATGGGGATCCTTGCCTCGAGATTGATCGGGGACAAGGGAGGAGACACTTTACTTTATTTTTGGTCCCCCATCATTGCACAAATTGAGGGACATGGCCAGATTTACGCCTGGGGAGCCGACATTCTTGGGACCACTTATCATGATCTTTACCAGGTGGTTCATTTACAGGGGCAGTCCTTGAGCCATCCGACCCTAGTTATGAGCTGGGTCTATGAGCATTTCATCCCCTATGGGAGAGGTGTAGAGGTGGCAGATCCCAGAGCCGTGAGGGCAGCCAGATGGACAGATATGTCGGTGCTCAGAGCACCCCACTAGCCAATCATCTCCTTGACCACTGATGACATGGAGGCCACACCCTATCAGGCCATGGTAGGGTTATAGGGCGAGGAGGCTCTTACTTTGATCTCTTGCTCCACCACAGGGCAGCTTGTGGACAGGACAAGGAAGGTGGAGATACATCCTTTTGGTCGAGTGCCTCAAGAGTTTGGCCTTCCTTACGTGGGTATGCTTCCCCTAGTGGTACCAGTATACAGATCAGTCCAAGAGGCTAGAGGAGGTCCTAGAGGCCGGTGTTGGACAGTTGTTACTCCTAGTGTCCTTGTTACAGCTAGGAGGGTAGTACGCACTCGAGGGAGAGATGGTGCTCCTCAGGAACCCTTACTTCAGATTGTCGCCAGTCCCGCCCACAGCAGCGACGACCCCATTGATATAGACTCTGAGTCTGAGGAGTTCACAGGGGGAGAGATGGAGGAGGAGACCGAGGCTGAGGTCAGCGAGTCAGGCAGAGAGGACAGTGATCCTGAGTGGCATGACACTCAGGATATCTTATAGGTGGAGAGGGCGGAGCAGAGTGTGGAGAGGGTGACCCTAGCTTCAGAGGAGCCACTTTCTCAGGGGTTGGGCAGAGAGGATGAGTCCGTAGTAGGAAATTATGTGGCCCCAAGCACAAGAGGAGTGCATCAGTCAGTGGTGGCATCTGTGGAGGTGCTGACCCTAGAGATCCATCTTGGAGGCCTGAGATCCAAGTGAGTTATCATCCTTCTCTTTAATGTTTTTTTTAGCTATGATTTTCTTAGTTGCTATCTCTCCTTTTTTTTACTTTTTTGTTTTTATCTTTTGAGTATTTCTAATTTTTTTTCTCCTTTGCTTGCAAAGACTGTTGACGAGTGGCGAGACCTGATTCACTGGGTATGCACTAATACCCTGATGATCCCCATGGAGAAGACCCATGTGGAGCTATCTGTGGATGTAGGGGAGCCTTTAGTAGCCGGTAGGCATACCGACATTTTTTCCCCTGTCTGGGATGTGGCCAAGATGGTGTCTACCCTTTGTACTGAGTTGGCAGGATATAGGACAGTAGAGCACCTAATGAGGAGTCACTCTCATGGCGAGACCGCAACTGCTCCTCGGGATCGTGAGCCCTCCGTGCACTCAGAGCGCGGGCATAGCTAGAGTCCTAGACGTGGGTGTGCACCTTTAGAGGGATATCATAGGGGTTGAGAGGCCACTTGGCTCTCGTAGATCATTTGTATGATGTATTTTGTATTTTCCAGGCTCTTTGAGCATTTTGACCATGCTTAGCGCATGATGGCATTGTACAAGAAACGTTGATTGTATATATATATATATATATATTCTTTTTGGATCAGACTCTTGGTATCTGTGCTCTTGTGATTTGTTTCCATATGTAAACTATAATGTTGTTTTTATATGTTTTTTAGAATGTATGCAATGGAGAACAAATGATACAAATGCTTTCTTTCTTTTTGTATTTCGTGATGCTGATGTATGATAATGTAGACACAATGTGATCTTGAACTTTGGTTTCTATAAGAAATTTCTTGGTACTTCATATTTGTTTTGACAAAATGTGATGATAAACCGGTACGATGATTAGATGAACTTGCCCCATTCCTAACTCCACGCAACTAGTAAGACACGAGGGCTTATCACCGAGAACTAGAAAGGGCACAAGCTATGAAATTTGTTGAATGATAGTGATGAGAGATAGACAAAGATTTGGTGGAACCACATTAGGATGCTACAAACCTACTCTACTCAAGTGACTCCATAGTTTTAGAATGCTACTTGCTTTGCGGTTTATCTAGACTTAGATCCGTAGATGGCCACATGGTAGACAAAATCTGGTTTTCGGGGTTTTGAGCTCTCTTGGAATTTTGGACATCTAATTCATTTGTTTTTTACTCAAGATTTCAAAGGTTTATTTGAATTGTTTACTTATGACCTTCAACATTTATTTGTCAAGAGGACCCCCTACACCCTGCCCCATGCTACTAGTAAGAAGCGTGGGCTTATCACCATGGACAAGGTATAGGTGAGTAAGGGCATTCCCATCCTTTCCAAACCCTACATCACTAGTAAGAGACGCAAGCTCATCACCGAAGGTTGGTAGGGCAAGGAAATGTGTAAAATAAAATTTTCTGTTTGATCTATGTTTGACTTATATACTTGAGTAAAATGTCAGTATGTTCTTATTTCCAAAGAGATGTACATATGGGATAGATGTGACACTATGAAGCTTCTAGAACAGACCATAGGCAAGACACCTATCCTATGAAGAAACCAAAAGTGAGAACAAGCATGCAGACCTTGGTATGGTTACCATTAAGACTTTGTCATATCTAGCTTTAAATGGATGAAATCATTCTGAAATGGTGATGATGTTATGAAAATGAAGAAGTATGATTAGAATTCTAATGCTAATACCATTAGAAGTTTGTAATGAATTACTTTGAGAATAAGTTTCTTGATCACAAAATTGTACGAAACAAGCAGACAAAATGAACCTAGCTACATGAAGATGCAATGTAAATATAATTATACAAATAGTGTTGGTTGCTTATGCATAGAATCGTTTAAGGTGTAGGGAATCAACAATTTCACCAAATTCCTCACCTTCTAGTGTACATAAGAGATATGCACCATTTCCATAGTCTTTCGTGACTCAGTATGGGCCCAACCATTTGAGTCGGAATTTCCTTCTTTCACCAGTATTTTTGTCAATCTGGCTATCTAGCCTTAGAACCAAATCTCCTTCATATATATCTTGTTCATAGACCTTTTTGTTATACTGTCAGCACATCTGGTCAGCATAGACTCTATGTCGTTGTTCAGCATCTAACCTGGCCTCATCTAGGCTTTCTAGTTGGGAGAGACATGCTTCTCTATAAGCGTCTTCATCCAGAATCCCTTGTAATGAGATGCGGAGACTGGGTATTTCAACCTCAAGTGGGAGAACTGCTTCTGCTCCGAATACCAATGAGAAAGGAGTTGCTCCTGTGGGTGTTCTTATTGAGGTTCAGTGGGCCCACAAGGCCAGGTATAACTTTAAATGGAAATCTCATTTATTTTATTTTACCGTTTTAAGGAGAATAGATTATAATGTCTTGTTTGTTGCTTCAACCTATCCGTTGTCTTGAGGGTAATACAGGGAGGCTGTATGATGGATTATTTTAAATTTATTGCATAATTCATGAACCTCGTCATTCTTAAAAGAAGTGCCATTATCTGAGATAATGATTTGTGGGACACCATACTTGCAAATGATCTGGTTCAAAATGAACTTGGCGATCACGACACCTGGTACAGTGGTAAGAGGCATAGCCTCTACCCATTTGGTAAAATAATCGGTGGCTGTGATTATGAAATTATGGCCATCTGTAGATGAGGGAGAGAATTTCCATATCAAATATAGGCCCCATGTAGAAAAGGGTCATGGATTTGTGATTGGTTGTAGAGCTTGTGCCGGTATGTGAATCTCATGGGAAAATTCTTGGCATTTACAACACTTGCATACAAACTCTACTGCGTCGTGCTCTAGAGTGGGCCAAAAATAGCCCATCTGATGTATTTTGCAAGCAGTGGTGTGACCACCAAAGTGGCCTCCACATATTCCACTATGAGATTCATGGAGAATCTTCTTGGATTCTTTTGTGTCAACACACCTTAGAAGCATTCCATCGAAATCCTTACGATAGAGCACTTGTTCTATAATAACGTATTTAGCCACGATAATGCATAACCACCTTCTTTGTTGTGGTGTAGCACCTTCTGGATTATCATGGCCCATGATATAATTAGTAATATCAGTATACCATGGAAATTCAGAGATGGGAGGTCTAGTTTCGACGTAGTATATGCATTCATTGGGAAAGTCCAGATCTACTAGATCACCTCCGTTTAATGGGTTATCAGCAAACCAATCTGCAATGATTTTTCCCTTAATAGACTTCTGATTTACAAATGTTAATTTGAATTCACCCATTAAGGTTATAAAGCGTCCAACCTTTTTAGACAAAGACCCTTGCGTGAGAAAGGTTCGTAAATGGTCTGTTTTTACAATGACCATTGTTTCTTGGTTTAGCATGTAATGTCTTAAGCATTTGGTTACGAAGACTATGGAAAGGCACTCTCATTCTCCTTGCGTATAGTGTGTTTCATAGTCGAGCAATGTTTGGCTAATAAAATAGATCACATGTTCTCTCTTTTCATCATCTTCTTGAGCCAGCATGTAGGCTAGCGAAACATTAGTAGCCCACGAATATAAGATTAAAGGGTGGTCTGGCTTAGGAGGCATTAGCGTGGGTGGTGACAATAATAAATGCTTAAATACTTCAAAAGCCTAATTGTAGTCTTCGTTCCAATTGATACTATACTCTTTCTTGAGTAGATTGTTGATTGGATGAATGGAAAAGCTTAAATCTGGGATGAATCTTCGGATTGTACTGAGTTTCCCAAGAAACAACCTGATTCCAGATTCATCCGACGGTGGGATCATTTCAAGGACAGCCCATATTTTGGCTAGGTCTACATCAATCTCTCATGACGATATAATGTAACCTAGGAGCTTCCCTCCTGTCACACCAAAGATGCATTTTTCTAGGTTTAGTGTGACTCTGTATTCTATTAAACGTGAAAGAATGATGCGGAGCACTTCCGGGTGATCACAGTGCTTTCTGGCTTTGGCCAAAAAGTCATCTACATAGGATTCCATGATTTTGGGAATAAGATCATGAAATATATATGTCATTACCTGCTAGTATGTAGTGCTAGCATTCTTGAGACCGAATGGCATAATAGCGTAGCAATAATTTCCCCAAGGAGTTATAAATGTGGTTTTGGCTTGGTCTTGTTCAGATATTCTGATTTGATTGTATCCTGAGAATCCATCCATGAGAGACAAAAGCTCAAACCCGGTTGTTGCGTTAACAATGACGTCAATGGATGGTAATGGGAAGTCGTCCTTGGGGAACGCTTTGTTAATGTCTTGGAAATCTATGCAAATTCGTATCTTCCCATTCTTTTTTAGAACGGGAATGATATTAGATATCCACTGAGAATAATAAACTGTCTTGATGAATCCTACTTGGAGGATTTTCATTACTTCTTCCTTCACCATGAGATCCACCTTGGGTTTTCATTGGCCTCGATTTTTGTTTAACTAGCTTTGCATCTGATTTGGTGATGAGGTTGTGTACCACGATTTGTGGTGCAACCCCTGTCATTTCTTTATAATTAAATGCAAAAGCCTTCTAATGTTCTTTGAGGATTTGGGTGTGTATTTATATCTCTTCTGGAGTTAATGAAGATCCTAGTTTTAAGATCTTTGGTTCATCCTTCGTTCTGATGTTAATATCAATCATTTCTTTGATTAAAGAAGCGTTTCCTTCTTCAAATTAAGGTGGGGCTGGAGGTAGTTCCAGATCGTCTCCATTCTCTACCATGTATATGTCGAGTTCTTTTGTGGGGGAAGCTCTATCATGGGATTCCCGAAGTAGGAAGATGGATGTGGGATTAAGGACAAATCTACCATGTGATGGTTGAGATATAATGTTGCATAGGCATTTACGTAATCAAGAGTAGCTCTATCACTATCAACATGATCCACACTAGTAGATTTGTTCTTAGCTATGTTTGTTAAAAGTAGGTTTGACACTTTCTTCACTAATGATTTACTACAAAGGGATACTATGAAATGGGTATCTTCCAACTCACTACTTGGAGTGAAGCATGATGCTAAGGTTGCTATCGAATCTACAAGAAGATTTTGTTCTCGCAAGATTGCTTCAATGGATATGAAGTCAAATTCTTTGCTCAAATTTAATACTGTTGTTTTGTAGAGTTGTAAGTGTTCAGCTCTGGTCTCATACACCTCAGAGACTTGGTTTTCTACTAATTGTGAGTCTCCTAATACTATGATGTTGTCAACCCTGAACCTCTTAGCTATGATGAGACCAAGGAGGAGGGCTTCATACTCAGTGCCATTATTTGTACATTCAAATTTTAATTTAAAGGAGAATGGTAAGATATTTCCTTCGAGCGAAGTAAAGATCACACCTACCCCAGCCCCATAATGACATCTAGCTCCATCAAAATGGAGAATCCAATATTTAGTTGGGAAGATGGACGTTGGGATATTTTCTACGTCAACTTCTTCGATTTCAGTTACTTCTACCATGCAGAGATCCTCTGTTGGAAGAGAACTAACACCTAGGGTATATCCCATGCCTACAGAATCAAATGGTAGGAAAATTGGTAGATCATGTTCTAGAAATTCGACAATCTTCACAGTAGTTCCTAATGACACTGTTTCGACAATGTTAGCCTCATCCTTGAGGGCCAGGATGTTCTTGATTAGGCTCATAGTTTCTAGTTCTGTTGTAGGTACCAATTTTTCTTCTGGTTTTGCATCAGTTGGTTTATTAAGTTGGTTTGTTGGGAGTTCAAACTCAGAGTGCACGCCCGGCCTTTTCTTTAAGTCATCTAGGTGTATATTGAATGGTTTTGGATCACCTTTGGCTACGAAAATCTTTCCTAAATGCAAGAATCTTACTTCTTGAAATAACATAGAAGGGATTGCCTTCATATGGTGTATCCATAGTCAGCCGAGGATCATATTATAGTTGGTTTCCTGATCTATAATATAAAACTCAGTCAGGATTTTTTTGGGTCCTAAGGTGACTAGTAGTATTATAGTTCCAATTGAAGTGGCTTTAAGACTATCATAGCCTCTTAGCATATTCTGAGTCGTGGAACAATTTGTTTCTCCATACCCTAGCTTTTGAAGGAAAGAGAAGGGAACTATGTTAACTGTTACCCCATCATCAACCATTGTGCATTTAACGTAATTGTTATAAACCCACACTTGCAAATGTAAGGTTGGATCACCTCTGCATGTAATCTTAGCGTCTGTTAGCATTTTGTTTATTTCAAATATAAACTCGATATCCCTATCCAGCTGCCCCGGAGGGTGGATATCAAAGTCTATATGGTTTACCTGTGTTTCAGGAGGTGGAGTGATGTTGATTAAATGACATAAACCTAATGCCTCTAAAAGAGCAACCTTGTGGGCAGGAGAGTTCTTCAGCAAGTCCAAAAAGGAGATGTGAGAGAAGGTTTTTGTTAGGTCATTAATTAAATCATAGGTGCCTACAGGTTTTACTAATATTTAATGGATGTTATCTGCTTCTAGTGGGGAACTTGGATTTGGCTAAGAGGAATACTCTCATGTCCTTGTTACGGCTTTGACGGGTAGTTCGGTGTCTAACTCCACTAAACTAATTATCTTGGGTCGTGGATGACTCCCTAATTGTGGTGCAACTGGTGGGTTTAGTGAAGTTTAGGCTTCATGATCATTGTTTCCTGCCATTACACTCTTATTCATCTAATTTGTTGTTAATTTGTTGTTATCATGATTTAGGAGTGGATCGTTGAAGATCTTGAGGGGTGCGTTTTGAGGGGAAAATACCCCTGTAAAAGTATTTGGTGCTGGTGATGTGGGGTCTGCCAAGAACATATCTATGAAAATTTGTCTTTGCTCCTCTAGCAAGCATTGCATGAATTTATTATAATCACAGCACGTTCTAGTGTTATGGCCTCGAATCTTGTGGAAACCACAATACGAGTTAGGATTGTAATTCCTAGGTTGTTGGTTTGGTACATATTGTGGTCTAAAACTCTGCTCAAACCATTGCCTATTAGGATTAAAGTTTTTCATTTGTTGTTTTTGGTTTTGGTTCTAGTTTTGATATCCAGTTGAGTTTTGGCTTGGACCCTGTGTCTGGGTCCACCTTTGTTGTTGTTTTTGTGGATGACTAAAATCCACCAAATTGATTGTTGGGGTAAATTTGTTGTTTCATTGATTAGTAACCGGCGGTGGAGTAATTACAACATTGGCCTTTTTAGCTTGGTCAGTTACTCCATCTGTGGTTACGCCAGGATTTTTGTTAAGGATCTTAGGTCCTTGATTGACGTTTGTGGTGGTAAGATAAGTCGTAGTATTCTGGCTAGGGGTGATTAGCCTCCCATTTGTTCCATATGTCTTACGACCGCTATCTATTGTTGCTTGTTCTATTTGGAGAGCGCTCTCAAGTACTTCATTGTAAGTCCTTAGTGGGAACTTTTGGACTTCTTCCTTCACCTCTCTACTGAGAGAATGAAGGAATAAGTCACATAGTTCCATCTAATCCATGTTTGGAGCACTTGCCGAAGAATAAATGATTGTACACCATCTTTGGATGAAGTGAGCAATAGATTCATTGTGTTCTTGTTTAATGTGCAAGAATTCCCTTATTCCTGTTCTCAACAGTTTGTTCATGTCGAATTCCTTAATAAACTCTGAAATGAGTTGTTTAAACGAGTGGATGGATGCTTTAGGTATTCTATAATACCAATCGAGGGCGATGCCCTCTAAGGTTTTGGGGAATATTTTGGCAACAACTCCATCCCAAGGGAGCAACTCTTGAATGGCGGTGGCATAGGCCTTGATATGTGCGTTCAGGTCTCCCTCCCCTTTGTATTTGGGAAAATTGGGAAGCGGTCTTGGAAGCATGACGCTTCGTATAGTGAAGTCTAAGGGTTCTTTCAAATATTCTAAATAAGTCCCTATCGCAAAGGTTTCGACCATCGATGGTGTCTATTGAGGGGGTGGAGATGGAATGGGTTGTTGATATGGCGTAGCGTATGCATTTGTAGGGGTGTAAGGAAATCCCTTTGGCTGAGAAAACATTCCAGGAGAGGAGAACACATCTCCCTATGGTGATTTGGAATACATGTTTAAGTATGAAGGAGTATTGCCTAGGAATGGATTATTTTGTACTAGACTGGGAGGTAACATATTCGCCACCAGAATAGTGTTAGAAATGGCGGTTCTAGTTGGCATTTGTTGTGAATACTGAGAAGGCATGCCCAACGTGCCTATTCTTGTGAGGAGGTCTACTTGGCTAGGATGATGTGGAGGATTGGAATTTCCTGCCTGCATGGATTGAGAATTTTGACTTGCTTGAGTAAGCTCTAACCCTCTAACCTTTTCTACTAAAGTTGAGATGACTTCACCTGGAGAAGTTACAGTATTTTGCCTTAGTGGAGTTTTTCGTATATCCTGAGGTTTTATAGGCATGTGGTACCCCGCTATGAATTGATTGTTGCCCTGCCATGTTTTCCCAAGGGTATTTCCTATAGGTAGCGGCATGGAGGTGTTCTCTTGAAACAAGACCCCGGGTTGTGTTTGTAAACTTCCTATAGGTGGGTACATACTTTGAGAGTGTTGTTCATTCCTGGCATAACGCACTGAATGCTCATTATCTAAAAATGGATACGGATCCGATTGTTTACTAATTTGCGGTCTAAGCAATACCTGAGGAGACGAACCAGATTCTCCTGTACACGTCATGGCGTCTGAGCTTGAAGGCTCTAGGTGTTGCGTTTGAGCGAGTTGATCCAACTCCTCAATTTGGAAAGAAGAAATATATCTATTCCTTGGGGGAAAAGTTTTTGTTGACAATTGGTTAGTTGAATAATTGTCACCCCATGCTGAGAGCGAGGGTGATGGCTATCTATTCAGTTGATTGTAATATGCTTCAAGACCTATGAGAGGTCTATCATATGCGTCAAATCCCAACATATTCGGGGGGTTATATGAATACCCGCAGAATAATGGGAAAGAGCGAAGGTGGATGGAAGAAAATGAAACACTAAAAGGGGAAAGGCGAGAGTGAAACAACTGTTTGTTTCACGTCGGGTTCACAAATTTTGTACAATGGAAAAGTGACAAGTGAGCATGGGAATCTACAAGTAACTCTTCCTCGCACTCAACCTCCTGAGGTCTTGCCAAGACAGTTGGTGGGGATGGACTATGCGTGGGATGTAGACAAGCTAGTTAGGCAATCTTATGTCTTCGACGCGTACTAGTGGAATCTGTGAATCTAAGGCAAAGAAGGCTCTCTTAACCTGAAATGGCATGATAGATCAGTCAGTGAGAATGAATGCTCGAATGCTCCAATAAATATCAAGCTTTGGTGTAATCCGGTCTATAGGTTGTGGGATAGGGGGAAAATGACCTAGGATTATTTCGTGTATATGTCCAGATAGGGTCATAGAATGGATGATGGATATAGTGGACTCTACAGTCAATTCTCTGGTCTAGTCTAGAAATCCTTAGCTTTGTTAGCTGTTATATCCAACAAGGATAACTGTGTGATGATGATAGGTGGAAGTGGGGTGGATCTAAATACTAATGTGCATAATCCAGCATCAACATCGGATTAACCTGTGGACTCATTGGGTTGTGGGATTTGTGGATCACAAGCGTAGATTCATGGTTGTTGTGGACCTATTATGGTCATGTGTGGAATCAGTCCCTAATCCCTAGTATCCAATAGTCATATGCCTTTTCGGCCTCTATGTTTAGAACTACAATTTGTACAATCTTCTCAGAGTACCTTACAGGTGTTCTGGCAACCTGAATTCTTAAGCTAGTGTCTATATCAGTGAGAATGTCTCCTGCGTCTGGCTGTGGGACCAAAGGGTCACAACCGAACGTTTGCTCTCTTTCAAGCCCTTCTACAGTCATGTGGATTTTTATCTAGGGTAATATGTAGTTTGGCTGGTTTAACCAGAATGTGTGTGCTTGGTCATCTTCTATGTTTAACCCTCTTAACTATGAGCTGATCTGTTGTAAGTTTGTTGTTGTTCGGAAGACTTGGATTCTAAGATCCTGATCTATATCAGCTATTGATGTAACAAGATTGGGTTGAGGCACGATTTGCTCGAATACGTATTCTCCGGGCTCTCTAGGTCTCGTGATTGTCATGCAAAAGAAACAATGTAAATCTAACTGTAGCAGAGTAAAATTAATTATGTAAAGTATATCTACGACATATATAACTTCTCTATTTTTGTATTTTTGATGAACTATTGAACATAATTGAAAAATCAATTATTTAAAATATCTAGAAATTAACAACTAAACTAATAACGAAATTAAAACAAACAAAGCAGTTGAGTATAGCTACTTTCCTATGCAGTTGTAAATCTATTCTAAATAACCAGATAACTAATCTAATCTATTTGAAAGACTCTTGATCCTACCTCAGAAGTGAGGAGTGAATCATAGTTTCTCAGAAACTATCAATCCCCACAGCTTCCCTGGCAATGTCGAAAGTGAGATTAACTAAAATGAAATGATTGACTACTCTATTTAATGTGTTTTAACTAAAAATTTGAAATCTTGAACCTGGATTTTGCAGAACAGTGGTGAATCCTGGTTGTGTGTGGCTTTGTCCCCTCATTATGATCTCCTTGTTCCTTCATGCTCACGTGAATCCAGAAAAGCATGTGATGTTAGCATCAACATAAGTTGGTATCGAAATAACGGCAGCTTAGGATGCATACTAAATACAATGCGAGTAGGAGAGGGATAGCACAAGAGAACAGATCTTGGCTTATGCAATTCCTAGCTGGATTTATTCGGAGTCATACAACATAAAACGTCTATAACCTGAAACTATCCTGCTTGATGAACAAGACCTGTAACTTTAATGGCTTCTTACTGAAAATCAAACTATCATATTCCAATGAATTGCACGAAATAGTAACTACACTAGCACAAGAAGATTATGTGGCTTCCTAACAGCTAAACAACACTAACCATGCATACAACAAATGAAACTATGAATCCTAAGCAAAATTGAAACACTAAGCTATTGAAATGAGAAATTGAGAGGCAAATTTCAGGGGCCATTTGCTTGAGCACAAGATAGCTATTTAGAGAATCCCATTTACCCAAAGGTGAAAACCAATTTGATCTCTTTAACCATAAACAATGCAAAAACACTATTCCAAGGAACCATAATCATAAATACAAGCAAAGGCAGTGAAAAAAGCTGGTAAACGTTGAAATTTTACACGAGTCGCATTAAAAATAACATTCTGGAAAACGCGTGAAGGACCACCGCCCTGAGCAGGGCGGCGGTTTCGTCACTAAAGACCGAAAAGTAAAGAAAAAGAGGGGGAAGGAAAAAGCAAAGCACGCAGGGGCTAAGCGGAGCATGCAGGATGTTAACACATACTTGGAGAGCTTTTTCGCATCTTGAACACCTTGCGAGGATACCTGTATCATCATTGGGGCATGTGTAACGTTGTTCTGGTGGTGCAGTAGCCTACAATTTTGGGTACGTACAGTACCCATCCGCAAAAATATTGAGTCAACCTTGGTTAAAGGCCTCTATATAGACAATAGTGGGGCCCACTTAACCAAACTCAAGTGTTGAAGATCAGCTACGAAAACCAAAAACATCATTTTATTATTTTTGCATTGTCATGTGTCAGAACTTCTATGGATGGTATCTTTCTCAAATGGAGTCCATTTCACGCATTCAAATATGTGTCAGAAATATCTCAGAGCCCTCTACTGTACTATAATGATTTTTGGAGATCTAGGGAAACTATGTCCATTAAAATGACCTCTAGATCAATCAAAGGATGAACATGTAATTTCAATTTCTAAACCTCCTCCTTTCTACATGTCTCTCATAATTGGAAATCACCTTGTTCATAATTTCATGATAGATTCAGGTACTAGTACTTCAGCCATGCCAAAGAAAATAGAAGACATTTTTGGGATTGAGTACAATCCAACTTCTAAGGGTATTTTGCATCTTGATGGAGGGATAGTGCAAGTCTTGGGTATAATAACATATTTAGAATTAACTTTGCATGCTTGTCCAAGTCTTACCATAATGTAAGACATTTTTTTGATTATATTTCCACCTCTACTCTCCATTTTCCTTTCCATAGATTTCAATTCTAAAATGGGTGGATATTTGTATTCATATTGGTCTCATATGCTTCTTAGAAATATATATGGACTAAATTTACAATTAAGGTTGAAGTTATTTCAACTTATCATGTGGAAGTTTATGTTCCTAGTCCTATCAATACTAATTATATGATCCAATAAGAAGCAAGTAGTGGTCCTAAACCAATTGAAACAGTGCATTCATCAACTTCAATTCCAAATCTTATGCTAGATGAATGGGGAAAAGATCACTATGAAATTTATCTATATGATACACTTATGTAGAATAGTCTAGGTACTTATTTTATATATATGAGGAAAAATTCACAACCCCCATGCTGCATAAAGAATAAGCCAGTGATGTTTTTTGTGTATGGAAGTTATACTTTGATGGTTCAAGAAAAAGAAATGGAGATAGGTCAAGTGTAGTTCTTGTTTACCCGATGGGTGAAAAGATTTTATTTTCCCACATACTACAATTTTCATGTTCTAAAAATATAACGAAGTATGAAGCATTGGTCATGGTTTTCTAATTGTTAAAAAGAAACAAATTAAGACTTTACAAGTGTTTGAGGATACTGAATTGGTTATTCACCAAGTCAGAGGCAAGTGTGTGGCTAAAAACAAGCTTCTAAGAGCTTATAGGCATTAAATTTGGGATCTTTTGGAATTTTTCAAAGCTTTCAATCTTCAAGTGGTGCCACATAAGAAAAACAATAAGGTGGATCAGATGGAAACCATTAGTTCACAATTCTCTCTTACATAAGGTATTGTCTAAGGAAAACAACATGTTAAGATTGTTATAATACCATCCATTATAGATAATGATGTCAACTGGAAAGTTTTTGAGAATGATGAGAAATTTTTTTAGTTCATTTAAAATGAAGCAAAATTATCTTTCAACTTGCAACCCACTTTGCAAGACAATTATAGTGATCAAATCATTCAATTGAGGAAAAACAAGCTACCTAAAGGATTAATCACCCTTGAAGTTCTATTCAATTATGATGATGAGATCAAAGGGAAAATAAAAGGCATGTTTTTAGCTTAATAATATTGCTAACCAATCACCATTGTGGAAGGAAAAGATATTTTCTTGGGAAAGGTATGTAGTACTAAAGAGGAACACAATTTTATTTCTCTTTGTCAGAAATTTCATGATGTATTCTCATGGAGTTATGAGAATCTAAAATGTGTTGATTCCAACACCTCTCAACATGATATTAATCTGGATCCTAATGCCAAGCCAGTAAGAAAAAATTAAAGTCTTGTGAACCCCAGGATTGAGCCCCTAATGGATGTTGAGTTATCTAAATTCATTGAGTCAAAAATAATATTTCCTATCAAACACTCATCTTGGGTGGCCAATTTGGTTCCGATTAGAAAGAGGAATGGAGAGATAAGGATCTCTGTGGATTTCAGGGACTTGAACAATAATTTTTTAAAATATCATCATCCCCTACCTTCTATGGAACAAATCCTTCAAATAGTGGCTAGATCCGAGATATTTTCTATGTTAGATGGCTATTCAAGATTTAATAAAATAAAAATCAAAGATGAAGATCAATACAAGACCACATTTGCAACCAAATAGAGAACCTATGCATATTAGAAAATGTCTTTTGGTTTGTCAAACATAGGTGCCACATTTCAAAAATCAATAGACATTGCTTTCCACGGACTCATCAATCAGTTTTTCCTAGTGTATCTAGATGATATCACAGTTTTTGTCTAAACAAGAAAAAAATCATATGGAGCATTTGGATAAAGTGTTCGAGAGGTGCTAAGAGTTTAGAGTATCGATGAACCCCAAGAAGTGTAATTTTGTAGCTTTGTAGGGTAAGCGATTGATTCACGTTGTCTCAAAATATAGAATTACAATTGACCTAGAGATAATTTAATCTATCCTTTCCCTCTCATTATCGACTCACAAAAGGCTCTCCACTATTTCCTTGGAAAAATAAATTTGTTAGGATATTCATTCCTAACTTTGCAGGACTATTCATGTCTATCACGCTAACACTAAGGAAAGATACTGCTTTTAAATGGACTGTGGAAGGTAAAAAAAGTTTTAATAAGATCAAAGCTGGAACAGCTCAAGTGTAAACACTCATTAACCTAGATTTCACAAAGTATTTCATTCTTTATTCTTGTGGCACAAATCTTACTATAGTTGTGGTTCTTACTCATAAAAACAATGAAGATATTGAGCAACATGTGGCTTTCTTTAGCCAAACATTGAAAGAATTTGAGCTCAAGTATAGTCATTTGTAAAATAAAGTGTTTTCCATCTTGTGGTATCTCAAGAAATTCTAACCTCTCTTAGCCAAAAACCTCATCAAAGTTCTAGTCTCACATCCTAGTGTGATATATTTCATTATGGTGGTATAAATCAGTGAAAAGAGAGCCAAATGGGTAACCAAAATAATGGATTTTGATGTCACCATCAAAGCCATGAAATTGGTGAGAGGAAGAGCATTGTGTTATAATTTTTCTATAGATGCTCAAGAAAATCATGAGGAAGTTTCTTTCTTTATGGAAGAAGAACATGAATAAGCAGCAGGGACCCCACACAACATAGGCAACCCACATGAAAAATGAACTCAACCTACCCATGGCAATTGGATGACCAACATGGTTACTTTCTTAGCAACTAAAAGTTATCCTCCTAGTTTGAGTAAGACAAAGAGAAGATACCTCAGGTTACAATCAAGTCCAATATGTCAAGACTCCTGCAGACCTCTCCTTGTCTCTCTGGCCTTCAGCTACAGCACTACATCCTCTAATTCACCTCATGAGTCCAAGATGCAATCCTCATTGGAAGGTAACAACTATAGACCTTCATCTTCATCTAGCATGGATGGCTCATATAGGTGAAAGTTCTCACAATTTACTATAGAGTGCATCCTCATATATGGTGGCAAGTCAAGTTGAAAAGCATTCTCTCCAACCTGCTCCGATATGGTGAAGGGCCTGTATCGTAGTGGCTTGATTTTTTATACTTGACCTTGTAATCCCTCCTTGCTCAATTAAAGCCAAACTCTATCACCAACATGTAGCTTATGTTCTCTCCTATGTTGATTGTGCCTAGCTTTGTACATGGCTTGAGATTTCTCTAGTTGTTCTTTGACTTTGAGATGGATTTGTCGGATCCTCTCAATGAATTTATTTTCTCTAGTCACCTTTGTGTCTCATGTCTCCTCCTCATCCTGTTGCCCAACTGTTATGTCCGATGGATTTATCGGTAGATATCCCAAGCATGCTTCAAATGGTGACTTCATAGTACATGTGTGTACTACCTAGTTATAATAATGTTGAATGTAGGCTAAGGAATCATCCCAAGTCCATGGATATTTGTTGTTATACCCTCTGATCAACTGTACCAAAGTCCTGTTTACCGCCTCAGTCTTTCCATCTTTCTGTGGATGGAAAGTTGTGCTCCTCTGTAACCTGGTATCCATCTTGTCCCAAAAAGTAGTCCAAACTTCCCCAAGAACCTGGAATCCCTATCAGAAACAATAGACTTTGGTAAACCAAAATGCACCAATACATTAGCAAAGCAAAGATTTGCTACCTCATGTGCTTTTACTGTCTTTTTACATGCCATAAGAATACATATCTTACTGAATCTATCAACAACAACATATAGATAGTCATGGCCATGTTTAGACATAGTTAATCCTCCTACAAAATCCATAGAAATGTCCTCCCATGGATGAGTAGGTATTGTCAAAGGCATATACAAACCCTCCTCCCTAGTCTTAGGTTTGCTAGTACAACAAAATTTACATCCACGTATAAATTTTGATACTTCTTCTTGCATATTGGACCAATACATGTACCTTTGCAAGTGGGATAGGGTCTTACCAACACCTAAATGTCCCACTACTTTCAAGGTATGTGCTTCCCTTATCAATAGAATTCTTTCTTCTTTCGGCATGCAAATATTCCCCCATTGGTAGAGCAGCCCATCCTTGAGATAAAAATCTTCAATCCCTGTCCTTTCACCCCCTTAGGACTGCAACTACTGAAATGTCACCCCAAAGTATTTGTCTTGGGCATATGCCTCTCCATAAGCTTCCTTCGTGAAGGGCTCGATCTGACAGATAGTGGCCAAATAGGGAAACTTCTCCTATGATGGTGGCCTAGATAACATGTCTGGCACCAATTTTATACTACCCTTCTTGTATTTGATCACCAGATGGAACCACTAAAGGAACCCCATCCATTTGTAGTGCCTTGCCTTTAGCAATTTAGACTATGCTTACAAATACTAGAGAGGTTTGTGGTCAGTGTGCACAATAGTTTCTTTACCCAACAAATAATGCTTCCATTTTTTAATTTCCTGAACTAGTGCATACATTTCCTTATCTTATACTGAGTATCCTTTAACTACTGAAGTGAAAGTTTCATAATGATAGCATACAGGTTTACCTCCTTGAAGAAACATTGTGCCCATGGCGTAATCACTGGCATCTATCTCTACTTCAAAAGGCTACTAAAAATTAGGAAGAACAAGTACTGGAGCATGACTAATAGTATATTTCAATAACTCAAAGGATTTGTCTTGTTCCTTACCCCAATCTAAACCCTTACTCTTTATGGTCACTGTGTGTAGAGGTGTTGCAATCACGAAGAATCCCAGAATGAACTTCTGCATGTACTGTACTGCTCCCACAAAACTCCTAGTCTCTATGGCTCCTGTTGGTGTTATCCAGTTAGTGAAGGCTTCTACCTTCTTTGGATCCACTCGTAGCTCTCCTCCTCCAACCACGTGCCCAAGATAGACAAGTGAATGTTTAGCAAATTCACATTCTTCATAGTACAAAGCAGTTCTTTCTCCCTTAGAACTTGCAAGACTTGTTGTAAATGGGTTAGATGTACTTCCCATGTGGGACTAAAAATCAGAATATCATCTAGATATATAATGACACATGAATCTATGAAATCCCTCATTACATCATTCATTAATCTCATAAATGTAGCGGGTGCATTGCATAACCCAAAAGGAAGTACTAACCATTCATACAAACCATTTTTTTAAGACAATCTTCCATATATCATCCTCCTTTGTTCTGACTTGGTGATAACCAGACTTGAGATCCAAATTCATGAAGAATTTGGCATGTTGTAGCTCATCCAAGAGATCATCTATGCAGGGAAGTGGATATCTGTTCTTTATGGTGATCTTGTTCAAAGCGCGGTAGTCGATGCACATTCTCCAAGAACCATCCTTCTTTGGCACCATCACAATAGGTGAACCACATGGTGAGGTGCTCAGACATATCACCCCTTGGTCTAGTAGTTCTTGGAGTTGTTTCTATACTTCAGTACTCTCGAGAAAGGATTACCTATACAACCCAGTGTTCGATAGAGGGGACTCCGGCAATAGCTGAATCTCATTCTCTATTTCCCATTTTGGTGGTAACCCACTGAGAGCCTAATAAACTTCCTGAAAGGACTGAATAATAATATCCAAATCATGCTTTCCCTGGTTAGAAATCTTTGAAACTTCTACCCCATCTTTTTTGTCTTTAAACAAAAGTAAACAAAACTGATTATGATTTTCCTGAATAAGACATTTTCTTTGGTTAGCACTCACCATAGTAACCCGTGTCTTATGGTGGTGTGCCTGGATGTTGTAGCTAATCCCATCCTTGACCCATCTATACTAGTTCTCCCTTCTAATAAATATAGCATCCTTGATATACAAGTAAGGACTCCTGAATACAACACCCAACACATCAAGTGGAAAAACTTCAGCTTCCAAAACATCAATAGATTGGGAATTTATCCCAACTTGACCTTGCATCTTCTTGTTACTTAAATTTCAACACCCTTCTTCACCCAACCCAAAGGATAAGGGTGTGGATGCTCGTAAGTCTTAACACCAAGCTTCTTTACAACTACTTTAGAAATCAAGTTAGACTAAGAACCGGTACTAACCAAAGAATTTACCTTAGTTCTCTTGATCTAGATTTTGATCTGGAATAGTCTACTCATCTCCTTTTCTTGGTTGTCCATGTTGGTGGCCATGCATCCAAGCCTTTCATCTACATCAAAGTCATCTTTGGTTTCCACCTCCCCTTCTATTCTTAGGGTTATCATGGACTTCTTCAAGTCCTTGGTTCAGTTCTTTAGATGCAACTCCGGATGCAACTTCCAACATGTAGCGTCAATATGACCATTAATATCATAGTTCTTACAAAAATTCTTGGGATATTTACAAGTATTCAAAGTAGTGGTAGCTTGTTTACCTTTCCCTTTCCACTTACCCTTGTTACTTAATTACCCATACTCTTTTTTCTATTGATTTGTCAACTACTTTTCCCTTGGCTTTGCTTCCCCTTGCTTCTTTTCATCATCTATGTATTATGCTTGCACACACGCCTTTTTGAGATCTTTGGGCTTGGTGGAGATGACTTTTCTTCCAAGGTGAGTGTGAATTCCTCCCAAGTACTTAGTCAGAATATCCTCATCCTCCAAGTCCATGTTTAGCAACATGTCCTACCTTTGAAACTCCGTAGTATAGTCCTACACACTTTGACCACTGCCTTGTCTAAAATACAACCATTTAATCATTTGGTTAGTCTTGTGGCCAATAGGATAGAAGTTAGCTCTAAGTAATTCTTTAAATTCTTGCCAAGATTTCACAATAGGACACTTATTCTTTTCACATGTGTTTAGATGGGTTTCCCACCAAACTAGAGTGTGTCCCTCCATTTTGAGACATGCAAAGATGATCCTTTGTGCCTTAGTGACATTATGGACGCTAAAGTAGACTTATAATTGTTTTAACCATTTATCAAGCAACTCCGCATCTACTTGTCCTTCAAAGCTTTTAATATCAACTTTCATCTCAACTTTAAAAGGAATGTGATCAGATTTTACCTTTTCTCTTGTGTTTGAAGTCTCTTCTTCATGCTCTTCCCCATAACTTTCCTCATGGTGGCTCCTTCCTATGCCAAATTTTTTAGCTAAGCCCCGAACCACTAAGTCCATGGAGTCCTATTTGATAGAAGTTGTCTTTTGTAAATCAGCAAGCTCTTCTTGCCTTCTTAACATCCTATCCATCGTGGTCTCCAGCATCTTGATTCTACGGACCAAGTTCTCTTCCTCCATTTGTCCTTGAATTCTTTGTTTCCACTTCTTTGTAGAAATTTCTGGATCGCAAGGTAAAGCCTCTTCACCTTTAGATCTCGTTAATGTCATACAAATCCAAGAATGAATACCATAGTCCTGGATACTTGTTAGCTCTGATACCAAAATGATCTGTAAACTCTTCAACTTTGGAATTATTCACAGAAACACAAAATAAAATGTTGTTGTTCTACTTTCTATTAGAAAATGACAAAGATAGCTAGTGACTGAATTATGCTTATGCTTAGAATCCACAATTGCAAGAAAGGAAAGAATTTAAGCTCACCAACACGAATAAATTTTATCCTGGAAACCTCCAGAAGAGGAAAAACCAGTCGGGAAGGGAAATTGCTCTTTCTTCCCACTTTTATTGGCCAATTCAAAATAACAAGTACAAAATTTACAATAAGTATGAAAGAGAAGTAGATAATATTTCACACTTCCTCCCAAATACTTGCTTGCTCTGTCTCAACACTCCTTTCTTCTACAAAACACAATTCCAGCACTAAGAACTTCTTGCTCACTTGCTTTCATGCTTTGATGATCCTATTCTCTTCTAAAAACATGTATTTATAGCCTTTTCCATGTCCTCCCGTGCACTGAAGAATGGGAAAGGTCATGGAGGAGAAGAGACACGAACAACCTTCCAAATTCCGGGTTGTTCATTTCATATTTTTGCTTTCTATCTGAAAGAGCAAGGACTGTCGCCCAATACAGACCGATGGTCCTAGGATCGCCACCCTGGTTGGGTGGTGGTTCTGTAACCACCGCTTTGCACAAAGCAGCGATCCTATTACTAAAAAGACAAAACCTCCGTGTACATTTTTCCTTCTTCATGCTGACTGTTTTGATGAAGTAGATTCATTTTGGATCCCTATGGATCAGTCTTTTTCAGGTGTATTAAGGAAGAAGAAATATATAAATTCTTGGCCAAATTTCATGATGGATCCTCTGGTGGGCATTTCTCAGCCAAGGCCACAACAATGAAAATCCTTAGAGTAAGATGTTTTTGGCCCACGTTATTCGCAGATGCATAACATTGGGTCAGAAAAATGTAAATAATGTGCCTTTTTCACAAGAAAGAAAAGGTTGAAAACCCTTCCCCTTCATCCTATCTAGCTGGATGAACCATTTTTCTCAATGGGGACTAGATTTCATATGCATGATTAATCCTCCTTCCAGTGAAGGTCACAAATGGGTCTTGATAGCAACAAATTACTTCACTGGATAGATTAAGGCCGTACCAATCAAGGAGGCAATTGAATCAATATCATTGATTTCTTGGAGGACATTACAACAAGGTTTGTGGTTCCCCAAACTATCAGTTCTAATAATGTTAAGGCATTTTTGGGATCTAAAAAATCTAATTGGGATCTTAGAAATGGAGTATACTTGAATATTTCCTCTAATTATTACCCACAAGGTAATGGTTTGGTGGAATCAACTAACAATAATGTGATCATAATCATGAAGAGGACCGTACATGTTAATCAAAGACAATGGCACACTAAAGTAAAGACTTATCTTTGGGCATATAAAATCACCCTAAAGAAAGTAATTAGTTATTCACCATGTGTCTTTGTATATGGAAGAGAAACTATATTTCCTTTATCACTTGAGCTACCTTCATTAGAGTTAGCAAAGTAGTTAGAATTTGAAGGTGTAAATCAAAGCGAAACAAGAATGGCGGAGTTGATTGAACTTGAAGAATTAAGGAAATTCTCCATGGAAAGGTTAGAAAAGCACCAAAAACCAGCCAAGTAGTTGTTTGACAAGAAGGTTAAACCACATATTTTCAAAGTAGGAGATTTAGTCTTCAAATGGGATGCAGATAGAGCTAAACCTAGGTGGCATTCCAAGTTTGATGCACTATGGAGTGGGCCATATAGTATCATTGCTTGTAAAAAAATTAGCTCTTTTATGTTGTCTACTCTTGATGGAGAGGTATTCCAAATCCCAGTCAATAGGATTTTACTTAAACACTCTCATCAAGTTATCCTATTGTATCTTCTAAATACTTGTGTTTTGTGTTGTTGTATATATTATCCTCTTATTGTTTTGATCACCAATCGAGCCCCTTTTCCTCAGTCCTTGTGGTGATCCCTTCATTTGTAATAAGTGCTTTTGCACCCTCTGCATGTTTCACTTAAGACATGTATTATTTCCCATTTTGTACATAAGTTTTGGGCCATTTGCAATCATACGTGGATAGTGTCAAGGACAATTTTAAGGCTAAAATCAGATGGTTGGAGAAATCTTCAATATATATGTGTATATATATTCTTTCAACTTTACAAGATCAACTTCAGGTAGTTCCAACCCAATGTTAATTTCATGCAAATTCAGGAGACAAATTTTAAAGGTTGCGATCAGTTTCTTCAAGGTTAGGCTTAACTCCACGCCTCCTGAAAGTCACCAAACTATAGTCCAAAATTACATCCCATGTAATTTTGAACAACCCATCATAAAGACTTAACCATTTTCATGCTCTGGAAAAGCCGCAAGAGATTAATTCAGTTCATCGTGGAATGTGGGAACTTAGTGTTCTACAAGTTCTTCTAACCCATGGAACAAAGAAAAGAGCAACGTAGGGACTTAGGAAAATATTAATGAAGTTAGTATTGTGCGATATCTTTAAACACTTTTCTAACACTAAATGAGTAAGCCCTTGGTAGGTAGTTTCAGACGAGGTACCGCAGAGTTGTTTATCCATAGAGGAATCAAGAAGTTAGCTAAGTTCAAAAGTTGCGGGAGGAAACAAAGTCATGCCAAACCGGAACCAGAGATCTAACCACCAAAATTTAATAGAGTATGGTGTCACTGATGAGTTTGATAGCATGTGATAAACTCAAAGGGGGTCGTGTTATGGTTGTTGATTACATTTTTGGAGGCGACTATGCTTGTACTACAAGAAAAATATGTAAGACTTCATGACGCCCACACTCATTCAATGCATTTTTTAAACGTAGTCAATTCCAGCTTGGCGGTCCTTTTTCTCTTTCTCCATGGCAGGAGTTGTATAAATGCAAGTTCTTACGCACTTTGTAAGGGTTCTTCTCCCTCTTTCCTTAGCGTATTTTCAAGCTCTTCTTCATGAAACTCAAAACTTCATGTTGCCGACCTCTGTAACTCACAACTGGTGTTCTATTTCCTGCGACTCTGTATGTAAGCTCTTGAAGAATGACTAATGTAGGTGAGGTTTACCTCATTCCCTCAAATACATTATGTTTGGTGTAATATCTCACCCTTTTGCATATTTCATGTTCTTCTATCTCTTTTCATCTGATCTAAGTGCATTTTTATGACCTCAACCTCACGTTTCTTGCATCTGTGTCATCAAGATTTAGGAAAAGTTCCACCTTCTTTTGGTGATATCATCGCCCCCTTAGCTTAGGATTTTCTTTTTTTTTTGTGATTTGGGGCAAGGTGTAATTTTGAGCTCCAACACAACACACCAACTATAATGCAATTCTACTCATCCATTGTAATGCACGTGTCCTAAACTTTATCTTTACAATGTCTAATCAATGCAACAAGTAAATATTAGATGCTCTTCTGTGAATGCTTGAAATCTTCATTTTGATATGAGGACGCTCTTGAAAGTAAATGATTTTTTACTTTCACAACTTTAATGGTATCTTTTTTGTTCGAAATGCACTAATGCACTTATATATTTATGGGCTTCTTGATTTTAAATTAAGACCTTATCTACATATTTGATGACACATATTTAGCAAAAAATATTGATAAAGAAGGTTTACAAACCCTAGGAAGCCAAACAAGGGTCAAATGGATCCCAAAAAAGGCTCCTAATTACAATTCTAGCAACTATACTAGCGTTGATATGGCGGCAAACTGTGTAGAAAAGTAGGAAACCATGAGAAGAGATTAAAAGATACGGGAGGAGAGAGAAAAGAGGACGAATAGATAGGAAATTGTGTTGGAAAAAGAAGAATAGAGAAAAGCAAAAAACAAGAGGAAACATGTCGAAAGTTGAACAACATAAGGAATATGTGTCAATAATAACCTACTATAAACTAATATTCAATAAATAAATCATCACCATAACATATAACTAATCGTACACCAAATTAAATGTCTTTATTAATACGTTTATATATTTATAGCCTTTCTAATTTAAAATTAAAACCCAATTAGTGCATGCCAACACTCAAAACAATGATAATGGAGAACCAAAAAAATTGAGGGACCCAAAATAAAAGCTAAGTATCAAAACTCTTAAATTGGACGAGGGGGCCTCCATGTGTATATAGCTTATGCTTATGCATTTGGTGACGTCAGCATTCCACTTCACTTGATCGTCATCATGTAGGAATAGGATTATGGGTCCCGCGCACTTGCCACACAAGGATTACTGAGCCCCCGATCACATGCACGGCCGCCTATGCCCATGTGACCTCATCTTACTAGATTATCCATTGTCATGTGGGGCCAAAGGATCTCAGCGACAACATTAGTGTATTTATTAAAGGTTGCGTGTACAACTTAGTTGGGCGGTCCCCTCGATAGCACGAATCCGTCTACTCTCACGTCTCTTCTTTTGACATTTGCTGGTTATTATTATTAAAAACAAAATCATGAATTTGCCACTCCATCTCATTCTTTTTGTTTCGGGCGGGGGAGAAAAAGGCATAGGTACCCACACGGAAAAAGAAGAAGTAAGCGAGAAGTGTTTTCTAGGGTGTTTGAACACAAGTTTTGGGGGTTTTTAAGTAGATTAGGGTGAGTCATGATATTGTGGAATTCCTACGCTGTTTTTTTAGAATAAGATCCAACCATAACTTTAATCTAAGTAAAACCTCTCATGATATTTGTGGATGAAAGTCTTTTAATTAAGGATTGGTAACTTCCTTGGCGGTATGGTTCTTAAACTTACAAATTAAAAAATGCATTGTTTATGTTAAAATTTGTGTTTGGAAAAATGTGAACAAGTTTCTTCCAAGAAGATGATGGTTAAAATTTCTTGAGGGAGTTTTATTTAAATAACCCATTGATTAATTTTATTTTATTTTCCATTTTTTGTTGTTTGTGGTGTCATAATCATTGACATTTGGCTCGGGACCACCCCTAGCAACTATTATTGAAAAAGTGAATTTTGCTTTAATTGAAAAAGATTTTCAACTTGTTGGCAAGAAGGCAAGACTAACCCTTGATTTGACTTTAGAGGGAAAGGGGAGAAATTCAAGAGGAAACAAAGGATTCAAACCAACATGTTGATTTAAGCTATGATCCTTTTGTAGTGTTAGAATCAAGGGAGAATGATATGTAGGTAACAAAGTCATCATATTCAACATATCATTCGATGGAAATTATGTGTACGATGTAGGATGAACAAATTATTGGTTTAGATGAAGCTCATGTTAAAATTCTACTCTTAGGTAATCAAGAGCTCGTTAACATTATTACCATTTAAGGCCATGCACTACCCTTAGGGATGGTGGCAGGTATAAACATAGTTTTTACAGTTCGAATAAGAGTCAATTCTTCTTTGCGATTGGTCATGTGTTGATTGATCATTTCTTGTTTGTTTTATGGGCCATGTATACAAACCAACTTTTTTTATTGTAACCATTATAACCTTTTATTTTTGAACTAATATGATATATTGATGCATTTTAATAAACAATTCATAATATTTCTTTCTTAATATCAAATTACCCGCCACTAAGTAGCACAAGAGTACCTTTCATGTCAACCCATCATGCCCTATACTTATCTATTATAGCGAGGGTAGGTGGTATTCTACCATAATATGGAAACTTAGTTTCTGTAGACACTCAACTTTGATTACTTGTCCTTTGACAGCAATAAGTTTGGCTATGTTTCCTTGTTAAGACAAATGCTCACATTCTAGGTCCAATCAACACATCTCTCTAGTTTTTTCTTTACTTGCTCATCTCCATATTATGCTATGTCATTAACCTATGAATTATTAATTGATAAAATCAGTAAATCATCTCTATGCATTTTGCTATGTCATTAACATATGAATTATTAATTGAGAAAAGCAGTAAATCATCTCTACACACCATTCCATAACTTTTAGTTTCACATCACAAGCTTCTTATCCAAAACCTTTCCTTTTGGTTAGGATAAGTTGTACAACCTTGGCCAACATATACAGTCATGCCCATTTACATCTCTTGACCCTAATTTCAATTTGAATATATTTTTGTGTCATTTCATCTTCAAAGGGTCATCCTTATCATAATATTTCACCTACGAAAGGCTATATAAGCAAGTTAATAACACTTTATTACTCACTTGGCACTTTCATAAGCTCTTATTGCAAATATCAATCCAAATAATAGTCAAGGGTCTCCTAGATCTTTCTAAATCAATTACACATCATTTAGAGCAACCAATATTACAAATAAAAAGCACTCAACCAAGTCAAAGAGTCTAATTTCCTCCATTTCCAAGCATGTAAAGGTTTTAGAGTCATGTCTTAGTAAGAGAAAAGTTACTCTAAGCATTTTTAAAGGTCCTTAAGGGATAACATACTTTAGTTACATAGTTTAAGAACACTACTACCATATTGCATACATTTCTCTACTCTATAGTTATCCCACTATCTTTGTGTCAAGAGACACGAGAGCACTCATAGGGGGTTGACTTGGATCAACACCTAGGAGAAATACATAAGGCTTGATCCCGCTTGAGGGCATGTAGTACAACACTTGGATTGGTTCAACAAGGTTTGACCACTAAGGGTAGTCTAGCCTCACCAAACGCATGATTTCTCCTTTTGTTATCTAATGCTTTAATGAAGGGTATTGTAGGCACATAGGGTTTTTACTTTGTTGCAGGCCATTACAAGTTGTGTTGAGGTTGTGCAAACATGATTGACATACAATAAAGAATGTTTATAGGAAAATGAACCACACATAAAGTTACACAATGTGACTGCAAAAGGGTCCAAGATCATACAACTCCTATCAAGACCATATAGAATCAAAGAAATGAAGTACGATAATTATATGGTCATGCACAAGGTCATTTTACAATTCTATTTTGTTCCTCCTATATGCACATATATATCTTTTTTGTTGTGCTTTATACAAGTTCTTCATCTTCTCTTGTGTATTTGAGTTATCATTCTATTCTTTATCATTATAGTAAGTATCAATACATTTTTTTGATTACAAATGGTTGATTGTAAGTCAATTAAATCAAAATAATATCCTAAAATGAACCCTCACATCCTATATTTAATTTTGTATGTTATTCACATTCATATATATTTTAGGGTGTAAAAATCTGGCGAGCCCAACTCATGATCAAATTTATCAACCCTGATTTCCCTAGGGTTTCTCCTTCCTCTTTGGTTTTTTATCTATGAATCTTCTAGGGTTTGTATTTAGATTCAATTATAATTTCATTCTATTGCATGACCTAAAACTGATTTTCAAAAATGTACCCATGGTTTCATGGTTGGTTCTCTTCTTTGGATTTCTTTCTAGAGCTTTATGTTGACCAAAACAACTTTCATTGCATATCTGACAAACAACTAATCTAATTTCAAATTCCCTAGAAGTTTTTATTTATTTTTATATATTAAAAAAACTGATTTTTGTTTTGCATAATTTTTAGCACAATTCCCTAAAATGCAAATTTACTGTTTATAGTTATAAAGGTATAATTAGAAAAATATACACATTTTGCACACCTTCCTTGGATGTTTTTATTCCACATATTTAGACTATAAAAAATTCTTTTGCTTTCATTAAATTTATTTATAGTTTTATAAATGGTCATAGTCGTAATTTGATGATGGGATTTTTTTTTGAAACATCACTTTTGGGCCTACCTTCACTACTCATTATGGGATTAATCTTATTCATTTCCATTAATCAAATTTCTAAATCTACCTTTATTGTCGGATCTATTAACTTTTGGCCTTACTGAAGAACACACACTAATACTGGGGGTGAATAAATATTATAAAATCTTATAGTTATTTATAATTTAACATCCATAATCACTACAATCATACAAGATCCAACAATTATGTAACACATGATTTATGTGGAAACCCTTTCAGGAGAAAACGACAGAGAAAAATACTGCTCGGATCTATTGTCCAAATCTAGTCAAAATATTCATTACTTATACAAATGTTTGTAGGCACCAACCTACTGGAGACACCAATCCCCAAATCCAAACACCAACTCAACTTATTCATGAGGACCAACTCACTGGAGACACCAATCGCCAATGTCAAGCACCAACTCAGCCTACTTGTGAGCACCAAATCATTAGAGATACCAATCCCCAAAGGCACTTCTTCAATAGATTAATTAACCCTTCTTTCAGAACTCTACTTCTGATGTTACATTTTTTGTTTCCCCTCAATTTTACTTTCATCACTCACCCAAATTGTTCACACTTCATTCCTCTATCCACACTTCTCACACTTCGCTTTCTCTTATTCACTTATGGGTTTCTTGCTCCTCCTTCATTTTCATAGTTTTCCATTTTAGTTTCCTTGAGTTTTCTCTTCCTCCTCACAAATTCCCCATTACTCCACTCTCAGAAATATGCTTGAGACCAACAAGATGTCTTCATTGGCCTCTTCACACTTCTTCTCATAAGCATGGTTCACTATTTTCTCCAAGCAAGCGCACTTTCTTCATTTCAACTCTATCTTCTTGTATACCTCTCTTTGGCCTATAAATATTACTTGATGCTAAAGATGAGTCAGCCTATAACTTAAATGTCAATACCAACACTAAGGAGGGTCATCAAAACAAGGGAGAATCATCCAACATCCTTTAAGATCATTAACATGTTTTCTTTGACACCTTAGAATGATTATAAGACCCATATTTCACGCCTTGAAGATTCGGTCTACAGTCTCTAATAAAAACTATTTTTCACACCTTGGAGATTTTTTCCATATTCAAATCTTACCTTATAACTTAAGTCGGCACTTGAACCTTCATACAACTAACTCCAAACTTCAAAATACTAGCATCAAACCCAGCATATTGCTATCTTCAAACCAAATTCATTATGACCTCCAGACCAACTATTTGAGCTCTGGACTGAACTTACTTCTGAATTCTAGACTAAATATACCAACACTATCTTTCGAGCTCCAAACCATATATGCCTCTAGCTCCATATGAGCTACATTGTCCTCTGAACTTTAAAACATTTATAACTCTAGCTTTGGACGAGTTAAACTATCCTCCGAGCTCTTGACCATTTATGCTTCTAGCTCTGGATGAGATACACTATCCTCCGAGATCTAGACCATTTATACTTATAACTCTAGATGATATAGACTTTTTTCTGAGCTCTAGACCATAATCATTTAACATAAATGATAATAAATCTAACAATCTCCCCCTTTTTCATTTATGGTAACCTACTATCTTGCATGAAAATAATCTACAAAACTCTCTCCCCCTTTGGCATCAATGACCAAAAGGACTATCCATGCTAATATTTTTTTGAGTTATATTTGATTAACTCCCCCTAAATTTGATCTCCCCATGAATGGATTCTTTGATTTTTTTCATAGTGTAATCTTTGTCATGATATTTTCTTACAATCGGATTCCTATCTCAAATTCTTTCATTGCTCTTTGTTCCATCATAGAAAATTTACTTTACCTGGAGCTCATTTGTAGCAATCCATTGTGTAGTCAACATTTTCTCATGTCTTACTCACATCATCATCTGAAGCATAGCATGTTCTTACTCCTCCTTTTTAATTGTAGTTTTCCTCATGTTATCCATTTTAGATTCTAGTTGCTCTATCTTTACACTAAGACGTCTCATGTTGTCTTGTTTGACCATTTCAATTAATGTTATTTCTGGATCCTCTGCCCTGATTTTGAAGATCTAGAAGCTCTTGTGATCATTATTCAATATACATGAATAAAGTATGAGAATTATTTCCTCACATTTCTTTTAATATGGTATCATCCACTACCTATTACCTCATGCAAACTATTAAAAATATGTTGGATTTTATCAAAGGTTGATCCTGCTAGAGACTACAACAATATAGCAACATATCATTTTATTTTGGCATGAATTTACTATGGAGCTGGAAGATAATATAATAATTATCTCTCCCCAAGTTTATATTTCTCTTTAGCGACTGGATGACAATGATATCACACCCAAATTTTGTCTGAGATATTCATTTGTTTCTTTTAGAAGAGGATTTTTGAAAATGTCTGTAATATGTTCTTTTGTGGCAATATATTCTAGCTTAGCCTACTATTTTTCTACTTTTTCTCTGAAGAAATGATAATTGATGGGAATATGCTTTGTTCTAGAGTGCATAACAAGATTATTTGATAGCAATAGAGGTATGAGACAAGGGGACCCCATATCCCCCTTACTTTTGTAACCAGTTCATTACCTAAATTTTGTAATTGCTTCATGACTTCTTGAAGTTCATTTTAGGCACTAGAAGATGAAGTAGAAGCTTCACTTGAATTTTGATTTTTAGGAGTGGGAATATGAGTTAAAATAGGGACTTGACTAGTACTTTGGTTCTCTAAACTTGGATACAATGGCATTGGAGGCCTAGGAGCTAGCTTGTCAGCTTGAATCAAACAATTTTCAGCTCTAATGGCAATGTTATAAGCAACAGGGATAGTTGTGCCCCCCATGAATTGAATTAACATAGAAATATCAGAATTTAGAGATTTAAGGTAATATAAAAAAGCACCTTCTGTTGTTGGCCTTACTGCCACTGGAATTCTCTCCCAAGTCATTTGAAACCTGAAGTTGAAGTCAGTTAGCTGCTCATTGGGAGCTCTCTTCATGGTTGTCAACTGTTCCAAAAGGGACAATTTACTCCCTTTTCTCCAAACTGCTCATGGAGGGCTATACATAGCTAGTTCCAATTTTGAGTAGAACCTGAGGCAAGACTCCTGAACCATTGCAAAGCTTTCCCTTTGAATGAAGATGCTAGCAGTTTGACAGCAACTTGCATTTTATTAATCTCATGGATTGCACAAATATTAGCAATATCCTTGACATGATCACCAGGAGTGGTCTGATTCTCTCCAGTAAAGTATGGAATGTTCTTCAGTGCTGCAACTGGGATTGGATTTTGTGCATTGAGAGAAAGTGGGCTACTGCCAGTGAAATTGACATAGGGGTTGTGTTGTGCCATTCCGATTGGCCTTAGAACCCTTGTTGATTGAATGAAAGGCCTACCAGGTGGAGGAGTTGATAGAGTTTTTTTTGGTAGAGATGGAGACCTTTGAATTATCCTCCCTCTTTGCCTTCTTCTTGGAGATAATTGTAGATACTCAAACAACACCTCTTCTTCTCTAACTCTTGACCTTGTGGTGATTCTTCTCATGATTTTTCAGGTCTGCACTGCTAAAACTAGTTGATTCTTCTTCCTTGGAGTCGCCAGATGTTCAATTCAGGGCTCTTTTAAGCAAGAAACTTGCAACAAATGCACATCAATTTTGTTGTAATGAATATGAAGACCTCTAAGGTCCTACTGGGCGTGCCAAAAATATTAGTGCAAATCAGTAGCACCCCTAGATGTTGATCAGATTTCTAGTTTGACATTTTGGACATCCAGTGTGATTACACAACATTGAATCTTTTCCCCAAGTGTGGGACTTGTAAAAAATAGAAAATACTCTCCAGGTTAGAGGCTGGTTCCTCAACTCCTCTGATCAGGTGTATTACTTGCAAGTTGCAGAGGTTTAAACTCAAAATCCTACTCTAAATTCCAAGGGGACAGAGATAGAGAATGCAAAAGAAATAAAACTAAGACTAATGAGGTGATACACCAAAGGAGTGGTGAACATTATTTAATTCTACAAATTGACACAGATCATATAAATGCAACAAAACATCATGCAAAAGCTAATAAAATGTAATGGAAGGTCAAGAATGAAGCAAACACCACAAACATAGGATTGAAACTCATTCACAGAGCTTGCATTGTCATTTCCAATATAAAAAATACATACAATACAACATCTGAGAGGCAGAAAACATCTTGCAATCTTGGAAGAGGTCTGATATTCCACAAAATCACTTTTCAAGGTGAAAAAGGGGGCCTGCAAAACATAAGAATTTCCAACAACTCCAAAATGAGCCGAATCTGGCTTTTACAATGCAAGAAACGAGCCCATGAGAGAGAAATATGGGAAAACGTGAGAGGAGCTTCAACCACTTACCAAAATGTAATAAAATATCATAGGAATCCTTATAGGTCCATTCCCTAACATTTTTCACCATGCTGGGAGAGAATGTAAGCCATTCTTCATTAAAAATGGTGGTTGAAACGTCATTTCTGTTGATTACCACGTGCCAGAGGAGTTTTTCAATTTTATCTTTCCAAAATCCATCAAAAATACAAAATTGAGCTCAGAATCATGTATATAATTTCACCAACTTTCCGTTGATATAAAGAACGTGAAAAACCGAGCTCTGGATCGAAAGTTATGGTCGTTTGAAAATTTAGGGCAAAACAGAGCCAAAACGGGTTCGCGGGCCGAAAATTTGAAATTTTCCCACTTTTTGCATTTGGGAAAATTTCCCCAAAAATCCCTACACCCTGCCAATTTGGTGCCATGTGGCATGATTCCATTGGTCGTCAGATCTTCCTGCTTCAATTTCTATCGTTTTGGCCATTGGAAAATTTTCCAAAAATTCTCCGCCGGGCCGATGACTTGAGGACACTTGGCATGATATGATTCACCGCGGGAAACTTCTCTTAAATTTTCCATTGTTGTTGACCATTTTCCCTGAGCTAGACATGTGGCAAAACCCTATTGGACGCGGGCCTTCCCTGCCATTTTTCCCTGCGGGCCTGTCTTGCATTTTTTGCCGCCACAGGACACGTGGCACGATCCCATTGGCTCGCGATTTGGGGGGCGAGCTTTTCTTTTGAAATTTTCCTTTAATTTTTCTTTGGGAAAATCTTCTGATTTTCCCCCGTGTTCTAACGGTCTTGGGACACGTGGCCTGCTCCCATTTGGCGGGGGCTTTGGGAGCAAACATTTCTCTTTGTGCTAACCTTTGGGAAAAATCCCAATTTCTCCCTGGCGGCCAAAGCTCCGATGCCCCATGAGACACGTGGCCTATCCTTACTGGCTGCGGGCCTTGGGGAGTGGCTTTCCCTTTGAAATTTTGCACTTGGGTGAAAAAGGAAAGAATCTTTTCGCACCCCCGACCCCCGATGCCACGGTGACACATGTTTTGATCTGACTGGTCGGTGGGCCGACGGGCATCTATTTCTCCTTTGACCTAACCAAAACACTTCGCCAAATTTTTAAGTCTCCCTCCGTGGTTCACTGGTCCTGGGACATGTGGCGTGATTTGATTCACCCAGGTCCTTTCTGGAGATTTTTTCACGGCGCCAATACTTAGGAATTTTTTCTAATTTCTTTCCCTTGGACACATGGCAACATTCAATTCGTCGGTGGGCCTTCGGGGCCAAAAATTCCTTCCGAAATCTTGCCAAACACTTGGTAAAAATTCCAAGTTTACTTCCACCTCCGCCCTTCCGAGGACACGTGGCCTCACCTTATTAGCCCGAGCTTGTCAAGGGAAAATTTCCCACAAAAACTCCGCCGAGTCATAACTTCAAAAATACATGGAGTTAGGAGGAAAAATTTACCTTTCTGGAAAGTTGAGAAAAATCTCTATCCAATGGTGCCATTTCCAGAAGGTTTTGAGTGCTTAAAAAGCAAAAAATTATGACTGAGGCACAAGAGAGGGAAGAATGAAGGGAGTTAGCCACAAAATGAGCAAGGAGCTCATTTTGGATAACAGTAGTATTCATCCCGGTCATTGTAAAAGTCAAACAAAACAAAAGATGACCAAACCAATTAAAATAAAGTAACTGGAACACAAATAACCGAAAGATTCACTATCATTTACGAACTATTTTACCTATGATTAAGGCCTAATAATGTTTTATGAAGGATCATCAAGGTGGGTGCGGGGTTATTCATTTCACAATGTCATGCCCCGCAGCAGAAGTTGTGGGTCATGATACGATGAATCAAATGAATTTTACACTCAATGATGATCTCATCTAATCATGTTTAGACTTAACCATAGTTAATTTAACTTACAAGAAATTTTGGGATGTTACATCTATCCACCTAAAGTAAAGGTTATTCTAGAAATGCCTCCTCCTACTAATCTCTGAAAACTTTGAAGTTTGTAAGGTAAGTTGCAATCTATCTGTTTGTTTATTTCACAACTTTCTAACTGTTTCCAACCATTCATCGTCTCCTCAAAAAGGACGTATCATTCAATTGGGATAATGAATGCCACAAAGCCTTTGACGCCTTAAAACAATACCTTCTTCAACCATCGGTACTCATTCCTCCTAAAGATGACCAACCTTTTTACCTATATATTTCTGCTATTGACCATTCCTTAGGTGTCATGCTCACTCATTGTGACAAGCAACACAGAGAGTAAGCGGTTTATTAGATAAGTCATACCCTTTTGGACTATGAAACTAGGTACACCCATGCTGAAAAACTTTTCATAGCCTTAGTTTTTGTCACCACTAAGCTTCATCCTTACCTACTCAACCGCAAAACCTTTTTTGTCACTAACACTGACCCCCTACATTACACATACACCAAACCCTACCAGCATCAACGTGTTGTACATTGGGTCATGCTTCTGGCAGACCTTGACATCAAATTCATCCATCAAAAGTTTGGTAAAGGCCAAGCTATTGCTGACCAACTAACAGACGCACCTCTTTTTGGGAATCAACCCTCTAACTTTGATTTCCCTGACGAATCCATTGCTACCCTCTCTTTGGACGATACCACCTACCAGATGACCTTATTTTTTTATGGTTCCAAATGTTAGCATGGAGGTGGTGTAGGTTTTATCCTCATTCCTCTTGATGGTGAACCTATGCCTTTATCTTTCAAACTAGATTTCAATTGCACTAACAACTTCACTGAATATGAAGCACTCGTATTAGGCCTTCAAACCGCCATCTCCCTAGATGTTAAATCAATTAATATCTTTGGTGATTCCCAATTGGTTGTAAACCAACTCAATGGTATATACCAATGTCGTGATGAAATACTGCAAAAGTACAAATGTCATGTCAACATGCTTTTGACTACCTTTGACCATTACAAACTTCAAACCACCCCACGCTCCACCATGTGGATACCATGGCCTTCCTGGCTTCTCAGATACCTGCTTCACCTGCCGACTATAAAATCTTTGTCATAATACAAAGGTTACAATCACCCTCTTATTTAACTCATGAGGTCAACTCCGTCAGATCCGTTGTACCTGACCCACATGACATTTGGTATAAATAGTTTGTAGACTACCTTTCCCTTTCTATTCTACCTCCCGATCTCACTCATAATGGACAACGTGCCTTTCTTAAAGGTGTCTCTCGGTATGTCATCCTGGGTGGTCTCCTTTATAAGTGCAGCTTCGATGGTATCCTCTTGCGATGCCTTACAAGTTCCAAAATTCCTTACACCATCAAGGAAGTTCACGACAGAATTTATGGAGGTCACTTTAGTGGTTTAGCTATCGCTAAACGCATTCTTCACCTTGGCTATTCTTGGCCAACCCTAAACCACGACTGTTGTGACTATGTCAAACATTGTGTGATATGCTAGCAACATGCCAATCTTCATCACATACCTAGTCATTCGTTACAGGTCACACGAGACCTTTGGCCTTTCTCTCAATGGGGTTTGGATCTTGTTGGAGAGATCAATCCTCATTCTTCACAACGCCATCAATGGATTATAACCACTATTGAATACTACACTAAATGGGTAGAATCCATTCCCCTCATTTTTACAAAAGCTGAGAAAACATGTGAATTCATCAACTATCACATCATTTGTCTCTTTGGTGTCCCTCACCGCTTAATCACTAATAATGGAAAGTAATTCAAAAACAAAATCCTGCGAAAGCTTTGCGATGCTTTTGGCATTCAACTCAGTTTCTCATCACCTTATTACCCACAAACAAATGGCCAAGAAGAATCAACCAATAAAACCTTGAACAAAATTATTATGAAAGTAGTTGTCGATACTGGGAAGGATTGGCATACGCACATTCCGTGCACCTTGTGGGCTTACCACATTAGTATTCACACTTCAAATTTTACCACACCTTTTTCTCTGGTCTACGGTACCGAGGCTATCTTGTCTCTCAAAGTCCATATTCCATCGCTCTACATCTCACTACAAGACATGCTCAACGACGATGACTTTTGCCAGGACCGTTTAACATAACTTGAGTTGTTAGATGAACGTTGTCTCAATTCTCTTGATCATCTCGAAATCTACCAAAAATGTATCAAGTGTGCCTATGATAAACATGTCCATGAACGAACCTTCCAGGTTATCGACCTTGTCCTAAAGGAAAATCAACATGTAACCAAAGAAAATAAAATTAAACGCAACAAATTTTCTCTTAATTGGCTTGGACCCTATATCATTACTCATGCCTATGGATCAAGTGATTATCGTTTGTCTTCACTTGAAGGTAAACCCAAACCTGAGCCCCTCAATGTTACAAATATATTGTGTAACATTATTAATATATTGTAATATTATTAATAATGAGTTTATCTAACTCATATTAATAATATAGTTAGTGTGAGTGTGTTGTGATAAACAACTCATGTAGCTATTTTGGAGTGTGAGTGATCCTAGGGATAAGCTTGAGAGATTCATGGAGAGAGATATGAGGAAGAATAAATGATAAGACTCGACTCCTAGATTATAGGATCAAGCATTTGTATAAGAAAATATCTCTAGATGAATACAATATTCTGAATGATTTCTAAATTCAATATAATTATATTCGGTGTTTTTATATAAGTGTACAGTGTTTAACAGTGGTATCAGATCTGGTTTGATCGAATGCATTAATGGATTTCTAATTTATTGGTGATCAGTATTTGGTATAGTTTATGTTGGCAACATATCCACTGGCGTATGAATCAATTCAAAGCTACGAACATAATCATTGACGTCTCTATGAGTCATGAATCTACATGCAATTGTTCACCAAATTTTGCATCAATTCAGAAGGATTTAATGCATTGAATCTGAGATCTAAGAGTAGAATTTTTCTGTGTTGATTTGATTCTCCTGCTGCATGTGTGGTCAAGAGAAAAAAAGTAAAGGAAAGTGCGGTTTTTCTGGGAAATATATGATTTTTCTCATCAGTGATGTTGTGATACACCTCACATGTCATACACAGCCATACGTCGGATCTACAGTTCATTTGTCACCTGTCATTAGCAGACATATCATTTCCATTACAGATTCATGATTTGGCTTGAAATTCATTGCAGAACTAATTTTTCATTTTTATTGTTATGTGATCTGTGTTGTCTTATATCTCCAAATGGACTTCTTTTAGTTTCCAACTGTGATCCATTAAAATTGCATGGACATTACATATTGATAGTTGGTCCAATATCAATGGCGTATTCTACACATGTTTATTTGCAGTAGTTACGCGATAGTAAATAATACAAGGCGTTAAATCTATTGTTGGTCCCTTCGTATTCTATTTTGGCGCAACAGTCATTCATTTTTGGATGGCATTGAGCTTTCTGCCCACCTTTGTGCTTTGAAACGGCGACCACAGTATTCTATTTGATTGCAAACCTCTGCGTGCACATTTGTTTTTCCTCACCGAGCATGCAAGATCCTTTGGCGCCTTCATAGAAAATCCTCCACATGTTTTTTCCATTCAGCGCCCAAGCCATTATTGTGTCACATGCATGTGAGTATTTTTACACTGTCCATGTCATTTGTAGTAAAAAATTTAATTGTCAAGTTTTGTTTTGATTTTTGTCATCACTCAAAAGTTTGATCAATATTTTTTTTAAGATGGTCTATTAGTTTGGTATAGTATTATTTTAAATCCACCCCTTAAAATAAATTCTTAATATTTTGTGTTAATAGTATACGTGGTTAGTGTTTTAAACTGTCTATTGTTCAAATGTAACATTTTATATGTCATCAAAACACAAATGTTATTATAGGTCTAAATATTGTTGTTTAGATTTATTTTTGTTGTTGTATCAAAATGTAAGTGTCATTATTTTGTATTAGTAATTTTGTTGTTAAAGAGTCAAAAAATTGAATCATTGTAAAAGTCTAAAAATTTAAAAAAAATCCTCACGGACGCATTTTCGGGGTTACCCGACATCCAAAAATAAAATAATGTTTCACATTGCCGGGGAGAAAATAAACACAATGTGGAAACACATGTACTTCAAGATTGCATTTGCTAAATAAGCAACAAATCCGACGGAGGAAGGAGGCAACGAAGGAAGGAGGTAAATCAACGACCTCTTGCCAGCCGCAAACGACGGGGCCGCACAATGAAGTTGTGGAATTTTTTCAGTTGTGTGTTTATTTTCCACTGTGTGAAAAGAAGAACAAAAGTCACATTCATGTTCAATTGTAATGTGTGAGAAATTCCTATATGTAACCTCCTAGAAGAAAACATTGTATAGTATGTCTCTAAGTTTATTGTAACACTCATAGATTTGGAAAGGGTTGGTGGTAGATCCAAAAAAACCACAAATGTAAAAAGGTAGATAAACTTTTACTGATGTAGCAATCCTCTGACTGCCTTCCTTCTTTATGAAAATGATCCACTAGTGGAATGCTGAGTGTGTTATTTTCATGGAGTAAATGTGGGATGCGTTCCTTTGCATAGTTTTGGTCATGTACAACAAGACAGTTAGCCAGTTGGAAGTTTACACACCTTTCTTTGATCCAGATTATGAGGCAAGCCCATGCAACACATTGCAGAAAAAGGAGTTATATTGTACCATTTCAACATTAGGGGAGTGTATATTGGAAATTAATAATGTTAACAATAGGGGAGTGAATGTTACAAATATATTGTGTAACATTATTAATATATTGTAATATTATTAATAATGAGTTTATATAACTCATATTAATAAGATAGTGTGAGTGTGCTGTGATAAACAACTCACGTAGATATTTTGGAGTGTGGGTGATCCTAGGGATAAGCTTGAGAGATTCATGGAGAGATATACGAGGAAGACTAAGTGATAAGTCTTGACTCCTAGATTGTAGGATCAAGCATTTGTATAAGAAGTTATCTCTAGACGAATATAATATTCGGAATGATTTCTAAATTCAATATAATTATATTCGGTGTTTTTATATAATTGTGCAGTGTTTAACACTCAATGCCTTACATCTTAGACCATTTTATTGTTGAAATCAAGTCCTATATTGGCTTCTATCTATTGACTTCTTGTCCCTTGAGCATCTTTCACCTTCTATATTACCCATTTTGAGGATCAACGACTAAACAAAAATCATGTGGTTACCCGTCACCTTTCAGCCTTATCTTCAATATGAGTATCACGGCTCTACTCATGGCATGATTCTCATGGATAATTTTCTTCTTTTTTCAAAGATGGAATCCCATGGTTGTTCGTCACTTGAAACCATCTCTTTCATAGTTAACCTATGTGTGCTATGTTTTTGTCTTCTAACCAAGAACCCAATCTTCCTCTATAGTCTTGTCCATGAATTAAACATCCAAAAGTGAAATGGGATTCTACTCCTTGAGTCAAACTTCTAGCAATAAGATGAATCCCTCTAAAGGGACATCTCTTCTCTTTATCTTTCCGCTATAAATAGACTACTCCCTTGAAGGACAACTATATAAAGTCATTGCAACAATACAATAAAAATTTCAGAAGCTTTCCGCATCGATCAACTTGACGAAGACCTCAAGGAGATAATATACTCATCCCATATAGAATTCCCACATCAATCAGTCTATCATAAACAAAAACAAAAAAATGAAGAAAATGATAACATTTTGTCATGGACTTGCCTATTTTTTATCATGGGTTTCTTGCTTGGTAAACATGTTGTCATACATTAAGTTACGCTAAACCACCCATTTTCACCTCATTTCCCTTTCACCCTAATTTCCTATATGCTCAAGGGACTCACCGTAACTGTGACATTTCGTGATCATGTGACTTTCTTCACCCTTATAATAGTCTATTATGCAACGCCTTTAGAATCTTACGTTCATAAGCCCATCTTGGGTATGGTAGATTCATTAGGGTTCTTATAAATTAAGCGGCTCTTTTACCACCTCTTACCATTCACCTTCTTCATTACTTATTGATTACCCTATACCAGACTAGACTATCGACACCTACATTTTAAAATATTTCCACTATCACCTAAGACTCCACCATGCCTATGACCTAGACTCAACCATGCCTATCACCTAAGACTCCACCATGCCTATGACCTAGACTCAACCATGCCTATCACCTAAGACTCCACCATTCCTATGACCTAGACTCAACCATGCCTATCACCTAAGACTCCACCATGCCTATGACCTAGACTCAACCATGCCTATGACCTAAGACTCCACCATGCCTATGACCTAACTCAGTCATGCCTAAAACCTACTAACCATTTCCTCTAATTCATCATATTCTTCCTTATCTTATGGGATAACTACATCATCCTGAGGCCCCTTTTTGTCAGGGCTATGTAGGTAGAACTTAGAGGGCACGGGGCCCTTAAAGATTAGCTCGGCCACTCTTTATCCTAAACTATTTTCCCCCATTTTCCTATTCATATTGTATTTTAGTTTTCATTTTCTAAAAAACTAGGAAATTAATACAAACATCCATATATACCATATTACAACATCATAAAAACATCCAATCATTCATTTCACATTTCACATATAATTCATCATTTATTTCCCATGTTACTAATAACTTGGACATTAAATCAAAATTACAAACAAGAATCCATCATGCCTAAACTAACCTGACTCCATCATGCTTTAACTGACTTGACTCCATCATGCATAGACCAACTTGACTCCATCATTCCTAAACCAACCCGACTCCGTCATGCCTAAACTGACTTGAATCCATCATGCCTAAACTCACCTGACTCTGCCATGCCTGAACCGACCTGACTCCATCATGCCTAAACCGACATGACTCCATCATGCCTAATCCACCTTGTTTCCACCCATATACATATAAGAATGGAAATTAAAGAAACTATGTCATCCATACAATAAATACCTTTATCTATACCAATGAAATTATGCACATCAATATAAATGCACACCAATACAAATACATAAAAGTATCTCAAATATCTCATATACAACTTCACCATCTTCGTCACGCGGGCCAGTATATGATCAAAAATATCTCGTATAAATCCTCACTATGTTCAAAATGTAGGCTGGTATATATCAAAAATATACAAAAATCTATACCCTGAACATATATGGTGACTAATTGTCACCCCACCTAATGTCCAGACCAATATCATCGGTCTCCTCCTCCTCTGATCCAATGTGATGTCCTACTAGCATCTCTCTATTGTGCCAAGGTCTAGGTATAGTATATTCCTAACCTAAAGCTAGGAATAGCCTCTATGAGCTAGTGGCCTCTCCTTCACCCTATCTCTAGGCTCATCAGCCCCCTGTACTCTCTACACTATGTGTACGAGATCTCATATCCTTACTTAAGGACTGTTATACCCTGTAATCCAAATAGGAAGGAATGTCTATCCTAGCAGTAGTCAAATGATCCTGGTAATATCTAACCTCATTCATGGAATCCCTGAATCTAGTTATTGGTACTATCTGTGGGGATGCCATAGGTCTTGCAGCAACCTACAAGCTTTACCCTACTTCAGGTAGCCTCATTCCCTGTATATATGAACCCTTGCTTCCTCTCTATACCATGGGACCCTATCCCACTGATGCCTATTCCATGGGACCCTATCCCTGAGCTTGAGGTGTTGCTTGTGCTGTGACTTGGGTTTGTAAGGCCACAATCTGAGACTGTGTAGTGGAAAACTATCCATGTAAACAATTTACCTGCATCTGCAGAGTAGCCACCTGTCCCTCGTCTCCATCCCCACCCTATGTGGGATCCTGTCCTTATGAAATATGGGCCTGTAAAGCCATCACCTATACTTGTAATGTGGCAACGTGAGCCTCAGACCCTGTTAGCTACCCCTATAATACTGTGATCTGGGCTTGTAAAGTGGCAACCTACTCCTGCAAAGTATCCCTCTAAACTATAAGGGTCACCAACTCTGGCTTCCGTGGCGTCGGTGGTGCTTCCTATAGCTTCTCTGACCACCACTACTTATATATTTATATCACTCCATAGTTATCAATCCATCATTCCACTGCCTCTTCCTCCTGCTCTGTCAGTACTATTAGCTATGGTAGAGGCATATACCTCTTCACATTATCTCTCTTGTACTGAGGGAATGGTGGAGGCGCATCATAAGCCATCCCAAACTGTTGTCTAACCCTATCCACGGGTATCATCTCGTGCTCTCCGGCATAATGTCCCTCTATCGATCTCAATAACTATAGCTCATCCAACTCTACTACCATCTGCCTATATGAAGGGAAGCTAACATATGGCCTCAAAATGATGTCCACTCTGGATAACCCCTCTAGTATGCACTTGTATTATGCCACATCGTGTGTAGCCCTAGAAGCCCTACGCTCTCCAAAAACATGGACGCAATGCCAGTATCCTATTTTAACCAATCCCACCTTGAATGCATTAGGACAAGGCATACCAACTGGATGCACACATACGATGTGCTCATATGCCCAGTAGTGGACAAGAAAGGTGCAAAAAAAAACTAAACCTTTGAAGCCTCCCATAGGCCCATAAGTCCCTGTATAAATGCACCAAGTATGTTGGTGCCCAAGAAAAATTACTCCTCTCCTCCATCATGTCATGAAGAATCCCCATCAGCACCTATAGGAATATCCCACCCTCCACATCTGGTAGTGGAAAACAACACACTACCTCCATAATTAGGACAACTAACCTCATCTCCTTTATCTCCTCAGGATGGGCTACGTACATATCTCCATAACTCAGGCTCATGCTATGGAACCTCATCTCCATCATCCCCTCTCCAAACATCACCAACATCATCTCCTCTGATGCATATGAGGTAATAGAATAAACCTACTTCCCCACTATAGGTAACCGTAAGATCCTCTACACGTCCTCCTAGGGTGACTGTGATTTCACCCGTCAGTAGATAAAAAAATTTTGTCACTGAATCCAATCTGTCGATGAGTGTGATCATCAAGCTTGAATCCTAAACTATGTTCCTATAGCATTAGACCCTAATCAAGTCGATGTATATCATGTGAATTCACTCCTCAGTATTCATGCTTGATCTTACCACTAGTAATAGAGGAGGTTCTCTATCTCTCATCTGCAACTAGTCCCTAACCAGCACCCAACAAATAACAACATTGTTAAACCTTGACTATACCCAACATCACTCATAACCAAACCACCTTACTCCTAATAACCTTACTAATTATTATCCTATGTGATCATATTACCCTACCCATCCTCACAACACCTATCATTCTATCCCATTACCTACCTTTCCCTCCCACCCTGTCCCAATTATTGACATATTTCCCTCTAGAGAAAATTGGAATCAGTCCCTATTGACTGGCATCAGTCTATCATCACTAGCATCAGTCACTAGATACTTGAATGATGTTGGCAAATTCCAATTGACGTCGGACAAACCTTGATCAACATCGGTCACTAACGCAGTGACCAAACCCCCCCCAAAAACTGCTCCCCCCATTTCTCAAAATTTTACCATACTAACCTAAATACCTACCCTATCCTACCCAAACCTCCATTACCTTTCTCCCTACTACTATTTAACACACATTGGAATTCCTACCATTCCAATTGCATCAATTTTAATTCCAAATTCATATTTAATTCCTACTAAAAACCATTTCTACCTAAACCAATTTCTACAAAATATTTCAACTAACATGCATAGATTTGGATCAAATTTTACCTCATCTTGATTTCTTGGGCATGGTGGTATGTCTTTCCACTGCACCAGTTTCCCACCTAAACCCTCTCATGCCAAAATCAACTCCTCACCTACAACCAATAAAATCGATCACTGCTCTTGTGGACCCATCTACTAGCTCCTCTCACTAACTTTTAATCTCCACCTCAGCTTGGTATAATGGCTTGTCCTCTCCAGGAAAAGTGCTACAAGGTAAAATGGATTATTCATTTTATCAAAAGTCACAACACAATAATGATTATGTAAAACATGAAATTTTTAGTTTTATAACCCAAATTGACCTGACCGATGTCAATCATATTTATGCCCTGAGAAACTGACATTGGTCACCCTATAACTGGCATCAGCCACCCTTATAGCTATTTTCCCTTGCTAAGCTTCCTTTTTACCTGTAACCATTAGTGCTCACACACTTTTTATCATTCTAAACACCTATTGCACCATACCTACAAGACCAAACTACCCCTACATTTCCTTCATTGTGTCTTAGGATTTATTATCTTACCTATACTTGGGCCTTACGCGTCCCATGACCTATTTGCCTAAACCTAATCTACTTGGTGTGACCATGGACCTTATATACTCAGTCTACCTTGTGATGCTATTACTTATGTTATTTTAGCTTAATAACCATACCTTTCCTATTATCATTCCATTTATCCTAACCCAAACCTTTGGTGTACCAGAACATACCTAAACGTTCTTGTACTTGACCTACATTGTGTTTCTGGACCATATCCTATACCTTAGATACTTTAACACTTCACCCTTGTTTGGATAAACCTATCGAATTTGGACAATGTAGAGTTTTCAATCTCTTCAACCTGGTACCACATTGTAATCTATACGTGTGCGTGTATTTGATTGTCATTACCCATTACCTGATTTTGGACCATGGCCTATTACCCATTACCTAATTTTAGACCCTAGCCTATTTCCTATTACCTGAGTTGACCATACCCTTCCCCACCTACCTTCACTTCCACCAACCAAACATTTATCAACCCACTCACCAATTCCATATTACACCTCATTAGTGCCTTGTCTGAGGGGGGATCACCTTCACCCAAACATGGGGCAATCACTTATTTTTTTTTTCAGCATCGCTTACCAATACAAGTTGTGTGACAAAAGGGGAAAAATGTAGACACCAAATTTAGGTCACACTCCCCCTTTACCCCACATGTATATTAATTTAATTACCCATAGCACACATTAAATTAATGCCCATGCTAACAATATTCATTATTTAATTACCTTAATTAAACTAATTTCCACCTCACCTAGAAACCTCATCCTAAACCTATTCTTAGCATTTTCCCCTTTTACCCAGACTCAATATCCACTCACCATAACAAACTAAGACTTATTCGTACCTACCTTAGTTAACTAAAACTTAGTTCAACCCTAAAATCACATGCATATTCTTCCTCTAACCACATTCCCTCTTATCTAACCAAAACATTCCATTTTGATCTGCAATAATGGACAGAGATGGCCAAAAATATTTCCAAGATTTGTCAATTTTAGTAAACCTAGTATTTACCACCTTAACCGACATTGGTCAACCCTAAACTAATACCAGTCACCCTAAAATGTTTTTTGTTACCATATTTTCATTTTGGTAACCTTGTTTGAGAGGTTTGAAGAATTATTCAAGTCTTAAAGAAGAGAGATCTACATGCAAGCATGCACCAAATCACTCCTAAACATCCAGACAGCCTAAACCAGTAACCAAGCACTGATATCAAAGTAAAGCATTCATGCCAACATTCCAGGAAGCACAGCGGTGACACCAACCACTAGTTCCATGAATCAACCATCACCTTCATCCAACCATGGGGTCTATAAACACTAGTAAGTACCTTTGGATCTACACCTTCCCATATTTATTTAGATTATTTTCTTCATATTTGTTTTAGAGTCCTAGTCTCCCTTGCATCCCATCATCTCTCACCCCCCATGTAAATCCCTTTACCCAACCACCTACAACCTTTCAACATCCCATACCTGACTCCAAGTACCTTTGACTACCCCCAGGATTGTCATCTACCTCCTATTATTTTTCCATTCCCTAGGAAATCCCAGAGAATCACCAAAACCCACCTTCAATAATTTTCTATCATCTCGACCCCTACTAACTGCATTTAACCCAAACCGTCGTCAGTTTCCTCTCAACTGACATCGGTCATATAAGACTGACGTAGGTCTCTGTACCTGATAAAACTTCATATTAAAAAAATCTTATACCTTTTTTCAAACAACCCAAATCACCTAAATCTTGATCCTAACTTGTCCTAACCACTTTATTTACCTTTCTAACTTCTAGATCTGATCATAACCTATCTTGTTAGATTACATTTGTTTATTGTACTTGAATGAGATACCTAAATCATATCAACTACAGTAGGACATTATTGGTTCATATTATTTCTTACATTAAGTTGTTTTAAACAATGGATTAATAACCATCTAGGAAGTGTCACACTTCCCAGATCTAGCATACGCTAGGCATTCCACTGACATATATTATTTAATATTCCTTTCGTGGTCTTGTTTGTATTTGCAGGTAGTTCCTCCTAGAAAAAATTAAGTTCTCACAATCAACATTAGATCAGGAAATCAGAACGTGCACACTCTACCTTCCACCTTCACTCACAGGTATTCCTCCTTACTCTTACCTTATCTTTTTTGTTCTTACGTACACACACTATTCAGAAAAACATCTTGATTAAAAATCTATAGATCTGTAAATAATTTCCCTCATCCGAGGCTTCATTGTCCCTCATTCCACATATTCTTATCCTTCCGTGGTATTTCCTTTATTTCATGGATTATTTGTTATGAAGAATTTTAAATTTTCCTTATGTCATGGACTTTTAAGTTTACTTTTCTCTATGGGCCATTCAACCGTGTGGCATATTTCCCGTGAATTTCTCTATCACTCTCATGCTTGATTTTCCTTCACGCAAAGTCCCACATGGTCCTTTGAATTTTTTTCACAGCACATTTTCCCACATTCATGTTCCTTTGTTATGTGGATTTTGTAAACTCCACAGAACACTGAATTTTCCTTTTTCCATGGAACATTGTATTTCTTTGTTATGCGAGTCTCTTGCATAAATCCATGTAATTCTACAAATTTAATGAAGTTATCCAAATAGCATGGGTGTTATTTTGGAAAACAATTCCTTCGATCCTTTATGCTTGTATCAAATATTATTATCAAGTATGTGTGTGTATTGTTATATTTGAATCCTCTCTTTTTAAATATTGTGTCAATACTACTAATGTTCATATTTATATTCCCCACATACAATTTGACATGTCTCTAAGGTTAATCAAATGTATTATGACAATTAATATTTATCATCACTATGGAATATGATATTAATACCTATTACACAAGGGGTTTACTAGAAAAGGAATTAGAAACTATAGCCAAGGGATTAACGATCCTATATTACCCAATCCCCCCCCACCCCCCACCAACGATGTCTTGGATATACTACACAACCATTGTGTAAACTAACATAAACTCCAATATTTCTTCCAACCTCATAAATTCATTCATAGGGGGTTAGTATGACAGACCCTATCACATCCCTCACACATGGGCACCCTAATATCATTAATGATAACACATATTTGTATGATTTCAGTCATTAATAGTCCCTTCTATAATATTTGGGTGCATATGAGGATATACCTTATTTCTTTAATAAGAATATGTTTCCTCAAAATTTACTTGCACACACATATTTTAGGGAGGTTGATTATTATGAAATCTTGGAAGATACTTCCAACACTATTCCAATGGTTCCTTATGTGTAAGATCATTTCACATTTCTTAATGAAGAAACTAATTTCTTTAACTTTGGGACCAATCCATATCATTTCCTTTTTATCTTTTTGGATTCCCTTAAAAATCGAGAGAGAGAGAGAAAGAGAGAGGTTATTCAAGAAGTGTTGCATGACTTTACTGACCTCTTCACTTATAATTACAGAGATATGCCTAAGATTTACCCCTCCATTTGTATGCATAACATTATCTTGTACGAATATGTTAAGCTTGTACGACAACAAAACCATAAAATGCACCCTTGTATAGGTTTGATGGTTAATAAATAAATAAAAAATATTTTTGATGTTATTTCATACATTCCATTGACTATCCTCGATGGGTCTCTAATATTGTCCTATTAGCTAAACCTAATGGAAAAATTGAATGCTATACTAAATTTCATAACTCAAATAAAGCATGTCCCATGGATAGTTTATTTATCCACACATTGATATGATTATGGATTCCACTATTGGTTATGAAATTCTATCTTTTATGGATGGTGTTTTGAGGTAAAATCAAATCAAAATCAACCCTACTGATCAAGAAAGACATATTTTACTACTCTATGGGTTATCTTTTGTCACATGGTTATGTGTTTTGTAATAAAGAATGTTAGGGATACTTATCAATGTGTTATGATGAATATATTACATGATTATATTCACAAGATCGTTGAATACTATGTTGATGATGTTGAAAGTACAAATGTGAAAATGGATGATATCAAATATAAGAAGAATAAGACACAAAAAATTGATTATTCAAAGGAAGCAAGCAAAGAATATGAAGAAGTAGATGAAAAGGAAGAAGTTGAAATAAAGGATACAAAAACACCATATAGATCAATCCAAAAGAACCATTCAAAAATATATATTATATGTGACAAAAACATTAGAGTTCAAACTAGAATAAGATTGGAAAATGCATCTAAACATGCAAATTTTTCCTTGTTATCCAAGATAGAACCTAATAATTTTACTGAAGAAAGTGAAGACACAAATTAGATTAGAGAAATGGAAGAAGAACTAGATCATATTGAGAAGAATGAAATGTGATAACTTATCCCAAGACCCAAAGATAAAAATGAGATTGGCACCAAGTGGGTTCAAGAACAAGCTAGAGGAAGATGGAAAATTTGTAAGAAAGAAAGAAAGGTTAGTTTGTAAGGGGTATGCACAAGTTGAAGGTATTGACTTTGAATAAAAATTTCTCTTGTTACATGGTTAGAATACATTAGAATATTTTTGGCATTTACTTGTTACAAAATTTTTAAAGTATATCCGATGGACGTTAAATTTGTGTTTCTAAATGGGAATTTATAAGAACAATTTTATATTGAACATCCAGAATGATTCATTTTATCATATGATAAGGGTTATATATGCAAGCTAAATAAAATTCTTTATGGACTGAAATAAGCCCCCAAAGCATGGTTTTCGAGACTGGACAAGTATCTACATTAGAAAGGTTTTAGGAAGGGTATTGTTGATAGAAATCTTTACATCAAAAATGAAGGTCAGAATCAGATGATTATTTTTGTGTATGTTAATAATATAATTTTTGGAGGAAGGAGTGATAAGACGTGTCAAAATTTTCATGTTCAAATGCAAAAGGATTTTGAAATTTCCATTCTTAGCAAGTTATCTTTATTTCTTGGTTTACAAATTTCTCAATTAGACAAAGACGTATTTATTTCACAAACTAAGTATGTTACAATTTTTTTGAAGAAGTATACAATGGAAGATTGCAAACTAGTTAGTACTCCTATGGTCATAGGTTTTAAGTTGGGCAAGGATGATGAGTCTCTTGAATAAAATCAAACTTTTTATAGATCAATGATTGGTATTTTATTGTATGTGGCAACATCAACAACAAATGTGATGCAAGCAATAAGTATTTTAACACATTTTTAAGATGCTAAAAAAGAAACTCATGTGCAATTTTTTACAAGAATGTTCAAATATCTAAAAGGCACATTGGATTATGGATTGTGGTTTCATAAGGATGAATATTTCACTCTAAAAGTGTATACAGATGAAAATTGTGTTGGTTGTGTTGATGATAGAAAGAGCACACCTGTAGGAGCATTATTTTTGGGAAATAGCTTGATATCTTGGCTAAGTAAAATGCAAGCCTCTATTTCTTTATCTACATCCGAGGAAGAGTACATTGCAACAGTGTCATGTTACACACAAGTTTTATGGACGACACAAATGTTGAAGGACATCAAGGTAGAGTTTGATTTTCCAATATCCATAGTTTGTGATAACGCTAGTGCAGTAAATATATCAAATAATCTTTTTTTTATTAGGGTTAAATTTTTTTGAAGGGACTATACCTTGTTTCAATTTTCTCACAAGCCAAATAGTGCATCAAAAAGTATACCAAAGTATTGAAGGGACTAAGCCCTAATACAAGAAGGATCAAAATCTATAAAGTGCAGTAAAACCATAAAAAATGGATCAGAATCCAAGATAAACATGAGTACTAACTATAGCTTAAACAAAAACTATAAAGAGCGAACAAAAAGAGTCAAATATGTAACAAAGCAACTTGAAAACAACAACTATACAACATCAAAATAGGAATCTAAAATTATTAATAGTCCGCATTATTTGACTTATTATCAATCACAGTTTTTATCTTCTGAAGAGAGGTGAATAATATCAGGGAAGTGACATGGGAGGGGTCTTTTTTATCCAATTGTAAGAGAACCAGATCCCTTATTGAATTTGACTCCCATATGGCAGCAGGAATATCATTGATTATGTAGACACTTTTGACATATTTCTCCATGAATTTGTATATAGCCTTGAGCATATAAATAGTAAAGTCATGCATGCCTTTTGTCAAACCTAGTCTATTGTCCAAAGAATTAAGTTTTTTTTTTATAGATTTGCAAAGTCTTCTCATTATTTGTATTTGGGTCATCATTCATCTTCCTTTTACCTTACCTCTTACCAATCTATTTTAGCTCTTCTTTTAGGTCTCTAACTTAATTTTCCAACTTGACAATTATTTTGAGAAGTAATTCCTCATTTTCATTAGCAAAAGATTCGGTATGGTTTCTAATATGGAGCAGATTTTTTGCCAATTCAATCTCTTTATTGTTGTGAAGGACCCTTTAGGAGGGGAGGGGTTGAATGATGGGGTAAAGAGGATTTTTGGTTCTGATTTTTATATGATCAGGAATGGTGGTGGGGGTAATGGAGTCAGGGAAATGGGGGCAGGGGAAATTGGGATTGTATGAAGCTGGAAAAGACAATGACAATGCGGAAGTAGAATGAGACCTTGATGGAGGGGGGTGGTGCGGATGTGGTTTTGAAAATCAAGGATAGAATACTCCCAAGGAATTTAAAATATAATGCGGAAAACTCTCCTGTAAATTCATTCTAAATTGATTCAGGAAAACCAGATGTTTAAGAGGAACCATCACATATCTACCTTCCAAAGTTACATACCTGACAATCATCCTTGTAATTTCATTGAAGGGTTCAAGAATAGAGGCCACTTTTACACATGTCATAACAAATTCAAGATTTTCTCCTTTTGCAAGGAATTTCTTGGCTTCAACATTCTTTTATACCATTTTACTGAAAAATCTATCCCTGTCTAGGCTCAGACCCGTAACCTCAGCAATAAGTTCTTTAGTAATTTTGACGCAGACCTCCCCATATTCAACTGTCCTTTGTTTCCACCCAGCTGCAAATTGAACAGAGATGTCTTGATCATGAACCTACATTTTCTCAATGAGATTAGAGACCACACCCATTTGCAAATAATTCCATAAGATCACATCATCCTTCCAAACCAGTTCAAAAATGGGTTCCGTTTTGCATCGATGTCTGCCCATTTTGATGTTATTGATTCTTTTGTTTTGAACTACAATGCTTCTTACCCAAATCCACTTCTCAACAACTTCTTCACATACCTAGAAAGCATGTGAAATGTGAGTGGTATTAATTACTTGCATGCAAAGGAGATAATTAATTTCAAATTGGCGAAGGGGGGCTCATTAACGATGATTTTGAATATCATATTTATCCTTAATAATTTCATTGTGTACCATGCTAGGGATAATGTCATCACTAAACCTTTGTGTCTATTATTACTAACACCATAGTTAGCCAGACTATCTACAACTTTGTTTCCTTCATAGTAGGTGTGTATGATTTGAAATTTTGTAAAGGATTTACAAATCTCAATATATTCATAAATTAAATCCCTAATAGTCCAACTAGGGGGTTGCACTTGATTTAGGAGGTTTATTATGTTCAAAGACCCCCCTTTAATGATAATATTGGAAATGTTGCAATCCATTACTAGCCTTATCCCCCATAATGTTGCTAGGGCTTCAGAATAGTGGTTTGTTTGGTGGTCCATTTTACCTACCAAAGCAACAACAAGACAACCTTTTTGATTCATGATTACTCCACCTCCTCCTCATGCCCCAGGATTTCCTTTGGAAGCTCCATCAAAATTCAGCTTGTACCATAAAGTGGGAGGCTGAATCCAATGAACTGTCGATCTGTCAATTATATTTGGATCATTCTTATGAAGATTGTCAGTGTCAATCTTCTAGGTAGCAAGAATATGTTCTTCTACCTTTGGATAAGGTTTATTTTTAGGAGACCTAAACTTTTCAATGTTATCCTTGACAGCAATAGCAATTTCCTTAAAGATCTTATTGCATACCTGTCTGTTGTTCTTGAAAATTATACTATTTATAGTTTTCCACAATCTCCATATGGTATGAGGTAGAACCAAATTCCATAATATTCTTATCATGCTATGTTTATAAGGTGGATCCCATTGCTCCCAGGTCTGCAAGAAGGTGTTAGGAAGGACCGAGTGAAGATTAAAATTTGTAAAGATAAGACTCCAAATCTTTGTAACATATTCACAATGCAAGAAATAATGTTTGATTTCTTCAACATTTTTTTTGCACATACAACATATGTTGGGCATAATGAAACCCTTTTTAATTAGATTATCATTAGTAAGAATCTTAACATAAGCCACAGAAAAAATAACTTTTGGGGTTAACTCAAGCATCCAAGTTTTGCTCCAATTTAATCCAATTTGATTGCTATCAAAAAAAGTATTGTATCCTAGTTTGACTATATAGTCCCCATCAAAAGAATCAACCCAAAGGAGCTCATCTTTGTTATCCTTTTGATTAAGAGGAATGAGAGAAATTTGTTGTTGTAAAGAGGAGATATCAAGTTGTAGGTTATCAACTTTAAGTTGTTTCCAATCTCTCTTATTACCAGCCTCTTAAATGTAATTTGTTACTTTACTACCATATTTCTCACATAGACTGTCTTTGAGGGAACCAAATTTATCACTCATCTTGAAATAAATCCAACTGCCTTTCCAGAAAATAATATCTTGAACATTTCCCACTTTCCATCTACACCCTTTGACAAGAATATGTTTGATTTGAAGCATGTTGTTCCAGGAAATGGAACCAGTGGGAAGTTGTTGTTCAAAAAGGAATGAATTCACATTTTTTTGTGCCAAGTATTTAATCCTAATAATTTCAGTCCAAGATTACTTTTCCTTAAGAAGTTTCCAACCAAGTTTGGTAATAAAAGAAACATTCATCTTTCTGATATCCTTAATTCCTAGTCTACCAATATTTTTTGGTGTACAAACTTGATCCCAAGCCACTAAATAGAATCTAAATATTTCTTCAGTCCCTTGCCACAGAAAGTCCTTTTGAATTCTCTCAATGTTTTCCAAAATTGCTGCTGGAATGATGTACATTGACATGATATATATGGGCAAATTCTGAAGTGTACTTTTGATTAATAAACATTTTCCAGCACTAGAGAGAATATCCCCTTTCCACCTAGCCAATTTCCTATGAAATCTATCTATCAGGGCACTCTAAATAGCATTAGAGACTCTATTAGTGCCCAACGGAAATCCTAAATAGGTAGTGGGTAAAGATCTGATTTTACATCCCAAAATGAGTACAATTCTTTTCTTCCTATCATTAGGAGTATTGAAAAAATACACTGAGCTTTTATCAAAGTTGACTTTCTGTCTAGAAGTTGATTCATAGAATCTGAGAATAGTCTTTATAGTTTTTTCCTCTAGAATAAAATCCATCAGAAGAAGGATTATGTCATCAGAAAATTGCTGATGTGAAGTTGTATGATTAGTGGAAGTTGGTTTGAATCCTTTTAACATGCCATTATTCACAACCTTAGTTATGGATCTCCTAAGACTGTCATCCATAATTATAAAAAAATTTAGACCTTCTTTCTAACCTCAAGCTTAGCCTAATAGGTAGCCATATCAGCCTCAAAGACCACCCAATCCAGTTGCAAATTTAAATCAAGCAAAAACTCCTGCCAATAGACCATTTCAGCCTTATAATCCCAATGCTACATTTGCCTCTAAAGCAATAGTGCCAGTGCAAAACAACATAGCTCAAGAGTATGATTGGTGTTTCCCATGCAATGAACCTCACAACCAGTCTATGTGTTTCAACGGTGCCTTAAATCAAGCATTAATGGTGACAACTACTAGTGTGGAGGGTGAAGGGAGTCAAGGAAATAACTGACAACAAGAAACATTCCAGCAAAAATTAGCTCCAAATGATACCACACTTGTAAAATGGTAGGCAGAAGATTTTTGTGGCATGAATCAAACAATCTCCCAAAGTGTTATAGCCAACACAAGGTCAAAAAGGAGAAATTTGGGTGAAGAACAACCATTGGCCCCAAGTAATCCACAACCTTCTACCACTCCACAAATTATTGGAAAACAAAATGCAGTTCCAAACACACAAGGGCTGCCTAAAACATCTCCTAGGCCAACTCAAATGCCAGTTGCTGCTGCCCATGTGTAAGGAATGAATGTGCAGGCCAAGGGACATCAGAGAGATGCTTCATCTCCATTCAACATCATTGATTAGATGAAGAAGACAAATGTAAACATATCAATGTGGGAATCACTATCCATCCCAGGACAAAGAGATTTGCTACAAGCTGCCATGAAGGACTGGTCAACTTCAAATTAGCAGGTCCAAATGCAAGAGAAGGTACTCACAAATGCTGTCAAGCCTGAGGGGAATCATGGAGGACAGCAAGGTAAAATGTTGAAACCCCCTCCATTCTATGTTTCGTTGATCATTGGAAACTAATTAGTACATAATTGCATGATTGATTCTGAGGAAAGTAGTTCAGTAATGACCAAGCAAATAGCTGATCAGTTGGGGCTTCAATATGAAGTCATATCCAAAAGGGTAGTGTAATTGGATGGGACAGCAGTAACAACGGTTGGAGTGATCAAAAACTTGAGTCTTACTTTGCATGCATGCCCCAACATTGTTGTTTTGCAAGATGTCTCAGTAATAGATCTTCCACCACTCTTTGCCCTATGTTTGTCAAGGGATTTCATAGCTAAGATTGGAGGTTATTTATCTGTTGATTGGTCACACATGTTTTTCAGAACAAGATATGGAGCTAAAGCCACAATTAGATCTGAGCCTATTGTAAACTTTCACATTGAGCCTCAAACTCCAAGCCAAATCAATGCCAATTGTTCAGCGTTTGATCAAGAGGATTCTCCAAGCACTGATGAAGCTGACACCAAGGTTGGAAGTATCCTAGATTTGACTCTTGATGAATGGGAAAACAAGGTGCATGCTTTTGATCCTTATCAAGAAATAGAAGAATCTGAGTTAGGAGTCTATTGCATGCATGAAGAAAATCATCCTATTCCTAGCATCACCAAACCAGACCAAAAGGATGACAATGAGGTATAGCAGTTGTTTTTTGATGGATCAAGGAGTAGACAAGGTGCAGGAGGGCGAGTTATGCTTATTTCACCTCAAGGAGTTAGGTATTATTTAGATTTTAGATTTCAGTTTGCATGTTCTAATAACACTGCTGAATATGAAGCTTTGATACAAGGATTACATTGGTCAATCAAGAGAGGAACAAAGAACTTGCAAGTCTTCGGTGATAGTGAGTCGATTGTCAACCAAGTTAAGGTGCAACATGTTTCCAAGAATGATCTGCTCAAGAGCTACAAAAATAGGGTGTGGGACCTCATTGAATATTTCGAGGGCTTTGGCATCAAATCCATTCCTAGAAAAGAGAACCAAGCTAATGACAGGATTGCAGCAGTTGGAGCAGCCTTTGATGTTGTTGAAAGCATCTAAAAAGACAAGGTGCAACCAAACATCCATGTGATTATAAGGCCTTCGATGCCAGACAACAATGTAAGTTGGCAAGTGTTCGAAAATGATCAACAAATAATCCATTTCTTGCAAGAAGAAGCTGCGTTCTCAGCTAAAAATCAAGAAAAGTTGGAACAACAGTATGGTGACTAGGTGGTACAGCTGAGAACCAACAAGCTACCAAAGGGAATTATTACTTTGGAGTCCATTTTCAATCCTAATGATCAGTTTAGGAAGGAGAAAGCAAACATCCAAGTTAAGGGAGAAGATTCAGTGTCCATCTTGGTGGAAGAAGGCAAATCACTCCAAGTTGGTAAAGAGAACTCTGAGTGAGAAAGGTATGAGTTCATACAAATTTGTCAAGAATTCCCTGATGTGTTTTCTTAGAGCTATGAAGATTTGAAAGGTTTCAATCCTGAGTTAGCTCAACACACCATTGAATTAGATCCAAGTACTAGACCCGTCAGGCAGAAATAAAGGCCATTCAATCCACACATGGAGCCTCTCATGAGAAAATAATTGAATAAGTTGATAGAGTCAAGTATCATATTCCCTATCAAGCATTCTAGTTGGTTAGCCAACTTGGTTCCAGTTAGGAAGAAGAGTGGAGAAATTAGATTGTGTGTTGACTTCAGAGATTTGAATAGAGCATCTCTCAAGGATCATTATCCACTTCCTTCTATGGAGCAGATTTTACAAGTTGTTTCCGGCTCTTAGAGGTTTTCATTACTTGATGGCTATTCAGGGTATAATCAGATTATGGTGAAAGAAGAGGATCAGTTCAAGACAACCTTTACAACCAAATGGGGAACTTATGCATACATGAAAATGCCATTTGGGCTGTCCAATGTTGGAGCTACCTTCGAAAGGGCAATAAACATGGTGTTCAAGGGATTGATTAACAACATGGTGCTGATATCACTATTTTTTCAAAAAATGCAGCAGACCATCTCTTTCATTTGAGACAAGTGTTCCAAAGGTATAGAAGATTTGGAGTGTCCTTGAATCCTAAAAAGTGTATTTTTCTAGCCCATGAAGGAAAGCTCCTTGGCCACATTGTATCCAAAGAAGGATTAGCAATTGATCCAGAAAGAGTTGAAGCCATAAGAGCACTACCATTGCCAAGCCACAAGAAGGCCCTTCAAAGTTTCTTGGGAAGAATAAATTTTGTTCAGAGGTTTGTCCCAAATTTTGCAGCCCTAGTCAAGCCTATCACCAAGATGTTAAAGAAAAGCATAGCTTTCAAATGGATAGCAAAAGGAAAGGAAAGTTTTGGAGCGATCAAAGAAGCCATCTCTCAAGCCCCAACTCTCATCAACCCAGATTTCTCTAAGGATTTCATCCTCTATGCCTTTGGGGGTGATGATAATGTTTCTGAAATTTTGGTACAACAAAACAAAGACAATGATGCGTAGCCAATTACTTTCTTTAGCCAAATCCTGGAGGACTATAAGGTGAGGTATTCTTTCATTGAGAAGCATGTTCTTGTAGTAATCAGGAGCTTGAAGAAATTCAAGCATCTAGTTTCAAACAACAAGGTTCAATTTTTGGTTTCTCATGTGGGAGTTAAAGACTTCCTCCTCAACAAAGACCTAAATGAAAACAGAGTAGGTTGGATTACTCGTGTCATGGAGTATGACATTGAGATAAAATTCACCAAGTTGGTCAGAGGAAAATGATTGTGTGAGCATCTGATTTTGAACAAACAAAAAGAAGCATGCAATGAGAAAGAGGTTGTTTTGGCATTGTAAGACAGCCATGAGCAAGGAAGCACTCAAAAGGAAAATGATGGTGTCCTCACTCCTTGCTGGACCTAAGACATGATGCAATTCCTAAACACAGGTCTATGCCCTCTAGAGATGAATAAGACCAAAAGGAGACACTTCAGATTGCAGGCTGTCCCATATGCCCTTGTTGATGGTGTTTTGTTCAAAAGGGATGTGAATAGAGTGCTGTTGAGATGCATTGGTACAAATTAAATTCACAAGGTGTTGGAAGAGTTCCATGGTGGATCAGCTGGTGGTCATTTTGTACCAAGAGTGACAGCTCTGAAGATCATGAGGGCTGGCTATTATTGGCCCAAGATTTTCAGTGATTGTTATGCGTGGATTAAGAGGTTCAAGAATTGTGCATTCTTCACGGGTAAGGAGAGACTAGCTACCCTTCCATTGCATCCAATTTCAGTTGACAAACCATTCATGCAATGGGGTTTGGACTTCATTGGAGTCATTAATCCAAATTCAAGCCAAGGACATAAATGGATTTTAACAAAAACATATTACTTCACCAAGTGGACCGAAGTGGTAGCACTCAAGGAAGCAAATAAATCTAGCATTTTGGACTTCTACGAGGGAATAGAAACCAGATTTGGCATACCTGCTACAATAATATCAGATAATGCATTGGCATTCATTGGGTCTAAGGTAACTGAATGGGCTGTCAAGAATGGGATCTACCTAAGCACTTCATCAAATTATTACCCTAAGGGTAGTGGCCAAGCTGAATCTACAAACAAGAATTTGTTAAGGATCATTAGGACTCTTGATGAAAATCAGAGGTCTTGGCATACTAAGTTGAAATCAGCCTTATGGGTTGATATGATAACTCCGAAGAGATCTATAGGTAACTCTCCATTCAAGCTTGTTTATGGAAGAGAGGCAATTTTTCCCATGTCACTTGAGTTGCCAACATTGGAACTCATGAATCAGTTGGAGTTGTTGGAGTTTGGACCCATGGAGGTTAGATATGTAGAATTGATGGAACTCCAAGAAATCAGAAATCAGGCGTCCCAAGCAATGGAGAAGGATCAAGCTCTAATCAAGAAGACCTTTGATAGAAAGGTCAAGAATAGATCTTTCCAAGTTGGAGATCTAGTGTTAAAATGGGATGTAGAAAAAGAAAAACCGGGGAGGCATTCAAAATTTGATGCCATTTGGAGTGGCCCATATATGGTCACAAAGTGTAAGGACAACAATGCCTTCCAATTGTCTTCATTGGATGGTGAAGAGTTGCAGATTCCAGTCAATGGAATCCATCTGAAGCATTTCTACTGAAAGAAACTCTACACCTTGTATATATCAGCTTAGGTTTTCATTCCTCTAAGTGCTTATACACATTGTTTTGTTGTAGATTAGCTTTTCTTTCCCTAAGTGCTTTGGCACAAGCTTGCTATTCCAGGAAATGTGTTTTGCAGGCCTTGCTCCATCAGATGGTGTTTTACCTTTCATCTTCCTCCTTGCAGTGTTCTAATCAGTTGGGGTACCAAGCAGAGAATTTAATGACTCCATGCCCAATGGATTGTTTCAGGAAACTGGTAACTTCATCCAACAGGAAGATGACCCCTTTGAGTCACCAAAATTGTTATCCAAAATGAGCCCATTGCTCATTTTTTGGCTAACTCCCTTCATTCTTCCCTCTCTTGTGCCTCAGTCATAATTTTTTGCTTTTTAGGCACTCAAAACCTTCTGGAAATGACACCATTGGATAGAGATTTTTCTCAGCTTTCCAGAAAGGTAAAGTTTTTCTCCTAACTCCATGTATTTTTGAAGTTATGGCTTGGCGAAGTTTTTATGGGAAATTTTCCCTTGACAAGCCTGGGCTAATAAGGTGAGGCCACGTGTCCTTGGAAGGGCGGAGGGGGAAGTAAACTTGGAATTTTTACCAAGTGTTTGGCAAGATTTCAGAAGGAATTTTTGGCCCCGAATGCCTGCCGACGAATTGAATGCTGCCACGTGTCCAAGGGAAAGAAATTAGAAAATTTTCCTAAGTATCGACACTGTGAAAAAATTCTCCAGAAAGGACCCAGGTGAATCAAATCATGCCACATGTCCCAAGACCAGTGGACCGTAGAGGGAGACTTAAAAATTTGGTGAAGTGTTTTGGTTAGGTCAAAAGAGAAATAGATGCTCGTTGGCCCATAGACCAGTCAAATCAAACCACGTGTCGCCGCAGCGTCAGGGGCACAAAAAGATTCTTTCCTTTTTCACCTTAGTGTAAAATTTCAAAGGGAAAGCCACTTCCCAAGGCCCGTAGCCAGTATGGACAGGCCACGTGTCTCACTGGGCATCGGAGCTTCGGCCGCCAAGGAGAAATTGGAAATTTTTCCCAAAGGTTAGCGCAAAGAGAAATGTTTGCTCCCAAAGCCCATGTTGAATGGGAGCAGGCCACGTGTGCCAAGACCGGCAGAGCGTGGGGGAAAATTGGAAGATTTTCCCAAAGCAAAATCAAAGAAAAATTTCAAAAGAAAATCTCGCCCCCCAAATCGCGAGCCAATGGGATCGTGCAACGTGTCCTGTGGCGGCAAAAAATGCAAGACAGGCCTGTAGGGAAAAATGGTAGGGAAGGCCCGTGTCAAATAGGGTTCTGCCACATGTCTAGCTCAGGGAAAATGGTCAACAGTGACAAAAAATTTAAGAGAAGATGCCCGCAGCGAATCATATCATGCCAAGTGTCCTTAGGTCATCGGCCCGACAGAGAATTTTTGGAAAATTTTCCAACGGCCAAAATGGTGGAAAATGAAGCAGGAAGAGCCCATGACCAATGGAATCATGCCACGTGGCACTAGATTGGCGGGGTGCTGGGATTTTTGGGAAAATTTTCCCAAATGCAAAAAGTGGGAAAATTTCAAATTTTCGGCCCGCCAACCCGTTTTGCCCTAAATTTTCAAACGACCATAACTTTTGATCTAGAGATTAGTTTTTCATGTTCTTTATATCAAAGGAAATCTGGTGAAATTCTCTACATGATCCTAGACTCAATTTTTTATTTTGATGGATTTTGGAGAGAGAAAATTGAAAACACCTCTGGCACATGGTAATCAATAGAAATGACGTTTCAACCACCATTTTTAATGAAGAATGGCTCGCATTCTCTCCCAGCATGGTGAAAAATGTCAAGGAATGGACCTGTAAGGATGCCCATGCTATTTTATTACATTTTGGTCTGTGGTTGAAGCTCCTCTCACGTTTTCCCACATTTCTCTCTCCTAGGCTCGTTTCTTGCATTGTAAGAGCCAGATTCAGCTCATTTTGGAGTTGTTGTAAATTATTATGTTTTGCAAGCCCCCTTTTTCACCTTGAAAAGTGATTTTGTGGAATATCAGACCTCTTCCAAGACTACAACATGTTTTCTGCCTCTCAGATGTTGTAATGTATGTATTTTTGATATTGGAAATGACAATGCAAGCTCTGTGAATGAGTTTCAATCCTTTGTTTGAGTTTGCTTCATTCTTGACCTTCCATTACATTTTATTAGTTTGTGCATGATGTTTTGTTGCATTTCTATGATCTGTGTCAATTTGTAGAATTAAAGAATGTTCACCACTCCTTTGGTGTATCACCTCATTAGTATTAGTTTTATTTCTTTTGCATTCTCTATCTCTGTCCCCTTGGAATTTAGAGTAGGATTATGAGTTTAAACCTCTACAACTTGCAAGTAATACACCTGATCAGAGGAGTTGAGGAACCAGCCTCTAACCTGGAGATTCTTTTCCATTTTTTACAAGTCCCACACTTGGGGAAAAGATTCAATGTTGTGTAATCACATTGGATGTCCAAAATGTCAAACTAGAAATATGATCAACATCCAGGGGTGCTGCTAATTTGCACTAACAACTGCCTCTGTTTTATTTGACAATGCTATATCAAACTAGCTTTATGATAATATTTGAATTATTATTTACGAACTTGGTGATTTTCATTTGTTTGAATGTTTTATACGGAACATGGGAATTCAAATAATTATTACGATAACATACTGTTAGCAATATGTGGACTTATATTATGATGATTAATTTTACCATTAAAGTTACGTATCAATTATTTTTTTTTTTAAAATGTATTATTAATTTGTGAAATTATATATTTAAATTCTAAAAGGATTTGGCATGTAAATCAAAAGTTAAAAAGAATAATAATAATAATATTTTAATATTTAAAATATGAGAGTTTTGAAAGGGATACACCTTCATTTGATACCAAGTATGTGGCATGCATTGGCACATGAAGCAACATTGGGAAGCTCAAAAATTCTCCATTATAGTATAGTTTCTTCATTATATTTTCTTTTATTTCTCCTTTGTTTGTTTTCATTCTTCTCTTCTGGAATTGAAAGGAATGATAACCAGATCGTACCAAGGTAAGAACACAGATGCTAATCAAACACCACAATCAATAAGATGAAAGCAATTCGCCAGAATAGCTTTACATAAAAAATTTGCAAAAAAATGAGTAGTAATATCATATATTATTATGGAACTCAATGCGATACATTGAGAATGAGAATAAAAATCTAAGAACCAGTCAAGGTTATAGATCAAGCCATAAATTAAGGAAATAACTAGTCATCAAAGAACTAGTCAAGACCATAGATTTAGGAGAGAACTAGACATCAAGGATCTAGTCAATACCATAGATCAAGGAAAGAACTAATCAATACCATAGATCAAGGAAATAACTATAACTAACAACTAAATAATATCTCTTAATATCTAAATAAGATAAAAGAAATATCCACACACATAAGTGGGTGAGGATAAATACAATAAAGGTAAATAAAGTACCTAGGTGAACATGAGCTAAGGTAAATACCTACTCTAACACCCCCCTCAAGTGAAACTAGGGGCCAAAATAGATGTGGCATGTCCATAGTATGAGTCCTGATAACTAGGCCTGATGAGGTACTCATATACATAACTGGGAAAAGGGATACTGCAAGGTACCCAAAATCAGTAACAACAAAGTAAAGAGAGTAAAGACCCGCTCCAAGGCATCCCAAGAAGCTCGGCTCAAAAAAATTGTACAATGCTGAAGAAGTTTGGTGTGCACTGTGGTCTGAATCCATTGCTCGATCACAAAACTCAAAAAACAACTGACACTGGGCTCCACCAGAATAGCTCCATACAAGGAGACTGTCAACGGAGTGATGTCAAAAGTGCAAAAAAAACACCAAACATAATTCAATCAAGTGCTGCAAATAGGTGTGCCACGATCCAAGAACAATAACAAAAGAAACAAGGCAAGGACACAAAATCCAGAGTGTCATAATCCAAGAAAAGCCAAGGTAACAAGGCAAGGACACGAAACCCAAAAAAGTAGGATCAACACCACACCCTCCCATACTGCTGAATGGGTGGAGTAATGCTACAAATATATATGAGTTTCCCAAAAAAACTACTCAAACACTAACAAACTAACACTAGAATACACCAGAATAGATCCCCCATAAGAGATACTATCAACATGCTAAAAGTGTTGAAAATACAGATACAAAATCTCTCAACAAACAAGAGAGATACACTACACATGCTAAAGAGAAATGCTCAAAACAAGAAGCATCACAATGCAGAAGGTATAGAAAGTGGAGCAAAAGGTCGGATGGTGGAGGAGCCACGCCTATAGATTCCTCTCAATGAATGCCTATGTCGTTGCCACAAGTGATCAAATATCCACCCCAAATCAACACGAATGGATGAAGAAGATGCCTGCATATGACTTGGTGTAAAATACACAATGGGTGCATGCAAAAGAACATCATAATGTGTGTCAGGTTGATCATGTCTGACAGCTGAAATTTTAGGTTTCTCAAGCCTTAGTGAAGGTGCAGAACTCATGTGTTGCTCATGATCCTTAGAAAGAGTTGAGTGAACAAAAAAAGGAGCTCTGTCAATGTGTGATCCCAAAGAAGTATTTTCTTGAAAACCAATGTCATTACGAGAATTCCACTTCACATGTGGAATAGAGGAAATAATACCCTGTGAATGTCTGCCAATGACTCCGCTAGTGACACCCATAGAACAGAGCATGCGAGAACTGAATGCAGTGGTATGCTTCTCAAAAAATCCATGCAACTGAGAAGAAGTAGGATACACAACATGTGGTACTGTAATAGACATAGATGTGGAAGAGCATGTAGTAATAAGCCTCACAGGTTTAGAAGCATCAAAAGTGGGTTCAGGCTCAAAGAATGGCAAATAAATGTTAGTGGGTACAAGAACAACAATTGCAAGTGGACTAGGAGCATGGATATGGTTGTCCACAATATGATGGTTATGGTGAGGCTAGCAAGTTTGTTCTACAAGGAGTGTATTATTGTATCCTTATCATGAATGAGTGATTGTAGAAGAGAATTTTACTTCTTGAGTGATCTATTTTCTTCCACAAATTTTACAATATCCTCTTGAAGTCCACATACTTAAGAGAAAAGTGTATCATTCTTAGAATCTATGATAGGTACAAACTACAACTCCTAAAAATTTAAGACATCGGGCTCAGCCGAAATTGCATCCACAATTGATTACAACACTCCTCCATATTTGGCACTTTATAATTATAGTGCAAGTCACAAAATAAATAACTCTAATAGAAAGAACATGAAAAAACAAGCACTTTTGTGAAAAACAACACTCAAAACCGAGTTACCGATCAAAAGATACAAGCTTTTTAATATTCTAGTTGCTACTGAAACAAAATAAATTGTTGTTGCCTTCACCACACAGATAAAATTAAAGGGGGCTAAAGTTAAGCACCTACTAGTAGGAATCACAAGCTTTAAGCCCTCATATGACCATACCTACTAGTAGGAATCACAAGCTTTACCGGGCTAAGGATTTTAATGGGTTGATTCTGGGTTTACTTTAGGCATGAATATCTTATCCCTTATCTACAACATTATTTATAAATAATGAGGAAATACACATTCTTTTTTAAATGGCAATTAAATGAATTTGTGGACAACTTATGATTTAATTGCTTGGAAATGAAATCTAAAAAGGAAATTGATGGATTCTGTATTCCCTTTAGTTTCCTTTGTGTGGTTTTAGCTAAACCTAGAAAAAACGCAGATCGGTGTTCCTAATCAATTTTTATTTTATTTTATTTTCTATTTAAATTTGATTTCTAGAAACCCAAATTGATTTCTACCTCTGGGTTTTATTACAGTCAAATAATAATTTATTTGTATGAGCAAAGCAATTTCTGGGTAGTGTGAAAAATATTTTTACCAGGTATTTCATCATTTTTCCTGATATATTTTCTTCCGGATTCTAATAATTTCTAAACAGAAAAGAAATTAATGCTAAAATGAACATATTTGGATATGTACAATTTGATTTTCCTGTAGGTATAATTCTGTTACCTGATTGAAAAATAAATTAGTGTTAATAGTCTATGTAAGATGACTTAGTTTTTCTTAAAGGATTTCATTACTAGAAGTGTTAGAAACTTATTGTTGTTATTCTATGCAATTAGACTTTAAAATTATCATCTGTGGTATGTGGGTTAATTTATTTTATTGATCTGTTGGTTACCTGAAAGAACATGTTAAAATGATTTAATAGAGGTGTTTCTACACTGTTTAGTTGGATTGTTCCTATAAACATATATAAATGTATTTTGATTGTTTTAAAAAGAGAGTTATTGTGCATTTTATAGAGCTGCTCATTACCTAGGGAGAATATGTCTAATTGGTATTTGGAAATGATGATTTCAGACAATTTTGTTAAGTTGTTTGTTGATTGGAAGGTAAGAAAAATAATAGTTGAATCTGTACCATGTGAAGCATGATTTGCTTGTGGATTAATCAGAATTCGTATGTTGAATGATTATGGTTTGATTATGTCTTGATCCTTGTGATTAGAGTGAAACATGATTGCTGAAATAGAAATTGGTTGTTCTATTTGTGTACATTCATAGTTGTATCTTGATGAAAAACATGTAATAATACATTCTCCGCTGTATTACCATACGTTTGTTGATAAAATAACATGTATATCGTTTCATATTTTATTAAATAATTGCATCAGAAATTGGAGTTAATATTCATGCCAGTTCATTTTGAACTGACAACATACCACTACTCCAGTCTTGCAGGACAACTAGCCGTCACGTTCAGATATGCGGAAACTCGTGTCTTGTGAAGTTTAATCGTGGCATGGATCTGAATGAGATACTTGGATTTCAATTTGTAGAAGGATGATATCCCATAATTTTGACTAAATTTATTGGGATCTTGGACCCATTGTTAATATTCAAACCTCACTATGTGAGAGTTACCATAATAGTTATATAATTCACCTTAATGGCATATGTAATTTATGGTTGTAATAAAGAGATGATTACCTTGTATGAAAGAATATCTTAATATGAGTAAATGATAAATATTAGAAGTGAGAAATCTTACTTATCATAAATTGATATATTTATTTATTTGATATTTGTCAATGTATGAAGCCGATAGTTGGGCAATTATTGTAACAATCAATTGTCTTTAATTTCTAAATTAAATAAGCTATTTAGTGGCATAGCTAATCAAAGGAATAATTAAATATACATGTTTTAATATATATTTAATTCGGCCTTTCGGTAAACTTGGTATTAATATGATAAGATTGTAAATCCTGTTGTATAGAGAATGGAAGGGTATCGTGTAAAAGGTAATTTAAGGTTAAAAAACCAAGCATCAAGAAAAGAGAAACTAAATGGGAAGATAAATCGATGAAAAGATCCATTAAGCATATTAAGGGATAAGTACATGCGAAATACTGAAATAGATACATTTCAGCGTAATGAATGTACTTATCTCATGATGATCCTAGTTGGCCTTTGGCATTTATCTCGATATAAACTCTTGCAAGATAGGTTAAATTGGAAATAAAGTAAGTACAAACTATAAGATCTAGATAACTGTGAAAGGGATAGTTGTGAGGTGGCGGAAGACTTAAACTCATAAGACTAGTGTGTTGTCTTGAGTTTAGCCATAACCTACACGAAGGAAAACTTTGGCCAAAGTAATGCATTGATGGTTGTGCATTGTCTGATCACCTAGTCCTCCAATTAAATTAAAATTTCCAGTAACCTGATCATGGGAAGTTGAACACTGAACATGAGGTAGGAAATGGTCAGATACTAGAATACAAAGTCAGAAAACTAGCTTCGTGGTAGACCCAAGGACTTTCACATGGTTCCCATGACCTGAAAAAGGTTGAGCCAAAATGCTAGTAAGCATTGTCACTCAAAGTAGTGGCGAAGGGAGATTGTGGAGATCTGGATACACCCTTCTCAGCCACACATGGCTTACACGGAAGTTATCAGATAGATCAAAAGAACAAATTTGATTTAAATAATTTGATTAAATAAATATGTATGAATGCAGCTGCGTAATCTATTTTTATGTATGTTTTTAAAAAAATATCCCCATTTTCCAGTTCTAGTAATTTTGAGTGTTACATTTTGGTATCATAGCCAGAGGCTCAGAAACTTGGACATTAATGGGACACACGTTCTAATAAAAAGTATCCTCTTTTATAAAAACAGGAAACTTTGGCTAGGCCGGCAATAAGAGCTAATACGTCGAGTGACAGTGGGGTAAATATTGATGACGTGCCAGATAATACGGATGCTAAGTTAGAAGGAATCCTCAACCTTTTGAATGACACCCGAAACCAATTTGTTGCCTTAGAACAACAAGGTCAGGGTGGTGAAGAGAATGAGGATTGTAGGGATGAGAATCAGGGTGATGAGCAATATGATGATCAACCTGAGCACCTAAATAAAAGGGAAAATAAGAAAGCAAGGCTGGCTGCTGAGTTAGTGAGGGACATTAAAAGAATATCCCCACCTAAATTTTATGGTACAACTCTTGGGGATGGCACTGAAAATTGGCTATCTGAAATGGAAAAGTATTTTGAGATTAGGGACTTTTCAGAGGAGACAAAAGCAGTATGGGGAGCCTACCAATTTTCCCGTGAAGCATTTCTAGTGGGATAACCAGAAAAAGGAACTAGGAATTAATTCTTGTATGATCACGTGGGAGTAGTTTAAGGCCTACTTTCATCAAAGATGGCTACCTCAGCTATACTTTGACCAAAAGATGGCAGAATTCCAAAATATGACTCAAGGAAAGTACTTAGTTACAAAATATTGGGAACGTTTCACTCGATTGCTGAAATATGTTCCTATGTATCAAAGGGATGAGAAGTTTAGAGTGAGAAAATTTATAATGGGATTGAATCCTAGCATTGGTGGTGAGGTAGATGTTCATGGACCTAATTCGATGGAAACAGTGTTTGAAAAAGCTATCAAGCAAGAACAAAAGCTGCGAAGTATTTATGCCTCTAAAGAGGAAAATAGAAGGAAATATAACAGTTTTCAAACACCAACCGCAAGTAAACCCACATGGAAAAAGGGAAACAAAAAGTTCAGGCCTATCAATAAAAGAGGAATAGTAGGTAGAACTATTGTGAATAATAAAAATAATGGGCAACAAGGAACAAGTTTCAGCCATAATAAGATTGAGAGAAAAGGACCTCTGGGTGGATGTTTTTAGTGCGGTGGCAATCATTTCACTAACAACTGTCCGCAAAGAGGACAATGGAATAACCAACAGAAGGGATCTACTGCAGTAAATAAAGAGGGGCAACAACATAATATTTATGCTGCAGTCCATAATAAGCAAGCAGAAAAGCAAACGACTCCCATTGAAACCTCAGGTAAGCTTTTTGGAGAACCTGTTTCTATTTTATTTGATTCCGAATCAAAAAAATGTTTTGTTTCATCTAAAGTAGCCGATAAACTCAAAATAAGAGCTGGGTACATGGAACACACTTGGACTGTATAGTATGTAAATAATGTTGTACATAGAGTGAAGCAATGTTTGTTTGAGGCACCACTAGAATTACCTGAGTTCACAACAAGATTAAACTTGTATGTGGCACATCTTGGATCCTATGATGTTTTCATAGGTATAAATTGGTTAAGTCAACATAATACATCCTTGGATTGCTTAGGAAAATGTGTAACCTACTGCGATGACCAACAGAAAACAGTGAGTGTTCAGGGTGTTAAAAGAGAGTTTGTCACTAGGCAGATTTCTGCCATGCAGATGAAAAAGGTAAAGCAAAAGGGCTTCCATCTATATGCTGTAAAAATATCAAATTTGGGATAGGAAATTGAGCTTGAAATTGAAGCATTTCCCATTCTAAGGGAATTTAGAGATGTGTTTCCAAATGAGTTGCCCGGACTTCCACCTAAGCGTGAATTTGACTTCACAATAGAGGTCAAACCAGCAACGAAACCAATTTCCAAGGCACCCTACAGAATGACAACAACCGAATTAGTTGAATTGAAATCTTAATTACATGAGTTATTTTCCTTGGGTCTGATTAGACCAAGTATATCACCATGGGGTGCATCGGTTATCTTCATGAAAAAGAAGGATGGGACCCTCAGACTTTGTATTGATTACCGAATGCTCAACAAGGTAACAGTGAAGAATCGGTACCCGCTGCCCTGAATTGATGATCTATTTGATAAAATGGGGGGAAAAAAAATGTTTTCCAATATAGATCTCAGATCTGGTTATCATCAACTATGAATCAAGGATGAAGATATCCATAAAACCACTTTTAGAACAAGGTATGGGCATTACGAGTTTACAGTTTTGCCCTTTGGTCTAACAAATGCACCTGCCACTTTCATGAACCTGATGAACAACATGTTTAGGGAATACTTAGACTAATTTGTACTTATCTTTCTCGATGATATATTAATAAACTCCAATAATGAGGAAGAACATGATGAACATTTAAGGATTGTGCTGGGAATTCTTAGAAAACATAAATTATATGGAAAATTATCTAAGTGTGCTTTCTATCAGTATGAAGTACAATACTTAGGCCACATAATAAATAAAGAGGGAATCTCGATGGACCCTTCAAAGATCAGTGCCATCATGGAATGGCCAGCACCAAAGGATGTGCATGAAGTGAGAAGTTTTATGGGTCTAGCAGGCTACTATCGGAAGTTCGTAAAGGACTTTTCTAAGTTAGCGGGACCTATCACTTCTTTGCAAAAGAAGGCTAAGAAATTTGTTTGGGACAATAAGTGTGAAGAATCCTTTAAGGAGTTAAAAGGTAGACTCACAAGTGCTCCGGTGTTGAAGATTCTAGATCTGTTGTCCTCTCAATTTCCCTGAATCTAATTTCATGGAAATTGGAGCCTCACTCATAAGAAGAGGAAAAGTTCTAAGTTAAGGCCCGTAGTCAATCAGGAAGGGACACGTGGCCTACGTTGAAAATTCAATGGTGGGGGCTTGGAATTTTGAGGGAAATATTGGAATTTTTCCCCTTTCCAAAATAGATAAAGTATAAAAGTGAAACACACCCCCGTAACCAATCAGGTGATGCCACCTGTCGAAGAAAAGAGAATAGGGTGGTTGATGCCTTAAGTCGCAGAAAGTATATTGCTGCTATAATTACATTAAGAACCCAGTTTAAAGATGAAGTCAAAAATAAGTTAACCAATGACCCCTACTACAATCATGTTAAAAAAACTTTAGAAAAAGATCCGAGGGACAAAAGGTATGATGGTTTCAAGCTGGAAACATATGGGATTCTATGTTATAACAACAGAATATATGTACCATAGGGTAAAGAACTCAGAAGTAAAGTCATGAGATAATTTCATGATGTTCCCTACTCGGGACATCCAGGAGTAACAAAAATGATGGCGGACATCAAAAAGCAATACTTCTGGAAAAAGATGAAAAGTGATGTGATTCTTTACGTCTCACAATGCCTGGAATGTCAGCAAGTAAAGGCTGAACATTCACATCCAGCAGGATTATTATATCCTCACAATGTGCCAAAATATAAGTGGCAAGTTATAAGTATGGATTTTGTCCAAGGTCTACCTATGTCCCAAAATAAACATGATGTTATACTTGTAGTTGTAGACAAGTTAACTAAAGTGGCACATTTTATAGCAAGTAATTTAAAGGATAATTCACCCATACTGGAAAAAATGTTTGTGTAAGAATTTTTCCGATTACATGGAGTTCCAGAAATAATAATTTCAGACAGGGACTCAAGGATGACTTCCATATTTTGGCAGACTTTGTATGTTGCCTTAGGGACAAAACTGAACATAAGTTCTGCCTACCATCCTGAAACTGATGGTCAAACTGAAAGAGTAAATCAAGTGCTAGAAGATTTACTAAGAATGTATTGCAAGGATCAACAATACAAATATGAAGAGTATCTTCCCTTGGTTGAATTTTCCTATAATAACACCTACCATTCTTCCATTCATATGGATCCTTTTGAGGCCCTATATGGTCGTAGGTGTAGAACACCAATAAGTTGGGATAATCCTGAAGATAGAGTACTAATTGGATTTGAAATCCTGCTGGAAATGGAAAAATAGGTTAAATTAATCCAAGAAAGATTGAAAGAGGCCGCAAATAGACAGAAAAGTTATGTAGATTTAAAAACAATTGACAGAAAATTTAACGTGGGAGATAAATTTTTTTCTTAGGATCAAACCTAAAAAGAGTTCCATTTTGTTTGGCAGGTCAGCCAAACTATCTCCTAGGTTTGTAGGACCATTTGAAGTCCTAGAGGTCGTTGGACCGGTAGCCTACAAGATAGCACTGCCTCCCGCTCTATCCAGGATGCAAAATGTATTTCATGTTTCCTTGCTTAAGAAATATGTACCTAATTTAACACATGTACTTAATTGGGATTCATTGCAGGTTCTGGATCAAGGGGTAATCACGGTTGAGCCTATAAGGATACTAGAAACCCGCAAGTTACACTTGAAAAACCGTGAGGTTTCACAATGTAAGGTCTAGTGGGACCAATATTCTGAAGAAAGTGCCACTTGGGAGAATCTGGAAGATATCCAGACTACTTTTTTGCATCTGTTTGACTGATTTTTAAGAATATATTTTTGTTATAGTACTAAATTAAGTTTTTCTGTAAAAAGGTAGATAAGTAAATCCTGTAGATAAGTTTACAACTGAATATTAGAACTAAGGTACTTTTTGATGAATAGTTACTGTTGAAGATTTTACATAATGAACTTGGAAAATATGTCGTTTAAGCAGTAATGTGTTATGTATACAGATTATGTGACTGATTTTCTAGATATATAAGGGATGTGACCTTTATGATTCAACTGAAATGATATTGATACAAATTTTAAGCTGATTTGAAATATATTAATGTAACAAATGAAAGATGGGTTTAGTTTTTCTACTTATCCTGAAATCATTGAGATGATGATTATTCTAAGGGGTGGAGTATGTAACATCCCAAAATTTCTTGTAAGTTAAATTAACTACAGTTAAGTCTAAACAGGATTAGATGAGATCATCATTAGGTATAAAATTCATTTGACTCGTCGTATCATGACCCACAGCTTCTGCTATGGGGCATGACATTGCGGAATGAATAACCCTGCACCCACCTTGATGATCCTTCCTAAAACATGATTAGGCCTTAATCATAGGTAAAACGATTCACTAATAAATAGTGAATCTTTCGGTTATTTGTATTCCGGTTACTTTATTTTAATCAGTTTTGGTCTTTTGTTTTGTTCGACTTTTGCAATGACCGTGATGAATACTGCCTCTATTTTATTTGACAATGCTATATCAAACCAACTTTATGAGAATATTCAAATTATTATTTACGGACTTGGTGATTTTCATTTGTTTGAATGTTTTATATGGAACATGGGAATTCGAATAATTATTACGATAACTTATTGTTGGCAATATGTGGAATTATATTATGATGATTAATTTTAACATTAAAGTTAGGTATCAATTAAAATAAAAATTAAAAAAAATGCATTATTAATTTGTGAAATTATATATTTAAATCCTAAAAGGATTTGGCATGTAAATCAAAAGTTAAAAATATAATAATAATAATATTTTAATATTTAAAATATGAGAGTTTTAAAAGGGACACACCTTCATCTGACACCAAGTATGTGTCATGCATTGACGCATGAAGTAACACTTGGAAGCCCAAAAATTCTCCACTATAGTATAGTTTCTTCATTTTATTTTCTTTTATTTCTCCTTTGCATGTTTTCATTCTTCTCTTCTGGAATACCTGCGTGAGTTTTGGAGGAAAGAAGGATTCAACTTGTTGGAGCGGAAGAGTAGAAGGTTTTGATTCTGGGTTTTCTTCAGGCATGAATATCTTCTCCCTTCTCTGCAGCATTATTTGTAAATAATGAGGAAATACACATTCTGTTTTAAATGGCAATTAAATGAATTTGTGGACAACATCTGATTTAATTACTTGGAAATGAAATCTAAAAAGGAAATTGATGGATTTTGTATTCTCTTAAGTTTCCTTTGTGTGGTTTTAGCTAAACCTAGAAAAAATGCAGATGGGTGTTCCTAATCAATTTTTATTTTATTTTATTCTCTATTTAAATTTGATTTCTGGAAACCCAAATCGATTTCTGCCTCTGGGTTTTATTACAGTCAAACAATAATTTATTTGTATGAGCAAAGTGATTTCTGGGTAGTGTGAAAAATGTTTTTACCAGGTATTTTATCATTTTTCCTGATATATTTGCTTCCGGATTCTAATAATTTCTAAACAGAAAATAAATTAATGCTAGAATAAACTGATTTGGATATGTACAAGTTGATTATCCTGTAGGTATAATTTTGTTACCTGATGTTAACAGTCTATGTAAGATGACTTAGTTTTTCTTAAAGGATTTCGTTACTGGAAGTGTTAGAAACTTATTGTTGTTATTCTATGCAAATAGACTTTAAAATTATCATCCTGTGGTATGTGGGTTAATTTGTTTTGTTGATCTGTTGGTTACCTGAAAGAACATGTTAAAATGATTTAATAGAGGTGTTTCTACACTGTTTAGTTGGATTGTTCCTATAAATATATATAAATGTATTTTGATTGTTTAAAAAAGAGAGTTATTGTGCATTTTATAGAGCTGCTCATTACCTAGGGAGAATATGTCTAATTGGTATTTGGAAATGATGATTTCAGACAGTTTTGTTAGGTTGTTTGTTGATTGGAAGGTAAGAAAAATAATAGTTGAATCTATACCATGTGAAGCATGATTTGCTTGTGGATTAATCAGAATTCGTATGTTGAATGATTATGGTTTGATTATGTCTTGATCCTTGTGATTAGAGTGAAACATGATTGCTGAAATAGAAATTGGTTGTTCTATTTGTGTACATTCATAGTTGTATCTTGATGAAAAACATGTAATAATACATCCTCCGTTGTATTACCATATGTTTGTTGATAAAATAACTTGTATATCGTTTCATATTTTATTAAATAATTGCATCAAAAATTGGAGTTAATATTCATGCCAGTTCATTTTGAACTGACAACATACCACTACTCCAGTCTTGCAGGACAATTAGCCGTCACGTTCGGATGTGCGGAAAACTCATGTCTTGTGAAGTTTAATCGTGGCATGGATCTAAATGAGATACTTGGATTTCAATTTGTAGAAGGATGATATCCCATAATTTTGACTAAATTTATTGGGATCTTGGACCCATTGTTAATATTCAAACCTCACTATGTGAGAGTTACCATAATAGTTATATATTTCGCCTTAACGACATATGTAATTTATGATTTTAATAAAGAGATGATTACCTTGTATGAAAGAATATCTTAATATGAGTAAATGATAAATATTAGAAGTGAGAAATCTTACTTATCATAAATTGATATATTTATTTATTTGATATTTGTCAATGTATGAAGCCGATAGTTGGGCAATTATTGTAACAATCAATTGTCTTTAATTTCTAAATTAAATAAGCTATTTAGTGGCGTAGTTGATCGAAGGAATAATTAAATATACATGTTTTAATATATATTTAATTCGGCCTTTCGGTAAACTTGGTTTTAATATGATAAGATTGTAAATCCTGTTGTATAGAGAATGGAAGGGTATCGTGTAAAAGGTAATTTAAGGTTAAAAAAACCAAGCATCAGGAAAAGAGAAACCAAATGGGAAGATAAATCAATGAAAAGATCCATTAAGCACATTAAGGGATAAGTACATGTGAAATGCTGAAATAGATACATTTCAGCGTAATGAATGTACTTATCTCATGATGATCCTAGTTGGCCTTTGGCATTTATCTCGATATAAACTCTTGCAAGATAGGTTAAATTGGAAATAAAGTAAGTACAAACTATAAGATCTAGATAACTGTGAAAGGGATAGTTGTGAGGTGGCGGAAGACTTAAACTCATAAGACTAGTGTGTTGTCTTGAGTTTAGCCGTAACCTACACGAAGGAAAACTTTGGCCAAAGTAATGCATTGATGGTTGTGCATTGTCTGATCACCTAGTCCTCCAATTAAATTAAAATTGCCAGTAACCTGATCATGGGAAGTTGAACATTGGCCATGAGGTAGGCAATGGTCGGATACCAGAATATGAAGTCGGAAAACTAGCTTCGTGGTAGACCCAAGGACTTTTACATGGTTCCCATGACCTGAAAAAGGTTGAGCCAAAATGCTAGTAAGCATTGTCACTCGAAGTAGTGGCGAAGGGAGATCGTGGAGTTCTGGATACACCCTTCTCAGCCACACATGGCTTACACGGAAGTTATCAGATAGATCAAAAGAACAAATTTGATTTAAGGAATTTGATTAAATAAATTTGTATGAATGCAACTGCATAATCTATTTTTATGTATGTTCAAAAAAAAATATCCCCATTTTCTAGTTCTAGTAATTTTAGCAGAAGGTCCCCCAAGGAGTGATGAAGGTAGTTTTGTCTTAATGTTATGGAGCGATTAATATTTGATTATAACCTGAGAAACCATCCATGAGTGATAACATCTCATGGCTAGTGGTTAGATCAACCAATTGGTCAATTCTTGGTAGAGGAAAATTGTCTTTGGGGCAAGCTAAGTTGAGGTCATAGAAATCCGTGTAAATGCGGAGTCCCCCTGTCACTTTTATGACATGAACAATATTAGAAATCCACTGGGGATAGGCAATGGGTAGGATGAAGGAACCTAAGAGAAGGCGCTGAAGTTATTCTTTGATTAGAAGAGTAATGCAAGGATGCAATTTCCGCAGCTTTTGTTTTATGGGTTTGGCATCAAGAATGGTAACGATATTATGGACCACAATTTTTGGGTCAATACTAGGCATATCATCATAGGACCAAGAAAAAGTGTTGCTATGGTCCTGGAGGAATGAAGTAAACTATTCCTGTTAAGCAGTATCTAAAGATTGGCTTATCTTTAGAATCTGCAGGTCGTCCTGAGTGTTAATGTCGATTTCGATAGTCGATTCATTTACTATGGTTTGTGTCTTATAAGGTAATGACTAATGAATATAATAATCTTCTGCACTAAGGTAGGTGACTATAGACTCATAATCTTGACATTGAACGATGTTAATAAAAGATGTATCATCATTGATCATGTCAGGATACAAGAGGGGAAGAGAAGGGGGAGCCTTTCCATCATGTTGATAAGTAAGAGGTCTTAGGGAAATCATGTTTACGAAAAAAAGTTAGGAGGAATAGATTCAGGATCTATGGACTCCTTGGGTGAAGGTGGTAACATTGGTGAATGGGTGGAGAAGATTTTTCTTCCTCAATGAGGTCGATGCGGGACTTCTTGGAAGGTGGTGTGGAAAATCCAATGCAACTATAATAATTATGTGTATGAGTGGTACATGAAATGACGGTATGACGACCTTGTTCGTAAATAACGAAACCAAAACCTTTCTATGCGCAATCGTGAAGGAAAGTGTGGGTGAAGCGAATATTAGTAAGAGATTGGAGGTAAGACGAAAATGGTCATGTTTGGGATGGAGGTTTGGGTGAATAAATGACACTATCAAGTCCCTCATATGTTAAGTTAGTACGAAGGTGGGGAGGACCATAAGGTAAAAACTTTCCTATGCGGTATTCATAACGAGGATGTTGACGTAGGTTTCCATACTATTGTGGAGTAAGGAATTGGAAAACACCTTCTAAGGGATCAATAGTTGATATGTGGGTAGCAGGGATAGATGACTCACTAGATGATTAGGAAGGAGGGGTATCAGTTGGTTGGGAAGTAGATGGGTCAACTATAGAAGCTACAACCACAGTGGGAATATAAGAGTTAGGTATGGGAGAGGTGGTGGCAACATTAGTGGATGTGATCATGGGTTAAGGAGAAGTTGGGGTAGTGGAAGATGGTTTGACACATACAAGTACATCGCTAGGTTGGTATAACATGTTACAAGTTTTGAATGGTGATGGGTTGACGGGGATGGTATAGTTATGCCCTTCATGTTTGAATTTTACATAGCATTGTAAAGTTGAAGGGACACAACCCATGATGCAAATCCAAGGTCTATTGAGCAATAGGTTATACTAGAACTCTCCCTCTAAGATGTAGAATAGTTTTGGGATAGTGTGAGGGCCTACATGAATGTGAAGGATAATGGTGCCAAGGGTGGAGGTGATGGCATCGTTGAAGGAACACATCATAACTGGGTCATTATGCATACAATTAGAAGGGATGCATATTTGATTATGCCCATGGGAGGAGATGATTTTAATGCTAGCACCACCATCAGTCATGATGCGTTGTATGCATATGTTATCGATATAGACGGAAATGAAAAGGGTGGGATCGGGGTCATCTGATTGAAGAGGTACAATCTCCTCATCAGAGAAGTTGAGGGCAGTGACTTGAGGAATGGGCATGGGGGTAGAAGAAGGAGATGATTTGGTAAGTGAGGCCATGTGGTGAGGGGTGATAATGGAGGCCACTGGTGTGGGGTCATTGGGTAAAACTTCAATGGATTTTAAAACCTCAATAAGGGATTGTATATGAGATTCAAAAGTTTGGACAAGATCAAACAAATACATCTTTAGAGGGGACTGATGTAATTGTTTTATCATTGTGTGATGGGTGACCCCATCAGAGATAGGGTATGTAGGTCCTCAAATGGTGATTTTGGGTGCGGGTATAGATGGTATATTGGGCATGGGGTTGTTTGATGGGCTAGTTTATTTTTATTTTCCTTTGTCCTTTTGGGAACGAGTAACAATGCTAACCATATTGATATAGGCTGAAGGAGCAGCTGAGCTGTGATAAGTGTAGTGACATGATGGGCAATAGAATGAAGGACAATATTTCTATGAAAGAATTTGTGCACACTAACATTTGGGTGAGGGTTTGGCTAACTCTCTTATATAGACCATGTTGATCTCAAATTTTGGAGGTGGAAAAAAGGGTTGTGGGGGTGGAGATGTGGGTCATTAAAGAAGCAAGGGATGATGATGTGTAGTGACAGTTGAAATTGGAATATGGTCCTCATCAAGAAGGTCATTATTGTTGAAGTTTTGTTTAGGAGGATAAAAGTTGGCAAAGAATGATTTTTAGAGTCTTACAATTTTCTAGATCATTTCTTGACACATGATGAGAGGCAAAAATCTTGGTTTCATCAAACCATTTTGGTTTGGTTTTGAGAGGATCGTAAGGTCAAAGTGGTGGTAATGTGATGACAGAAGTATCTAAGAGATTGGCTAAAATGTTTGCGTAGGAACTTGCTAACGAATCAAAATGGGAAGTGAGTGTGGGTTTGGGTAAAGGTGAGGATAATCGTGAGGGAAGAGGATTTATGGGAGGGGGAATGGCTTAGTCCACTGGTTTGATAAGTAGTATTGTCTTAGGTTTTTATGGCATCTACTTGGATAATATAGGATCATTAATCCCTTGGCTATAGTTTCTAAGTCCTTTTCTAGTAAAACCCTTATGTAATAGGTATTAATATCATATTCCATATTGATGATAAATATTAGTTGTCATATTACATTTGATTAATCTTAGAGACAAGTCAAATTGTATGTGGGGAATATAAAGATGAACATTAGTAGTATTGACACAATATTTAAAAGGAGAGGAGTCAATATAACAATGTACACACATACTTGATAAGAATATTTGATACAGGCATAAAGGATATAAGGAATTGTTGTCCAAAATAATACCCATGATATTTGGATAACTTCATTCAATTTGTAGAATTACATGGCTTTATGGAAGAGACTCACATAACAAAGAAATACAATTTTCTGTGGAAAAAGGAAAAATTAGTGTTCTGTGGAGTTTACAAAGTCTACATAACAAAGGAACATGATTGTGGGAAAATATGTTGTGAAAAAAAGTCAAAGGACCATGCGGGACTCTGCGTGAAGGAAAATGAAGCATGAGAGTGATAGATAAATTCATGGGAAATAGGCCACATGATTGAATGGCCCATGGAGCAAAGTAAATTTAAAAGTCCATGACATGAGGAAAATTTAAAATTCTACGTAACAAATAATCCGTGAAATAAAGGAAATGCCACAAAAGGATAAGAATATGTGGAATGAGAGAAAATGAAGCCTCAGATGAGGGAAAGTATTTACAGATCTACGGATTTTTAATCAAGGTGTTTCTCTAAATAATGTGCGTACGTAAGAGAAAAAAAAATAAGGTAAGGGTAAGGAGGAATACCTGTGAGTGAAGGTGGAAGGTAGAGTGCACGCGTTCTAATTTCTTGATCCATTTTTGATTTCCAAAACTAGGAGGAACTACGTGTGAATACAAACAAGATCACAAAAGGAATATTAAACAATATATGCTAGTGGAATGCCTAGCGTATGCTAGATCTGGGAAGTGTGACACTTCCTAGATGGCTGTCAATCCACTATTTAAAACAAATTAATGCAAGAAATAATATAAACCAATAATGTCCTACTGTAGTTGATATGATTTAGGTATCTCATTCAAGTACAATAAACAAATCTAATCTAATAGGATAGGTTATGATCAGTTCTGAAAGTTAGACAGGTAAATAAAGGGGTTGGGACAGGTCAAGATCAAGCTTTTGGTGATTTGGGTTGTTTAGACTAAATGTATGAGGTTGTTGTTATAGGCAGGTTTATTAGATACAAAGGCCGACATTGGTCTTGTATGACCAATTTTGGCTGAGAGGAAACCGAAGATAGTTCGAGTTAACCAACATCAGTAGGGTCAGGCTAATAGAAACTTAGTGTAGGTGGGTTTTGGTGATTCTTTGGGATTGCCTATGGAATGGATAGATAATGGGGAGGTAGATGACAGTGCTGGGGGTAGTCAGAGGTGTCTAGAGTTAGATATGGGAGGCTGGGAGGTTGTAGGTGGTTGGATAAAGGGATTAACAGGAAGGTAAAAGGTGGTGGGATACAAAGGAGATTAAGGTTCTTAAACATAGATAAAGAAATTGATCTCACTAAGTATGGAAAGATATAGATTTAAATGTACTTACTGGTGCTTGAATATCTGGTGGTTGGATGGAGGTGATGGTTGATCTTTGGAACCAATGGTCAGTGCCATGACTATGCTTCCTAGAATGTTATCATGAATGCTTTCCTTTCAGATCAGTACTTGGTTGCTAGTTCAGGGTGTTTGGATGTGCAGGAGTGCTCTGGTGCATGCTTGCATGTAAATATCTCTTCTCCAAAACTTGAATAATTCTTCCAACCTCTCAAACAAGGTTACCAAAGTGAATATATGGTAACTGACAATGGTTTAGGGTGACCATCATTGGTTTGGGGTTTACCAACATCTGTTAAGGCAGGAAATCCTAGGTTTACTAAAAATGACAGATCTTGGTAATATTTTTGGCTAGCTTTATCTATTCTCCCAGATTAAAACGGAATGTTTTTCTTAGATAAGCGGGAAAATGGTTAGAGGGAGAATAGGCATGTGATTTTAAGGTTGAACTAAGTCTTAGTTAATTAAGGTAGGTAGGAATAAGTCTTAGTTATGGTGAGTGGATATTAAGTCCTAGTAAAAGGGAAACATGCTAAGAATAGGTTTATGATGAGGTGTCTAGGTGAGGTGGTGGGGTGAAGTGTCTAGGTGAGGTGGAAATTAGTTTAATTAAGGTGAACATGGGCCTAATTTAAATGTGGGTAATTAAATTAATATATATGTGAGGTAAAGTGGGAGTGTGACCTAAATTTGGTGTCTACACAAGGTAGAGATCAAAATGAATCTATGAGACATTAATGGTTCTAAAAACACACACAAAACCATGGAAGACAAAAGTAAAGTGATGAAATATCAAAAATATGCATAAATCAGCAAAGCCGTGCCTAATTGATTAAACTAAAATATAATATTTTTAGTGTAATCTAATGCTATAGGAGTAGTAAAATAAATAAATAAATGAAGTAATAAAATACTAAAATTGTACCCAAGAAATCTACGCAATGAATTAAAGAAACCCTAAGTGAAAAGAGGGTTAGGAGAGCCTTAGTTGATTCAAAGATGTCATGGAATTGTGTCGCAATGGAGACTGGTTGAACACGAGGAGGAAACTATTACACACGATCCTAAGAAAATGTAGATCTGGGGGATTTTAGTAGACTGGGGCACTTGGGGAAGGATAAAGGCACATGTCTGCATCTGGGTATGAGACTTTGGTGTATTGGTATGTAGAAATGACCAAAAAACCTTGTCTGAGGTATCATTGAGTGTTTTCTTGTGTTTGTTTCCCATCACATGGATGCTGTTATGTGATCGTTGAAGCACTGATAAACCTACAATCAAGAATCACATGTAAAACCCCAAGAAAATCATCAAAAACCTAAAAAAATGAAAGATGCATATGAAGGGGTCAGATTGTCCTCAGTTTCCAAATTGATGGAATTATCATTAAACACTGCACTACATCTTAGAGCTGATGTAGTTCTAGTTGTGCGTGTGCAGAATTGTGCCCGAAGTGCTCTTGTGTCAATCACAACTTGTGAATTAGCGAGTAAGTAAATAGATATAGAATGTAATAAATGTGTGCATGGAAATAATAGACTCCACTCTTATGAAGAGTGATGCAGATGAACCATCCTTGTGTTCCTTGTGATGAAGCTAGATAGATGTAAATGTAGCTATATATTCCTTTGATGGATGTAACCTTATGTGGTGATAGTAAGTGCTTAGTGCTTGACCCATCATTATGGTCACATAAATTTATGTTTATATGGTTCTCTTGATTTAATTTCATAATTAACCTCAAAAAGGCTGACCACCAAAAAATATAAGAAGCTCAAATGGCTATAAAATTTCCAAAAAGTGAGATGAAAGTACAAAATAGGATCAAGGTGCCCAGAGGTGACCAAGGAGCCTAGGGTGCTCCAGTCCTGACTGGGTGCCCCAATCAGAAATAGGAAAAGTGTACTATGAAAGTACATACTGGGAAAGTACGGGTGTAAGATCTACAATAACACCATAAAGCAATGCAAAATGGATGAATACATGGGTTGATTATTACTCTTTTCACTTAAAAACCATATGAATAGTATTATGAGACCGAGATTAAATAATGAATCAAAGTGAGTGATTTTGTGTCTACATTTTCCCCCACTTTATGTTGGTGAGTGGAAAGCTTGGTAACATAAAGTAGATAGATATGCGTACCTGATATCCATGTAGAGTGATGTAGAATGTGTGCTGAAGGACTAGATAAAGCATGGAGTGATAAAAAATATGGAGCATCGAGACTAAATATACAAAAGTGGAAAGAAAATTATGAGAGTGAACTTAGGGATAAAACACGTGTGTAGATGCTAATGTGTGTGGTGTACCTACATGGTTAGTATCGTGTGTGTGATGTACCTACTATGCGTGTGTTGTTATTGACGACTTGCTTCTCATATAGGTGGAATTGCAAAAGAGAAGATGATCAAGTAGTCAAATACGCATGTATATTTGTAATGTGTAAAAACACCTGTGTATATGTAAAAAACATGTAAATAAAATAAGAAAATGAAAAATGAACATATACAACTTATTCGTGATGAGAAAAAGGGTCTAGAAAGGATCCAGTTGATGTCATGTGATATTTTTTGGGGATCTCATGCCATTGGATGAAGAAGTGTTATGAATAAATTTTGATTTATCCTCCAACCTATAATTGCTTCTTGAGAGTAAAGAGATCTCTGTACTGTCTAGTTTTTTGGGTGATCCAATGCCATGGAAATGTAGGGAGGAAGTTTTATCCTCTATCTAGTTGATGCCATGGAAATTTTGGTTTATCCTCTATCCTTTAATTGCTCCCACATGTGTTAAGGACACCCTGTCTTGTAAAATCTACTATGTATGGAGTTTTGTAGACTAGTCTGAACCCAATCATTGTGTAACCCACCGTGTCATGGAGAAAAATTAAAAATTGAAATATACAGGTACTCTGTGTAAATCCAAATGATTCCCCACTCTTTAGGGGCACACACGATGTCGCGGATAGGATAATGTAGCCCTAAAGAGGACCAACCATGTATACTGAAATATTTCCCTGCAGGGGGAGGGGATGTGTTTGGTAGAAACTAAGACATAAAAAAAAGGTAGCTAGACTTTTTTTTTAGTACGAACATTCATGTAGAAAACAAGTGTAAGCTAAACAAATAATGTGTAAGCTAAAACATAAGTAGATAATGTAAACACCCAAGAGTACAATATAGACAACACAAAGTAGGTTGCAAACACGAGACACCACTCACAATGTTGCAAGACCCTTAAGGCCATAGTGGCCGAAAATAAATAAGTGTGCACACAAGACAAAGAGAAAATCCTACAAAAAATAGCAAGCAATATCAGACAATATAACAAAAATGTATCAAAACAAGTATCACTACATAGAGAATGTTGCACATGAAACACCCGTTATCATGTTAGAAAGATAAAACATATGTCAAAGTGTGCATAAACTAAAGTAGGGTGTTATGAACAAAATTAAACAATAACACTTGTAGTGTACGAATGTGAATGCCACCAGGAACTGCTATGGGACTGGTAGTCAAGCATTCATATTGCGTGTAGTATCCATGTATAGTTTGTGATCACAATTAGAAAGTAAGTGAACAAGTATGTGTATATGATAATGATAATGACATATAAATTTCTATCTAGTATGTGTAATAAATCAAACATTTAAAAGTAAGAGTAAATACAACCATAAAATGTAGTATGCTGTGGATGGATGGAATGGGATGTAGAGTGAATAATAGGAGGTGCATGCCCCCTATTTGAATGGAATTGTATGAAGTGAGGTTCATTTAGTATGCTCCCTCAACAGTCAAGAATGAACCATAAATGAGAGTGTGTCATCATGAAATGGTCAAACTATGTTTTGTGTACAATGCACTTTGATGAGTGTGTAGTGATGATATATGCCATATATGAATTATACATGACACTATAGCCTAAGTGTATATCACAACAAGATGAATAGAAAATGAGTGGTGATGTAGCCTAAATCATTTACTAATAAATGATGCAAACAAAAGTTATGATGTAGCCTATCACAAGATGATGGTAGAAGAAGTAACCTTGTAGCCTAAAGTGTGTATCATTAATCTAGGTATGTCACACGAGAAAATATTGAAGGATGAACGTGTAAGGGTGATGAGGTTAATTTGTGATGTATACCCTTAACAATCTAGTATGGACTATGTGATTAGAGTGTGCCATCAGGTAGTGAGTGTAGTGCATAGAAGAGAATATGCCAAAATGTGTAGTGTGTGTAATAGGTTGTATGGTATGTAATGTGAGATGTGTAGATGACCTAAGATGTGTAGATGCATAGTATATGTAAGATGCAATATGTAATAGGTAAGGTGTAGGATATAAAATGTAAAATAACATGTATGATGTGTGAAAATGCGCAATATGTAATGGCTATGGTTTAGTACGTGAGGTATGAGTAGAATATGTATGATGTATATAAGACAAGATGTAGGATGAAAAGTGTAGATTGCATGAAGATGTGTAATGTCTATAGTGTAGAGTTTGGGGTTCATATGTAGATAATTCCCTCAACAATCAAGTGTGAATCGAAGCACAAGAGTGTGTCATCAGGTAGTGAGTGCAGTAGGTAGAAGAGAATGTGCAAAATGTGTAAGGTGCGTAATAGGGTGTATGGTGTGTAATGCAATATGCATAGACAACTGAAGATGTGAAGTTGCATAGTAGATTTAAGATGTAAGATGTAATATGTAAGGTGCAGGATGTAAAAATTAACGTTAATGTGTATGATGTGTGAAAAAGATGCACAACGGGTAATGGCCATGGTGTAGTGTTTGAAGCGTGTGTAGAACATATATGGTGTATGTAGTAAGATGATAAATATGAATAGCCTATAATATAGTGTGTAATGTGTAGATGATGTAGGATCATGTGATGATATGTAGTGCCTAAGGTGTAGTGACTACTGTGCAGTTTGTGGGGTTCATGTGTGGAGAATTTCCTCAATGGTCAAGTGTGAACCGAAACACAAGAGTGTGTCATCAGGTAATGTCGATGCTAGTATGTGTGATGAATGTAAAAGACTCAATGTGATATGTTCAAGATGGAATATAATTGATGGTGCTATAAGATGAGGGGAGTAAGTACAATGCCCCTGCAAGTGTGTAGTGACGAGTGTTTTAGATGATGAATGTATTTGGTGACAAGTGATGAGAGACTGTATTGTATGCGTGAATAACTGTAGATGGTGATAAATGTATGTAGGAATGTAATGTGTTGATGAAAAATGGTGTTATTATTGTAGGAGATCCCTCAAAATTCATGTAAGAACTAGAATAACACGAGTGTGTCATTAAGAGATAAGGTGACACGATTCACCTACCAAAGACCAAATTTGTGTGAAGCGGTGGAAGCAAGTGTGGAAATAGTAACAAAAAGACCATGTAATGGTGGTAGAAATGTGTCTTGACCATTTTTAGAAGGAATAGTTGCTTTGAAAAAATGAATTGGAAATGAAAGTGGAGTAGGATGTGGAGGAAACTTGAATGGTGGTAGATTTGGTGGTATTGATGACGCTGCAAAAGACTTGATAGGAGAAGGTGGATTGATTTTGAGAGGTGGTTACAAAATTTGAATTGGAGATGGCATAGATGACTTGAGAGGAGGAGGTGATATATTTATTTTGAGAGGTGGTTGCTTAGGCAGTGCTTGAATTTTTGTAGAACAACCATTAGAAGTGATGGTGTGGTGCTCATTATGCATAGATGAAAAAAGTTTAAGAACCCATTGAGATGTAGCCTTTGTAGATAGGAATGCAACAAACTATTGTGCAATGAATGAGATAAATCCCTGACACTCAAGATGTTTTCTTTTTCATTGTAAAGTGTAGCAATCATTGTCATTATGTCTATTGCTTGGATGATAATTACAATATGGACAACCCTGATATTTTTCTAGTCGATAAGGATGATAGTAATGAGTAGGTAGTAAAGTGATTAATTGATGAGTAAGGAACTTAGTAAGAATGCCATGTTACTTAACATTACATTCTAAGGTGAGAGGCTCTGGTAATGGTATGACTTGAGGCTCATTGGTATGAGCACATGTAGTAGACATAAAATGAAGATGAGATGTAGAAGGAGAAAAAACATGAGCTTGAGGAGCATCCTTAAGATGTTGGATTTCATATTTGAGAGATGTAATCATGGATTCCATAGCCTTAAATTTGTCTTGAAATAAAGAATGTAAAGTTTGAATTGAATCCAACATGGGTTGATTATATGGAGGATCACGAAGACTAGGGTCATCAAATAAACGATAAAAAATAGAACTTACTTGATGCAGAGGCATATCTTGAGGGATATACATGGTGCCTAAGTTATTTTTAGAAAAACCTGGCAATTGGGATGCATCTTAAGTAAATCAAAAAAATAAATTTAAGGAATTTAACAACCCATGATAGAGGAAAGATGAGGATCCTAAGCTTGAAAGAAGTCGGGTTCACCAAAATGATTAAACTAAAATAGAATATTTTAGTGTAATATAATGCTATAGGAGAAGTAAAATAACTGAATAAATGAAGTAATAAAATATTGAAATAGTACCCAAACAATCTAAAAAATGAAATATAAAACCCTAAGTGCAAAGAGGGTTAGGAGAGCCTTAGCCGATTCGAAGTTGTCGCGGGACTATTTCATAATGGAGACCAGATGAATAAGAGGAGGAATCTGTCGCACAAGAGCATGAGAAAATGCAAATATGGAGGATTTTACTGGACTGGGGTGCCTAGGGAAGGATAGGGGTGCCTGTGGGTACCTTGGTATGAGATATGGGCACCTTGGTATGTGGAAATGACTAGAAAATATCCTATGAGGTGTCACTGAGTCCTTTCTTGTCTTCTCTTCCTATTGCGTGAATGTCACTGTGTGATCGCCGAAGCACTGGTAATCTTGTAATGAAGAATCACTTGCAAAACCCTAAGAAAAGCATCAAAAACCTAAAAAATAAAGATGCATATGAAGGGGTTGGGATGTCCTCAATTTATAAATTGATGGAATTATCACTGAGCATTGCAATACATCTTAGACCCAATGTAGTTCTAGGTGCGTGTGTGTAGAATTGTGCCCTAGGTGATCTTGTGCCAGTCACACTTTTTGAAGTAGTGAGCAAGTAACTAGATGTAGAATGTAGTAAATGCATGCATAGAAACAATAGACTCCCATCCTATGAAGTGTGATGTAGATGAACCAGCTGCGTGTGTCTTGTTATGGAGCTAGATGGATGTAAATGTATCTATAGATGTCTTTGATGGATGTAACCTTATGTGGTGATCGTAAGTGCTTAGTGTTTGGCCCCTCATCATGGTCACATAACTTTATATTTATATGGTTTTCTTGCTTTAATTTCATAAATAACCCTGAAAATGTTGACCACCAAAAATATAAGAAGCTCAAATGGATAGAAAATTACCAAAAAAGTGAGAGGAAAGTACAAAAGAGGATCAGGGTGCCTAGGGTGCCTCAGTCCTGGCTGGGTGCCCCAATCAAAAATAGGAAAAATGTAGTATGAAAGTATAGACTGGGAAAGTACGGGTTTAAGATCTAAAATAACCACAGAAAGCAATGAAAAATGGCCAAAGACATGGGTTAATTATTAATATTTTCACTTAAGAACCATAGTATGAGACCAAGACTAAATAATGACTCAAAGTACATGATTTTACATCTACACTAATTCATATCAGGTGCTCAACCATTCCAAAAACTAGAATTAAGTTTTGAATGACGTCATCCTCATGTACGAGTGATTTTATGGTGTGTGATTAGAGTAATGTTAGGCCCCCAAATATGGCCTATGAATAAATTGAAATCAGTGCTTGGTGTTAACAAGATGGTTGGGTTCATTGATCACTAGATGTGATCGTTTCCCTCTTCCTCTCTCTAAAAATTTCTATATATGTAAGTGTAAAAGCACATAGAAAGGGTTGGATTTTTCTACTATGTCTAAGATCTCTTCCCTTTTAATATCAAAGCTTTTTCTTATAGACCTTTATGATGCACCTATGAATTTTTCATGCACTTTGACTCTGTATGATTGTAAATGGATTCTTGATATTATATGCAAGTGTGATATCTTTCCTTGAATGCATTAGTGTTTAATGTGAATATTCCAATCCTCTTTCTCGTCTTCAGTGTTGGCTGGTAATTTCTTCCAAATTTATATGTACTTTATATTGTTTCTTCACATGTATTTTTATATCTTTGTCCCTTGATCCATGATTAAACCATACTCTAGTTTGGTGTATCACCTCTCTTTCATTTTATCATTTATCTCTCTTAACCCTGGTCCCTTAGAATACTTAGGATAGGATTAGATAGCTATAACATAGTTCTGGTTAGTTATAGTGAACTAGGGTAGAAGGAGTCAACCATCCCTAGATATTAACCTAAAAAGGCATAATTTTACCATAGTTTGGAGGTTTTTTCATGTTTCATTGAGGTGTTGAGATTTTTCTTAGCAAAGGATGTAATCTCAAGTGAATTTTTTTTGGCACACTTGGTGGGAGATTTTGAGTCACTTATAGTTCACTTTTGGTCATTTTTCCATAAGATTGGTGTGTGTCTTAGTGTATTTCATCCTTTGGAGGATTTTTTATACAAATATGATAACCCCCAAGTTCAGATATATTGGTTTTGAATCCTTCCAGTATCCATTTTCATGATAATTATACAAACAAGAAAAAGTATAGCAAGATGAAAATATTTTTAATATCTGTAGCTCTCACTAAGAAGAAGAATAAGAAGAGAAAGATTAGTCTAGAGGTCTCTATCACCTCCTAGCAGAATCCTTTCAACCCCTCCTCTTTATAGACCTTTTTTTGTTTTAGGAATATAAGGCCCATTCCTTTCATGGTGCATCAAAGAAATTTACCCTTTTTAACCTTTAATGGAGGTATTTATTTATCCCTTGTGGTTTATAATGATATTATAGTTGTTTATTTAAAGGATATTCTATTTTTTATTGGGTGAAAATATTACTACCCCCATAAAAAATATCCAAGATGTTACAAATGTATGTTCAGTCCACTCTTTAACTAATGATGATGTATATGTTAGACTTTTAGCTTCTTCTATTAAAGGAAAAACACTGAAATGGTATACAAGTCTACGACCTACTTCAATCCATTGATGGGATGATCTTGGAGAAGCACTTACCGATCAATTTTAAGTAAAGGTAGATAATATTTACCTATTAGAACAACTGATAGCTATCAAGAGATATCCTAATGAGCTTATGAAGTATTTTAACATCAAACTTCATAATAGTTGGGACATAATTCTAGCTTCTTTGAGGCCAACCCCACATGGTGATTTTTTTGTATTTCTTAAGATCTATTAATTTTGATATTGTAGTAATGGTTCAATCGATGTGAGATATAACATTACCTAGTGCATATGCAATAGCCATTAGGGTTGAAAATTTCTTAATCTAAGGTAGCAAAATAGCTCCTAGGTTTCATACACCTATATTCCTAGAGTTGCTTTAAAATATTCATCTTTCTCTTGCACCTATCATAGATCCACATTATCCATCATCTGCCTCCACATATTACTCCTCTCAAAATAAATATGATAATCATGACCTTGTAGCCTTGGTAAAAAAATCTATCTAGTGAAATTGTCTCCCTTAAGAGGAAATAGGTTTAGACACCTAAGATTTACCCTATTTTTAATCAAGGGTAATATTCAATTCAAATGTTTAATCAAGGTTATAAAAAATAAACATCTCAATATCCAAATCAGAGATATGGCCAAAATAGGTAAATAAGTAGGTTACAAGGCTAAAATTCAAATCTACCTCTTCAAATAGTTCCTCATACACAAACTCTTATTGCTGTTAATGCTAGAAAATATCTTGTTCTAGTGTAGAATAATTTAACACAAGAAATTTTAGTGGTGTTTTCCATATATTCAATCACATAATCAGAGCACTTGAGTGAATGGTGTAAAAGTACAAACCCTCATGGTACAAAATTATTTCAATCAGTAAAAACTGTTGAAAGAAATGAAAAAGGCCAATGTGGAAATCATACAAGAAGCCACTACAAAATCAGATCTCATGTTCTTTAATCCCAATATTTTTGTGGTTAATCAAATCAAATAAAACTTTAATATACTACATCTTCATGCCGTGGATAATACAATGCCAATGAAGTGAAAATTGGGATTTTTTGATCCATCCCCCCATGTGTGTAGTCCACCTCTCAAAGGAAAATAATCAATGGAAACAATAAGAAGAACTAAATGGTTATGTCATTTGGATATAAACTAAGAGATATAAAGAAAGTCCACCATCCAAAGTACAAATTCTGTCAGTTGAGAAAACAAGAAGATAATCCTTCGCACCCTAGATGCATAAATCTGAGCATATCCATTTGAACATTTTTATCAAATTAAGAAGACAAATCTAAATGTGAAAATGTGGGATGAATTTTTTATCCCATCTCAGAAGGATCACCCATGAGAATACTTGAAGCAATTATCACAATCTGAAGTAGTTATATGAAATTCAAATTCTGTAGTTAATCTGTGTCAACCAAAATATGAATAGGTAAGTAAATTCATGAAACCTATAAACTTTTTAATGTATTTGATTGTGGGAAAACACCTAATACATAATTTAATTATAGATTCATGTAATATTAATTTTTTAATGCCCCCAATAAACAAACATTGTAGGAATTGAATATAACCCAACTTATAAGGGAGTTTTATAACTTGAAGGATCAACTATAAAAATATTAGGAGTTATAAAATATATTGATTTGACCCTTTATGTTTTTCCTATCTTAACCATCACTCAAGATCTATCATTCAGTGATTTATGCCCTTTATTTTCCATTTGTTTATCAAGATATTTCACAGCCAAAGTGGGTGGGGATTTGTCTCCTAATATGCCTCACATTCTTGTAGGAACCAGATATGGCACAAGATTTACCATAAGATATGAGCCAATTCCCTTTAACCATGTTGATTCTTCTCATCCTTCTCCCCTCAACTCTAATTGCATGATACAAGAAGAGGAAGAAAATGAATTAGTATTAGTACAATAGTCTATTCCTCTTTGTTCAGTACCTAATATTTAATTAGATGAATGGGAAAAGGAGCATTATGAATTTGATCCTCATGAAACAACTAAAAAAACCGGTTTGGGTAATTATTGTATCCATGAAGAAGAGTTCATAGCTTTAATGCCACATAAAGAATACGAAGCTTATGGTTTATAGAAAATGTTATTTGATGTCTTTAGAAGTAGAAATGGGGTTGGGGAAAGTGTAGTTATAGTTTCTCTAGTGGGAAATAAATTCTTCTTCACATATATATTGTAGTTTGCATGCTCTAACAACATAGAAGAGTATGAAGCCTTAATTCATGTTTGTTATTGGTAAAAAATAGGCATAATAAGGCTATGAAAGTGTTTGGTAACACTGATCTAGTTATTCATCACATCAAAGGAAGATGTTCTGCTAAGAATAAGATACTAAAATATTATAGACACAAATTCTGGGACCTCATGGAAATTTTTGACGCTATCAACTTATAAATGGTGCTACAAAATTTAAAAACAGAAGAATATCAGATGGCAGTTGTTAGATCAAAATTTTATCTAGTTGATAACCTTATTCAAGGTAACAAGCAACATGTTAATATGGTAGTAATTTCATCAATTCTATATAATGAGGTCAAGTGGTAGGTATTTGAAATTGATGAACATTTGTGGGGGTTCTATCCTAGAAATAGGAAGGGGTGCATACCTATATCAATAGGGGTCGGGCATATTTAGAGTATCTCCCAAAATAGGATCCTCCCTAATAGTATCAATATTAAATAGCATATAGATGTGATGTCATATATATAAGGTAATTTTCCAATTCATCCAAAATGAGGTAGAATTTTCATGAGACTAGTAACCTAAAATGAAAGAAATATTTGATGAGTAGATCAAACAATTGATGAAAAATAATTTTCCCATAGGTTTGGTCACACTATATGATGTATTCATCCATGATGATGTGTTTAAAGGGGAAAAGAAGAACATAACAATAAATGAATAAGAATACCAACTAGTCACCATTATGCAAGACAAAGATTTGTTTCTTGGGAAGGTATGTAATGAAACTAAGACGAAATTTTTCATTTTATTGTGTCAAAATCATAGTGTTATTTTTTTCATGGAGCCATGAATATATTAAAGGATTTGATCCAAATATTTCTCAACATCTTATAGATCTTGAACCCAATTCCAAAATAATCAGACAAAAGCAAAGGCTTGTCAATCCTAAAATAGATCCCCTCATAGAAAAGAATGATCCAAACTCATAGAATCCAAAATCATACACCCCATCAACTATTCATATTGGGTGGCTAACTTGGACCCTGTTAGGAAGAATAATATATAAATCAGGCTATGTGTGGATTTTAGAGACTTAAATAGAGCTTCCCTCAACGATCACTATCCGTTATGTTCCATGGAAATTTTTTTTGCAAACAGTCAGTAGGGAGATGAAAGGTCACCCCTTTTAGATGGTTATTATGGCTTCAAACAAATTAGAGTCAAGGATGAGGATCAACATAAGACAACCTTCAAAACCAAATGGGGAACATATTCCTATGATAAGATGTCATTTGGCCTAACTAATGCTGGTGCTACCTTTCAAAGGGCAATGGATATCAAATTCAAGGATTATATAAAAAAATTTATGCATGCTAATTTACTTGGATGATATCAAAATTTTCTAAAGAGGATGTGAAGATTATATGAAACATCTTGATAAAGTGTTTGAAAGGTGTAGGGATTTTGAAGTATCAATCAATCCAAAGAAATGCATATTTGTCAGTTTGCACGGGGCATAACTTATGGGTCATGTTGTCTCAAAAGAAGGTATTTATATCAACCTAGAAATGATCTTATCCATTATTTCTCTCTCATTATGAGCACACAATAAAGTAATACAATATTTCCTTGGAAATATTATTTTTGTTAGGAAGTTCATTCCTAACTTTTCATGACTTGTCAAGCCTATCACCTTAAATATAAGGAAGGATGTAGATTTTAATTGGACTAAGGAGGGAAAGGAAAGCTTTATCAAGATCAAACAAGAAATTTCTCAAGAATCCACTCTAATCAACCTAGATTATTCACTTTAATTCATTCCCTATGTCATTAGAGGTAAAGCTAGTATTTTCATGGTGATAACACATCAAAATGATGAAGGTTCAGAATAACTAGTATCTTTCTTCAGTCATACATTAAAATACTATGAGTTAATATATATCCACTTAGAGAAACAAGTTTTTTCCATCACGAGATATATTAAGAAATTCAAATTTATGCTCGATACTAACTACATAAGGGTATTGGTCTCACATCCCAGTGTGAGAGACTTCATTATAGGAGTTGAGATCAGTGAAAAGAGATTTGGATGGGTGACAAGAATCATGGAGTATGATGTCACTATAAAGGCCATGAAGCTGGTTCAAGGTAGAGGATTGTATGAAAAACTAAATTTTGATGTTGAAAATGATCAAGAAGCATCTTATGTCTTAGAGGAAGAGTAGGAACAATATAAAATAGGTCCTCTTAATGACAATAGTGGGATAAGTGATATGGCTAGATTCTTGTCTAGTAGTGAAATTTCCCTTGGTTTGAGAAAATATAAAAGGTGGAATTTGAGATTGCAGTCCATTCCTTGTGCATTAATGGTTGGAGTCATTTTTTGGAAGAATTTCGATGAAGTGTTACTAACGTTCATTGAATTTGAGAAAGTGAACAAGGTTTTGGTAGAATTCTGTAGTGGCTTCTCTGGTAGAATTTTCTTAACAAGGGCCACAAAAATCAAAATATTAAAAGAAGGATGTTATTGGCCAAAATCATATATGGATTCACATTAACGAGTTAGAAAATTCAAGGAGTTTTCTCTTTTCACTGGTAAGAATAAAATGGCAGCCCTCCCACTTTATCCAATTCTAGTGAATGAATCCTTTTCTCAATGGGGAAATGATTTTATTGGTATGATCAATCTAGTATCAAGTGTAGGTCGTACATGGGTTTTGATAGCAGCTGATTACTTTACTAGGTTGATAGAGGTTTTGAAACTCAAGGAAGTAACTAAATCAACCATCATGGAATTCTTGTTTGATATTGTAGCAAGGTTTGGGGGCCCCAAACTATCATTTATTATAATGCTAAGGCATTATTACGCTATAAATTTTTTGATTGGTCCCTCAAGCATGGTATCTACCTAAAAATTTCTCTCAATTATTACCCTAAAGGTAATGGCCTAGTTGAGTCTACCAACAAGAATATGAGAAGAATAATGAAGCAAATAATGGAGATGAATCAAAGGAAGTGGCATACAAAGATAAAAAATACTCTTTGGGATGACATAATCACATATAAAAGAGTAATAGGTACTTCTCCCTTTATTCTTATATATGGTAGAGAGGCCAATATTTCGTTATTTCTTGAATTTACTTTATTGGAGTTAGCTTGTTAGCTGGAATTAGAAGGTGAAAATGAAAGAAAAGTTCCAATGATGGAGTAGGTCGAATTTAAAGAAGTGAGGAAATATTCCTTGATCAAGTTAGAAGAACATCAAATATCAACTAAAAAAGGTTTGATAATAAATCTCAAACATAAATTTTCAAAATAAGGGATCTAGTTCTAAAATGGGACGTAGAAAAAGCTAAACCATGGTGGAACTCTAAGTTTTATGCACTTTGGAGTGGGCCATATATCATCACTACATGTAAGTAGAATAACTCTTTGGAGTTTTATAATCTTTATGGGGAGGCATTTCAAATCCACTTCAATGGGATTTATCTCAAACCTTCTCATTGAGTTTGTTTGGTTGCATCTTGTATATAAGTTGTTATTTGTTTCATTCTCTTTTCCTATTGTTGTTGGAGGGTACCTCATGCTATGTGTTGTGATAAATGATTGAGTGTCTTTTAGCTTGATCCTTATCATGATATATTTAGTAAGTGATTTGTGGCACAAGTGTTGTTGGTTCCATTTACGTTCCATAGGTTAGAGAGGTCAAAAAGAAAATTTTAAATATCACACCAAAATTTGAGAAGCCACATAATGAAGAGGAAAGATATTATAAATTCGTAGAGAAGATAACAATTTTGTTTTAAGGCCATTTTTAAAGTTATATGTTGACTCCATGCCTAATGGATATGCTAGACTACTGATCAACTCATCTAGAAGGAAGATGTTCTATGAAATTCTTCAAATTATTACCCAAAATAACACCCATGTTATTCAAACAACTTCATTCAAGTTGTAGACTTATGCGGCTTTATGGAATATACCCTCACAACAAATAATTTTTGTTCCATGGAAAATGAAAATACAATGTTCCACAAAGTTTGTAAAGTACGTATAACAAAATAACATGACCGTGGAAATATATGCCATGAAACATATTAAAAGGACCATGTAAGACTCTACATGAAGGAAAATGAAGCACATGAGTGATAGATAAATTCACAGTAAATAGGATGCTTAGTTGACATGACAAAAGAATGAATTAAATTCAAAAGTTTTTGGCATTAGGAAAATTTAAAATTCAATGTAACAAAGATTATGTGAAACAAAGGAGATGTTGCGGAAGGATAAGAATATGTGAAATGAAGCATACTCCATAGAATGAGGGACGATGAAGTTGTAGATGAGGGAGAGTAATTGTGTAGCTAAGGGTTGTTTGCAAATCAGGGAAGAGATCAAACTAAAGCCATGAGGTATATAAGGTTTTCCAACTACACATAAATCTGTAGAAGATGATAGAAAAGTGGAAAATAATCAAAACTTCGTAGAACTATATAAAGCCATGCCTAATTCATATGAGGTGCTCAATCACTAAAACAACTAGAATTAAGTTTTGAATGACATCATCCTTCTACACTATTGATTTGATGGCGTGTGATTGGAGCAATGTTAGATGCTCATACCTGGCTTGTAAAATCAATTACAATTGGTCCCTGGTTTTGGTAGGGTGGTGGATTCATTGATTTCTAGACGTGATCTTTTCCCTCTTCCTCTCTCTAATAATTTCTCTCTCTCTCTCTCTCTCTCTCTCTCTCTCTATATATATATATATATATATATATATAAGTGTGAAAGAACATACAAAGGGTTGGATTATTTTACTAAGTCTTATAGATTTTCCCTTTTAAGCTCTAATATTTTCCTTGCAGACCTCTCTAATGCAATTTTGGAGTTTTCATATGCTTCACCTCTATATGATTTTAAGTGGATGCTTTCTTGATAATATATACCAATGTGATATATTTCCTTAAAAGTGTTAGTGTTTAATGTAAATATTTCAATCCTCTTGTTGTTCTTCAATCTCATTTGTTTATTTCTTCTAAAATTATGTGTGTATTATTTTTCATATTCGTATGTATTATTATATGTGTCCCTGGAGCTAGAATCAAACCCTATTCTATTTGAGCGCATCACCTTTCTTTATTTTTATCATTCCTCTCTCTCAACCATGGTGTTGGCTGGTTAATCACATCATCTAGGGTATAATGAGTTAGCCTTCTATGGAGATTGACCTCAAAAGGTGCCATCATCCCACACTTTCCATGTTTCAATGAGGTTCTGAGCTTGGTCTCAGCAAAGGGTGCAATCTCATGTGACAACAGCTACACCATGCATATCATGTATATAAGGATAGTCTAGGAGTATGTTGTAACTCAAATTATTAGGAATAACATAAAGAGTGTATCAATAGTGTGTTTATCCATGATAATAGGTAAGGTATTTTTCTGAAGTACCTAGCACAAGATATTGTCAAATCCATGAATATGCATGGTGGAAGGATTATTATTTATAGCAGAAAGACATAATTGATTTAAAAAGGATATGTTAAATTTTTTAACGCCCAACCAGTTATCAATAAGGGCATGCTTAACCAAAATATGATGTAATTTAACTTGAACATACAAAAAAATGTCACTATTAATGACATCCTATGATGGAATTTTATCGGGTATAAAGGATATATATTCTTAAGAGAAATTCAAAGTAAGGAAAATAGAGCCCATATATTAAAAATTATATTAAAGTGATTTTTAATTTTTTTTTATGATCCTTGAAACAAGATTGTCACGTGAGATAAAAATGTGAAAGATGTCTCTAAGATATATAGTGGGATCATGTGAATTAGTCATGATAGACATTATACTATATAATATTCCATATGGAGAGAAAATACATAAAATTAGGATAAAGAAAACCATATGGATACTATGGATTGAGCAATAGTTTTGATTCAAGGTTTAGGTTCACCAATTTTTTACACCCTAATTAAATGTTTGTTATGGGAGTGCCCAACAATATAAAGGATTTGAGGATTTTTACTAGGGATTGTTATAATTAACCCACTTTTAACATTAACAATTCACAACCATAGTAATGCATCAAATATTAAAAAAATCAAATATATAATAAGTAATAACTCAAATATATAAGAGGATAAGAATAATTAATTATATAGGTTAGAACATAGAGGATATAGATGTCAAAATTAGTGAAACAAGCATATTAGAGACTTGAAATTATTTTGTGCAAATTTTGTGACTATAATAGAGAAATGTTGGGACCATACAACTATTAGATAGTCCATACTAGAACTATGCGGTCTTGACCTATATCTATATGATCTTGGACACTTAAGTGGTCTAGGTATGGAATGTTTTGTGTTCTTTTCTTACCTATAAATGACATTTGTTATATGGTGTTTTTTATCCCATAGATTTATGATGAATTTTAATCTCTTGTAACAATGTAGAAACCATAGAAACCTATAAATATATTCATCAGAGTATTAGTAATCCAAAATAGAAAACATATATGTGTGATGAGGTTGAATACCCTTTGTGGTCAAAATTCCTAATAACTTACTAATTTATGAGCCCCCTAAATGTTCTTCAATAGATATTCAGAAATTTGGGTAACATGGGATGATATCGTAAGTTTGGAACTTAGTAAGAAAGATAAACCTCTAGATAAAGTCCATTCCTCTACCTAAATCTAGTGCTAAAACTACTCCTAAAGATGGAAACATAACTATCTACTCCTAACCTAAACATTCCAAGGGAACAGGGAGAGATAAATACAAGAAATGTAAATCCTAAGCTAAAGGAGTGGTGATAGAACCAAAGAGAAGGAAGGTTGATCACTCTCCATGAGGGGAAGGAAAGGGAGAAGACATCAGTGAAGAGGGGCGATAGATGTGCCACAGGCCAAAACCATGAGGATTCACCCTCCCCTTATATCCATGATACATGAAAATGGGAAACCTACAAGTTAGAAATGCACATAACATGCCAAAGAAGGAACAAAAGGGAAAGAATGCATAAAACGTGAGAATAGGGTAGAGAAAATCAACAACACTCAATTTTATTGCTCAAATGATGCAGACAAGATTACAACAATGACATAAGGAAAAAAACACTATAGAGACCAAGTTCTAGGGCCAAAAGTTGTGGGAAGTCAGCCACCATTTTATCTTGGCCCCATTACAATAAAAAAAAATATTTTCTAAAAAATTACAAGTTCTAGATTTATAGAGAAATGAGAAGGAGAAGAGAGAAGGAGAGAGGTGCCAAAATGTTGGATTCAACCACCAAGGAAAAATCATCATTGATTCTTTGCAAGAAGGTGTGGCCACCTGACATGGATTTTATTGCACACCATCAGATTTTGTAGGTCATAGAGAATGGTGCCCATACTTCATTAATTTTTGTCATTAGAGTGGTTGACATTTATTTTTTCAAAAAGGTATGCCTTATGTTCCTCCAGTGGATTTTCCTTATTATACAGCTTTACATGTTCTATGGATTTCACCACATCTCTAAAAATGCCCCAACTTTGTATTTTGATGTAATTTCTATGCCACAGGGATCTAACCTTGTCATGGATGGCATTGTAATGAAAAATTACGTTCATTTGTTCCATGGAATAGGATATTTCATAGAAAACTAATCCTTAAACAACCCATGAAACACTAGAATAATGTTATGCATATTTTAACTTAGCCTCTTTGAAACTTTTCCTTTCTTTGTCATTTAGTTCCCAACAACATTGCATATTTTCACCACAATTCTATTTGGAAGATTTTATCCATAGTTCCATGCAATTGACAAACTCCACCGAATGTTATATTTTCCAAGTTTGCATGACATTGTGTTTCCAAGTCACGAAGCAAAAAATTCTTATTCATTTTCTCAGTGGATTTTTTCCTTATCCGATTTTCCAATATCTTCATAGGCATGGAACCTATGATGATCTAAATTTCCTTCGACCTGCAAGAAACCTATTTTGTGTCGTAAGGGTATTGTTCATCATAAATTTGCCTAAACTCCAAAATGATGCTCCTTTGTTTCGTGGGTTAGAAGAACCTGTGAAACAATATGTTATTACATTCCATGGATGAAAAATCTAGTCTCCCACGGATTTCTTAGAGGAAAATTGGATAAGTCCATTTTTGATGAGTTGTTCAAAATTACAAGGGGGTAATTTTGGACAACATTGCCAACTATTGAAAAATTCCAAGTGTTGTACTATATTCCCTCATTTCAAGATCAAGCCTCATGTAGTTCTATTAGTGTTTGTGCAAGTATGAGTGAAAACTATCCAACCCCTAGGGATTTCCCCATGTGTCTCTTGATAGCAACATAATGGAATAACTATATAATACAAAATGTATCTAGTGTAGCAGTAGTGCGATGTAGTATGCATCAACTACATGACCTAACACTTTTTTCCTTGAAATATTTGATTAATTATTGGAGTGAATTTGTTCTTACTAAGACATGGCTTTATGAACTTTTCATGCTTGTAAATTGAGTAAGGTATACTCTTTAACCTAGTTGAGTTCTTTAGAACTATATTAGGGATTTCTTTGATTAATGTGTAGCTGATTTGGATTGATTTAGGAAACCCTTTAGTGTTTTTGGAATAATCTTTTCTATATGATCTTGTAAGAGTTCCATGTGATTTTTAAAGTCACATTTACTTTCTTATATATCCTTCCATATGTGAAAAATTCTACTAATTCCAACCTTGGGAAGGTGAAAAGACTTAATAGAGATATTAGCATCAAAATAGAGTCATAGAAAGTTAAGGGGTAGACTCATCTAGATCAACCATGACCATACCCCACATCTTTAACCCTTTTTATAGTCATGTGTAGAAAATATGAAAAGTAAAATAGGAAGTTGTGACATGAATTACAAAGGTTGTTTTTTATTTCGATTTGATAATAGTCCTCAAATTTGATGATAGACTAAAGTGTAAAGATAATAAGGTCATTGAATAACTATAAAGATGAAGTGATTGTAATCTAAATGTGAAAATATGTATTAGAAAGGGAGTTATTTCACTTTTTTTGAATCATTTGTAATTCCCTTTTTAATGTGTTTCTAATTAACATACATAAAAAGGATGAAACAATGCAATAGGTGAATATTCTGATTTAATTAACTTCCAAAATTAATTTCACAAATTGGAATAATGCCTTTAAATGTGACTATTGATCTAGAAACTATAAAAAACATAAAGGATAATTAAATTAGCTGATTATGTATGGATCTGGGATATTCTGAGTGCATGAATAGGATGGGTTAAGACAAAAAATTCTTTGTTACAAAAACTTGCACCTGAGACTGAACCTGGTAAAAACCATACAACTAGGTCAAGAGAATCCATACGGTCCTGACCCTTATGTAAATTCTTACACCATTCTTGGATTCTAAGTTTGCAACTTACTGTGTGCTCTACCTTCTTGGGATTGAGTTTCGTTATGCATTGGTATTATTTAATTACCTTTAGAATGGTTCTGTAAACTCTATTCAAAAACTAGAATCCCTGTAGTGCAAGATGGAGTTCCTACAAAATAATGTTTGGTGGGTTTTGGGCACCCCAATACACCACTGACATCACCACTACTCGAAGAGGGCTTAAATCACATGTCATTATCCTGGTATGTGATATCTATTGTAGTACAATCATAATTGTAAAGTTATGATTTGGAAATGCTTCAACTTGAGTTTCACACTTGCTCAAATAGTTGGGATGGGTCACTTTTTTTTTTCTTGTAGAAGGAAGATGGAGAATCCTATACCTATAAGTATACTTAAAATTTGTAGAAGATGTTACCCTAATGAATGTGCATGAGTTATTTTATAGTTTAGGGATCTTGGAGTGCCTTTTGTGTTTGTTTTTACATGATGAGTTCTTAAAGTGTCAGGTTACTAAACATGATATGATTTACTTGCTTATATATTCTTATGAAGGTTTTTATGTCATGAAAGGCCAACCAAGAGGATGCATTTTCTTCTGAGAATGTGATATAATCATAAGAGTTATCCCAAAATGTGTCAGTGTAAAAATTTATAGTAAGGTCGACTTGTAGAATTATACAAATTGACTTAAACTAGTAGTTTTGACTAGGAGGGAAAAAATGTTTTTTAATTTATGGGTTAGAGGATAGATGTTTCAAGATGTGTTTTATGTTGTTAAACTTCAAAAACTAACAACAGAGAGGTGTGAAAAGATAATCAAGTAGTTAAAGATATATTAGGGTTTGCTAAGCAGAAGTGAGGATTGAGCATTTGTACTTGCAAGTGTGCAATGTAAAGATTAGCAATATAAAAGGATAGATTACCAAATTTGGGTGTTTATATTTCCCCCTTGTTAGGTAAAAAATGTAATTACATGCTTAAAGTAAAAAAATTCTGAGTGTGTAGACACACTTTGTATTTTCTCACAATAACTTTGTGTTGTAGTATCCCACTGTGTTAGTGTTACAGCACTCCAAAAAGAAACCTAAAACACAGAGTGTAGTCAATTCCTAGGATAGGAAACTAGACTTTAACTCAAAATTTAATGAAAGTAATGTAAATAAATTTGTAATAATAAATTCTAAAATAGATGTGAAACATGGAAGGAATACAACTATTTATTTTGTAGAGGGAATGTTCTCCCATTCTTGTGCCTTGGAGATGCTAGATTTGTTGAAATATGGTGAAGAATTGGGTGTGAGAAGTCCCTAATTTGTTTCAAGGAGATATCACTGTGTTAGGTGTACCAATCCAACACATGAATGCCGAAGAAAATAACAAAAAAGAGGATTCGAAGCACCCCTCCAAGGAAGAAGACCATGTATAAAATTCATTCAACAACTCTAATATATTCCCCTTAATTATAAGAGGATATGAACATCTTCCTATAAATAAATTATCTTCTTTGATACCTTCCATAACCCCACAAACCATTCCGCAATAGATGGATATAAGCCTAATTTCATAAATTAGGACACTATATGTACTCAAAAATTACATGGTGCAACATGGAAAATACAACATGTATCTTACGATAATAAAAACCTCTTCCTAGACAAAAATGAGACCCACATTCCCCCCTTTATCCTTTGCATCCCTGATTTGACCCACATCAACCTTTCTTCTTTTTCCCTAAACTACAATTTTACTTGAAAGACCTTTTTTCTTGGTTGTAACATTGTTTTTGAGTGGTGGTTACACAATCATCACTTGCCAAAGAACAATGGTTACATAAACATCATAGAGATTTTGTAACTAACCCTTTAGTAATAGTGGTGGGTGTGCAACCACCCCTCTGGAAATAATGGAGGTCCTGTCACCATCTAGTGCACAATTAAAAAACACATTTTTGAACATGTGTTTGGATTTTGGGAGCTATTCTCTCACTCGTTTCTTCTATTTTTAGACTCATTAGAATCATATTTATTTTATCTTCCATGTTTGCTAGGCTTATAATTTTGAATACCTCTCCTTTTGATGATTATCACTTCTTGATCAACACATGTAAATTGACTTCTTCTTCCCCAGTTTTTTTATAAAAGACAAGTTTTTACTCATATGATGGGTTGGATATTTCACATTCTTGAGGTAACATTATGCTATTGAATTTTTGAGAGGAACCACACAGCTAACCAGATCATTAGTCTTTTCTTTCCTGATATATGACTTCAGTGATTTCTTACACAAAGTCAACCATAACCAATCTTTTGCTTTTCTTTGTTACCAGCTAGTATATGTACATCCCAGGATCAATTGGACTTCATCTTTGGAAGAGGATACAACGATGAGGAGAAAACAAGAACATCTCTACTTTGGGAAGATACCATAGCACAATAGTAAGCATGTTGTGTTTGTACTTAAATTCTTTGAAACTTTGAATAATTGTTAATTTTTTTAATTAAGAAGAAGTTGTGTATTTAGATTAAAAGAACAGAAAATTCCACTACTTCCCAAATGCATTTGTTTTATTTCTAGTATTACTTTTGAAATATCGAGAAATTATTTGGAGGAAGAAGTGAAGAAATCCTTGCACATCATTTATTTCTTTTAACTAGTGTAGATTTAATTATGTTAGGGAAAGTTCATACGACAAAGAGGAAATTACTTCTGAGAAGATTTTCCATTTCCGGAAAACTTGAGGTACAAGATTTTCCAAAAGAAGTTTATTTTATTTTATTTATATTAATAACTTTTGAATACATTCTTTTATAATAGCATTGTTAAACAACCCTGCAAAAAAGGAATAACCACATCCGTCTACTCCCTGTTTTAGTTTTATTTTATTAGAAGCAATTGTTTTAGTTTTAATTAGTTCCCTGTGTCTGTGTCTGTAGATTTTATTTTATTTTTATTAATCTTCAAAAATAAAAAGTCAATAGTTGTTTAATTAGTTTCTTTCAATTTCATTTTTAAAAAAAGCTTGTTAGAATACAAACAAATAAAATATATGTTTATCTTGTTTTATTTAATTAATTGGGAATGGATCTATTTTATCAAAAGATTAAACATGCCCGTCTTTTATTTAAACTAACTTTATTTCCTTTATTTATTTAAAATGAAGTTTCAACGTGGTTTAGAAACTGAATCGAAATAATAAATCTATATGTAGGGAATTCACGCTACATGATCATAACCACCATTTCTCCTCGAACAAATTAAGCTATTAGGAATTAACAATACTAGTTATTAGTCCCTGATTTTCCTTTAGCTACCTAGAAACATCCAATCAATATTACACTCTCTGGTTGTCTCGACACAACCTTGAGAATTCAAGTACATTGAGAATCATGTGTCATTTTTCTGGTGTACAAATTCTAGTGAACTCAACGTGAAGGACTAGTTCCATCTTGTTTCCTTTTAGTTTTATTTCCATTGTTCCACCTTTCCCCCTCTTCTCCTATTCGGTGGGTATTCTATACCTCCCCAAATATGTCTAGAAGAGATTTTGATTGGCCATTTTGTTTTGATAGATACTATACCCATGTTCAATTGCAACGATCTCCTTCCCCTCCAAGATGGGATGACAACTACACCAATAACGTGCAAACATCCCCTAGCTATATCTCAAATCCTACCAATCATGTGAGAATAGAGGAGGTCAACTAACCCTTAAATATTTAATATGGTCAATCCAATTCAAATGATATGAATTTTATGGGTGAAATTGGTCCCCACTCTAGGGTCTTGTCAAGACCCCACATTAGCATGCAATTGACGAAGGATGACATCTTTACACAAATCACTGATCCACTTCTCATAATAGATGAGTATTTGGAAAGGATGAAGAGTTGTATCTATGAGATGTTGAACAATAATGTATTGAATGGACGCCCTGAAACCCCTTTTTTCAAGGGACATAAGAATACCAGTGCCAAAAAATTTATAACAAGGTATCACATGTCTCCTCAACCAAACCCCATACAACATCAACCCAAAAAGGAGGGTAAATCCTCACCAAATGATGTTTTTTTTACACTGGTAGGGAATATTAAAGAGTTAGAGAGTGGCCAAAGTCCAAAACTGACTTATTTAATGGGGAAGAATATGGGGTATCCCATAGACGATAAAGGATACACTCCTTCTACCAACATGTAACCAATGCAACACCTTGTGCAACAAGGTTATCCAATTCAATTGAAGCTGAGTGATCTTATCACTAGATATAATACACTGGGGTTGGGTTATCACCCATCTCACGCCTAACCCATGCATGAATTGGTTGGAAATTATTTCCTATACACCACTCCCAACAATGCGGGATTTTATAACTAGACACATGTGCATGCATTTTGTAATATTATTCCTCCTTACCTGCATATGTAATCAAAGTCCCAACAACTAGATATGTATCAGTTCCGTAGCTCATTTACACTATTCTAAGGGACTCCGTAAGCCCTAGCTAGTACTTACACCGCAACTTATCCAACTCCTCATCCCTCTCCTCCTCATCTGGGAGCTTCAATAGTGGAATCTTATGTGATGGGCACTTACATTGAATACTTAAAGGAACACCTTGATGTCACCTTACGAAGTGTTATGTTTACATGCCCATTGCACAATCTACCTAAATTTAAAGGAGAGGGGGATCCTAACACTCACATCAAGGCTCTAGGTCTATACCACTGCCATTAGGGAATTGCTTCCTTGGGATGCAGTAGCGGCTAAAATATTTCTGAAGACCCTTAAAGGAATCACTTTAGATTGGTACTATCAAATCCATGAGGCTTCCATACATTCCTTCAAATAGATTGTTTCTGAATTCATCAAAGCCTTTGACATGAACAAGTTGTTGAGAATGGGGATCAAGGAATTCTTACACATTAAGAAAGAGTAAAACGAATCTACTTCCCACTTCATTTAAAGGTGGCACCAAGTTATTTACTCTTCTGAAAGCATGCCTAACATAGACCTAATGGAACTCTGTGACCTCTTCCTCCATTTGATCAACCGAGAAACCAAGGAGAAAGTTCTGAAGTTTCCTTTTTGTAGTTATGAAGAAGTGTTATAATGAGTGCTTCACATTGATCAAGCCAATATTGACAACAGAAGTAATACTTACAGTCTCAATGGAAAATTGGTATTTCCTAATAAAAAAAATAGAACCAATAACTAAGGGCCCAAGGTATTGAATCGCAATCATGGTGTTACCGACTAAGAAAAAAATCCTAATACTACAAACAATGGTAACACTAACAATAATAACAATAACATGGGGAACCAAATAGGTCTTAATCCTTTTCCTTCTATCAATGGGGTTGATTTCAACCATCCATCTCCTCGATAGTCTTAAGATCAAAGCCAAAACCAATACCAAAATCCTAGCCAAGGGGAAATAGATTATAGTTAAAATAATCAATTTCAAAATGACAATTGAGGTTATAAACAACAACAAAAATCGAATCAAAGGTCGAGGGATTATAATCCCAATCTATATTATGGTTTTCACCGTGTTATTGGTCATAATGAACGCTCTTGTAGAGATTACAATAATTTCATTCAGAGACTCCCAAAAAATAAATGAAAAATCTTCATGGACATGTTTCTAGTTAATCCCGAGGGATCTTTGCAAACTAATTATATAGAACCCATTGCACCTCAGAACAAAAACCTAGGAATCTATCAGGACCCGTAACCTAAACATTTTGAAGATGAAAAAGTGGGCCCTCAAAACATAAACAAGGGTATTCCTATTAGGAAAAATGATCATGAAGCCTCAATTTCTAACAATTCTCAGGCCTCCCTAACCTAGATCAAAGAAATAAGAAAAAGATTTTGGGACTAGTCAAATTAGAAACCGAGCTAGAGATCAACACAATGATCTAGAAAAGGGAGTACACTTCACATATTCTCTCCACCCATCCCCTTTAGAGGATGACACTCCTATAGTCTCAAAACATGTAGGATCTTATGATTTGATTTCAAACTTAAACAAGACCTTTTCTCACATTTCATTTCTATATTTTTTGAAGAATTCCCTAGCACATCATTCTGCTTTGCTATATGCATTATTGCTTGGTCATATAATGCATATTATGCCTCCACCTAAGGCCTAAATCAATCATATTGACTTTGATATAAATCCTTCAGGAAAAAATGATAGGGATATTGGGTTTGTGTTTAACATAAGCAAGATGCTCTCTGATGCCAAAATAGCCTGAAGAGGAGATTCTACATTATACTTATAAGTATGGGTTTATAAAAATTGTATTAAGAAATCCATAATTGATGATGAGGTTTTTGTGAATGTAGTCCCCTTTTCTTTCTTGCAGAAGTTGGGATATGTGGAGACAAATTGCTTCTCTACTAGAAACACATTATAAGGATATGACAGTCTTAAAGATACCTCAATTGGAATCATATTTATTCTAGTTTCCCTCAGACCAAAAACCTTTCTAACTGAGTTTTACATTATTGATAAGAAGACAAATTACAACATGCTCTTGGGAAGAGCATGGATTCATAGGATGAAGGTCATTCCTTCCACTTTGTTCCAAGAGGTTATATTCCTACATTTGGGGAAGGTCTTCATTGCTCAAGGGGATCCTATGCCATTTGATAAACATTTGGAGAACATCAAGAAGAAAAATGGAATTCATTTTGAATATGAAATAGTTGCGAATAAATTAAACAATCCTCCTCCTCTAAAGGAATCAGTTGTAACTACCAAGTGGGTTCCGAAAGGTGGGGTCAATAAGTCAAAAATGATTGAAGTGGAGAAAACAAATACAAATAAGATTGTGTCTGTAGAAGCCGTATCCACAAAAACCACATCAAAAATTGTAAAACTATTAGAGAGTGATTTTCCAACAAATATCCCCTTTAAACCACAAGGAGTTGGCAATTTCCTTGGTCTGAACTCTCTTCCTGTTGATGATCTCATAGACATATGTATGGTATAAATATCATAGGAAGAAGAGGATGTTGAGTGTGAAATTATATCCATCAAAGATATCTCTATGGCTTCTCTCGTTCCCAACCTCGGTCTAGATACAAATGTGTCATAGACCAAACTTGTTGTATGTACAATACATGAACCCTTAATATGAAAGATGTCTAATATGACCATATTTCCCTATGTGGAAAACAAATCTTAACACATCACCAATTTCATATAGACATTATGCGTCAATAACACAACAAATTTTTTTATGAACTTCTCGTACAAGTAGGCGATTTTATTTTAAGATTGTATATTTAGATGGATAAGATCATAGGAAAGGGTTGTAAGTTTAAACCTAAATTACTCAGACCTTGTCAAACAAAATAAAATTTCAAGAATCCTACCTATCATCTATGTATCTTGGAAGGTGAGGAGTTTGATGAATCCATCGACTCGTGCCACTTGGGACATTTATGTGTATAGTCATTACATCTCCACATTGTCCTTTTGCATTCTCATTATTTGTGTCATTTAGTTAAATTATACTAAGGAAACTTACTTTTTAAATGATTTTTAAAATTTTAAACATTGTCAAATCTCTCAATCATGAAATTTATATAATTTCTTCACACTCTCAAATTATATAATTTTCATAATCATTTCCAATCATGAGACAAATTTTGACATTGATATTATAAGGGCTTGCATGCTTTATCCCTTTTATGGTTTCTTCCAGTTTGGATGTTTTTTGCCTATAGTCTTTTCTAGAAGCTTCTTAATGGTAGATCCCTCCCTGAAAATATCTCTCCTTAACAAAAATATTCTAAGCATTTCATCTGGATATTTTGTTCTCCCATCTCAGTCTTCGGTGATGAGCCCTCACATCTTACTAGTTATGTGAGGCTGAGATTGGGGGACAACCATTCCCTCCCAACAAGCACAATATAAGAATAAGGAAAAATAAAATAAAAAATACATATATTATTATTACAAATAATCACATTTTTTGTCCCTCCTAGTCTTCGGTGGTGAGCCCATGCTTCTTATTAGTAGCATGAGGTTGGGATAGGAGGAAAATGCCCTTATTCGCTTACATTTTTTCGTTGGTGATGAGCCCATGCTTCTTATTGGTAGCATGGGGCAAGATGTAGGGGTCATAAAATACATATATTCTTATTACAAATAACCCCATTTTCCCTTCTATTCTTTGGTGGCAAGCCTATGCTTATTATTGGTAATATGAGGCCGGGAAAGGAGGAAGATGACCTTACTCACCTACATTTTATCCTCGGTGATGAGAACATGCTTCTTACTGGTAGTGTGGGGCAAGACGTAGGGGTTCATGTCAAAAAATAAATATTTAAATAAATAAAGGAAATTTCTTGAATATTTGAAATTCCCAAGAAATTGATTTAGATGCTCATGCTAGGAGAGAAAATCATTCGTTAACCAGATCCTACCAATCAGTAGGCCATCCAAAAATATAAGTCTAGTTAAAGCTTATAAGCGGAAATCATTCTAAACTTGGTTAGTTAATATTGATTGAGGTTGAGTTGTAGGTTATTGAATAAGTCTTTATCAAAATTCTTGTCTCTTGATAATCTTTTTTATTCACATATTCTTCAAACATACATCTCATGTCCTTCTTGGCTCTCGGTGACGAGTCCTTGTATCTTAATAGTTGTGTGGGGTCAAGGATGGAGTGAGATCTTCCCATCATCATATTGTCTTCAACATATTTTTCCAATGAAATAGAGGGCTTAAACGGTGTTTGAAAAGCAAAGTTTCCTAAGTATGATTTGTAACAATGTGTGTCATTTATGCATCATTTTTTTAAACATACTATACTATCACCCATAGAATTAATTCAAAACTGTAAAAACATCAAACATTCCTAACCATACAAGAGTGCACAAATGAAATAAGCACAAATAAACAAATTTTCAAAGGGATGTAGACTAAAAATATAATCATAGATATATGTATGTCAGTGTATTATTACAATGCCTTCCCATTGAAGGGAAAATGTGGTCAAAAAGCTCAATCATGATCCAAAAATCTAAAAAAATTGATATACACACAAAAATGAGAATAATCAATAAAGGCACTCTGCCTATCCATCCCTTTGAGACCTCTTACAATAGCTTTGGCTATAATTTCCTACATATCCTCTGCAAGCTCATTCAAAAAGCAAAAACCTAATCCTAATACAAAAAGGCCAAATTTCTCGTATCTAACTTATTCCTGAGACCCATATGCTATTGTTGGGTCTATTTCTATCATTTCTAAATCCATGCCATTTCAACTATGCTCATGCGTGAAATGGTTACCAGAAATCTAGAGCCCTGAGAATAACAAAGACATATGTGACAAATGATTTCTAAATATAGTAAAATTTTGATATATATAAGTTTTGTTTTTCTAATGCATTTTTAGGAAAGATTGTGCAGCGTTGGTGATGGAGGAGCTAGTAGATTTATCACCCCCACATAAATGGTAAGTAATTTTGTCTTTTCATTTCAAAACATTTTGTTGCTTTTATCTTACTACTGCACTTGATTCCCACCTTTCTTTTACAAGTTGTGGGGAGGCTCAGCTCTAATCATTTTAATACACGACCAGATCATGTAACTTTTAACCCTCCCATTTGGGAGAACCATTCTTGAAAATCATGTTTTATCCCATTCATGCCTAAAATGCTCTTCTGAGCAGGTAATATGTGCGCACCCAAAAATTATATGGTGCACCACGAAAAATGCAATGTCTTCAATGATGATAAAAACCTCTTCCAAGGTAAAAATGAGATCCAAATCCCTCCATATCTCCTTTTCATACATCCTCTAACTCAAATCAACCCTTATGTTTTGTCTCCAAACATCAAATTTTCTTGTAAGACCACTATTTAGCTTTTGAATTTGTTTTTTAGTGATAGCTGCGCACTGCCTCGAATGTTGCGTAACCGCCTAGGAAGTTGCACAATCATCACAGTGGCAGTTACACAATTGGCCCTTTGTCAACACCGATGGTCCTATTGCCTTAAATCCAAGAGTTGAAACACTCATTTTCAATGCGTGTTTAGCGTTTGGGAGTGATTTTCTCACTCCTTTCTCAATCGTTTGGTCTATTTTTAAGCTCATTGGATTCATATTAGAATTCTCTTCTTTGTTTACTATGTTTAGAATGTTGAATACCCCTTATTTTGATGTGTTGTTATTTCTTGGTGGACACGTGTTGTTGGACTCATTCTTCCCTGAGTTTTGTAAAAACCAATATTTCACTCAAATGACGAGTTAGAGATTTCACATTCTTGAGGTAAAGTTAAGCTACTAAATTTTTGAGAGGAACGACATAGACAACTAGCTCATTTCTCTGTTATTTCTTGCCATATACTTTTATTCATTTCTTACACCAAGCCATCCATAGCCAGTGCTTGCTCTTCTTTGTTACTAGCCAACATCTGCACATCCCTAGATTAATTGGACTTCATCTTTGGAAGAATATACAGAGATGAGGAGACAAAAAGCACATCTCACCTTTGGGAAGCTACCACAATACAATAGTAACTAGGTTGGGGTTGTACTTAATTATTTGAAGCTTTGAATAATTGTTAGCTTAAAAGAAGTGGAAGATTCCACCACTTCTCGAATGCATTTATTTTATTTCTAGTATTAATTTCAAAATATTTCTTACGTAAATATTCCCTTGCTAAATTCTTCTAGGATTATCCTAGTGGATCTTCTCAGGAAATTAGTTGGAGGAAGGAGTGAAGAAATTCCTGTACTTCTTTTATTATTTATTTCTTTCGATTAATTTATATTTATTTATGTCGGGGAAAATTCATACAGGAAAGAGGAAATTGCTTCCGAGAAGCTTTTCCCTTTCCAAAAAACATGAGGTAGACGCTTTACCAGAAGAAGTTCTATTTAATTGTATTTAGATTAATAACTTTTGAATACATTATTTTATAATAACATTGCTAGACAACCCTGCAACAAAGGAATAGCCACATCCGTCTACTCTATATTTTAGTTTTATTTTATTAGAAGTAATTGTTTTAGTTTTAATTATTTCCATGTGTCCATGTCTATATATTTAATTTAATTTTAATTAATCTTGAAAAATACAAAGTCAATAGTTATTTAATTAGTTTCTTTTAATTTCATTTTTTTTTAAAAGCTTGTTAGAATACAAACAAATAGAATAGATATTTATCTTGTTTTATTTAATTAATTGGGAATTAACCTAGTTAATCAAAAGATTAAATACACATGTATTCCTTAATATAAACTAAGTTTATTTACTTTTTTTTAATTTAAAACAAAGTCTCAATATAGTTTAGGAAATCAAATTCAAAACAAGTAAATCAAACCATAGGGAATTCACGCTACCCAACCATAGCCATTTATTTATCCCTTCGACCAACTCAACTATTAGGATTTCACACTACCAGTTCATAGCCCTTGAAATTCCTTTAGTTTCCTATCAATTATTCATCCAATATCTCACACTTTGGTTGTCTTGGCATGACCTCAGGAATTTGAGTACATCAGGAATCACATGTCATTTTTCCTGGTGTACAGACACACAATAGAAAAGAGAATCAATATACTCTTCCCATATGCCACACAAGTGAGTAATAACTGAATAAAAATGATTACATGTTGAAATATGAATGGAGAAAGGAGACCCATTCCCCCGATGTTCCCAAAACTAAAGATGAAACTAATGACCATGGAGAAAGAGAGATTTTTTTTTTCATCCCCTTGAATCTATGCCAAAATTAGTCAAATTGAGAATAAAACCATATGAAAATGATATAACAATGATAAAAAACCTAAGAACATTGAAATATATGTAGAAAATGTCCCTAGGCAAAGTTGTATGATAGGGTCACAACTATTTTTATGGTCATAACCAGGGTATAAGTATTTAATCTCATGTAGATTTTTATTATTATTGCGCATTTGTCCAATTTTGACGTATATTTTTCTTTCCCTGCATATGTCTATGTGTAGAAATATGCATGTATATGTTGGAAATGTAGAATAAAAAATTATATGTTTTCACCCTCTTTTGAGGCATGTGCAATGAAGAATTTGAGCACACATATCAAAATAAAATATGTATACCCATTTCTGAGATGTTGATAACATGTAGAGAACCTCTAAAAATCTAATATGGTGACCACTAAGAAGAAACTGTACTTGTAATGGGAATGCACATGGTAATAACCATGGCATAAAAAAGTGCAACAAGAACAAGAAGAATGATAACCATAACCATTTCAATGCAAAAAAACAATAGTAACAACAATAGAAAATGATGTGTTAGTATAAAATAAGTGCTTACAATTTAGAAAAAAGTGAAAAAATGGAAAGCAATATCACATAAGAGGCTAAAATACCTGTAAACATGGGACACCCATAGTGTCACAAGATAATAAAGGCCCTTGGGTCTGCAAACAAGAGATATAAAACCAAACAAAAAGCATACTTCTTAAAACATGGAACACCCACAATGTTGTAATATAATTAAGGCCCTTAGGTCACAATAAGAGTAGAAAACAAGCATACAGAGAGAGAGAGAGAGAGAGAGAGAGAGAGAGAGAGAGAGAGAGAGAGAGAGAGAGAGAGAGCATGTAGGAAAATAAAGTGTCTAAATGGGATAAAAAACACATAACATGTGACATAAAAAGAGCCAACAATAATTATAAATATTGCAAAGACACATGTGTAAGTCATGTTAGTCTAAAAGATAACTGTATGCAATGGAAAGTTACAAAAGCTATGGAATGAGGATAAATAACCTCAAAGATTTTCTAACTCATCCATGCACCATGAGATAAGAGATAAGCAATAGTTAATCATATACATGCATCATAACTTTGACAAAAACATCAAAACCTAGCATATAAACTACTCTCTACTCTTTAGATTACTTAATTAAGAAGTTGAACCTAATAGGATCAACTTAGAAATCAAAGGGTTGATTAGTAGTTTATGGTTTTCAAGCTTTCAAGAAGGGAGTCTCACCATTAATGGCTTCAAGGCCAATGGTTCTATCTATTTACTCAAAACTTGGATTATGGATGCAAATGGAGGTGTTACAACAATGGAGGAAGGAAAGCTTTAGATCAAATGTCTAATTAGCTTGAAGCTACTACAAATGAGATCCAAGCTTTCTTAGGCTTGTGAGTGAAGTTGTAAGTTTGAAAAGGAGGGGTGACCCTTCTATTTATAGTTTTTGATTTGGAAGAATTTGGAATTTGGGTGCACGTGGGACTAAAGTCTAAAAATCACTTTAGGATTAGATTAGGATAAACATGCTTTAGGCTTAGTTAAGGTTGGTTTAGGCTAGTTAAAATTTGATTAGCAAGTGATTAGAGACTCATTGAGAGTTGGAAGGGGTCTGGATAAACAATTATGACTGATAGATAGCCTACGAAGCCAATAGAAGTGGTCTAGAGAGAACTAGGGAGGTTATGAATGTTCGAAAGGAGGAATGTTTAGCTAATAAGAGAGATATTAGCCAAATAAGATGATTATAGGAGGAATGTGACTGAGCAGGTGTCATGCATGGGCATCTGAGAATGAAGCAAAGAAGGGTTGATTAACGAAATGTCGTCAATCGGTTGAATTGGATGAAATGCTAAGTGTAAGCATATATTAGGTTTCTACAATAACAAATACAATATATATATATATATATATATATAACTAAGAATAATGAGTGTTGGGCATGAAGTATTCATGCTTTTATATTATACATGCTCTGCACTCCATCCTATTTTTATCCTGTGCTATGCAAAAATGGCTAAGTCCCAAACTTTATCTCTCTGGGAGTGAAACCTCAAGGCACAATTTTGTCAACCTTTTGTGCCTATCCACATGCCCCATTCTTTCACACCACTATCATATGAGCTTTTGATACCTAGGCATTATTTCACAAGCCCAACACTCATTATGCTCATATGATAGTGGTGTGAAAGAATGGGGCATGTGGATAGGCATGAAAGGTTGACAAAATTGTGCCCTGAGGTTTCACGCCCAGAGAGATAAAGTTTTAGACTTAGCCATTTTTGCATAGCACAGGATAAAAATAGGATGGAGTGCAGAGCACATATAATATAAAAGCATGAGTACTTCATGACTAAAGAAAATATATTTCGGGAGAAAGTGGGAGACAAGAAGACATGCTGAGTTCGAGCTAATAATATGATTAGATTAGGGTTTCTTTATAGATAATATATTATTGGCAATGCTTGAATGCTTCGTATTTATCTTTGTATGCACACGTGGATATTTTCAGCATGCAACCTATTTTGAGAAGTGCATGGATGGTGGAGGGAAAGTCCCCACCCATATAAGTATGTAATGTATTTCACTGTTTTGGGTACCACGCTAGTTCAGATTCTTGGTATCACCATAGGTATTAGAGTTATGTTGTTGGTATGATTTTTCACACATGGTTTAATGAAAGTTTGGTAATGTATTTATCTACCATGTTTTTTTGGATGGATATTAGTTATTTATGACTCTATTCATGATTATTGCATGGTAAATCTAATTGTAATAGTGATATGATCTAATATGCATTCTTATTATGTGTGTTTCCAAACTGAGCTCATGGATCTAGTCATTCTGATGGAATATACACTTTTATTATGGTTATTATGAACATGCATCCTATCATCTTGAAAAAATAGTAACAAAGAGGGACCTAGTAGGCTTTTTCTGCTTCGGGTGAGCGTTCAGATCTATCTGGATGAAGTGCCAATATTCCTAAACAAATAAGTGGAAAAATAAGACTACAATGAGGAAGGAAATGAACTATAATGGAAGTATATTACATGAAAATAGTATGTAAAAGTAGATGCCCCAGAGGTTAGCAATCCGGGTAAAGGGGAGACCCACAACTATCATCATATACCACTCTATGAATTTCCTACATCATGCTCAATATAACATTTGAATGCATGTTTGTAAACAAGAAATTTTATCTATCAAACCAAAGGAATTAAAAACAAGTATAATGTAAAGTGAAAATAATGTATGTTATGAAAATAAGATGAGATTTTGTATTATTATTATTATTATTATTATTATTTTTTTTGTATTTGAGCCCCTCCCTGAGGGAATATATGAAAACATATTCTCCTAAGAGAAGGAAGGGTGATCCAAGAATTCCCCCATGTAGAGGAATAAATATATACTATGCAACTAAAATGGAAAATGAGATTTCCGCTAGTGTGTGTGTGGAAAGTGAAGTTCTGACGTAGAACTTATCCCTCAAAAGTCAAGTTGAGCCTATAAATAGAGTGCATAATTGAGAAACAAGAAGGGAATAACATGAGATATAATCCAAGATAACTTTATGAGGAGGTACAAAAAATGTTGAAGATGATCAAGGGTAAAGCCTCGAATGCAACCCAAGTTCAAGTGCAACCATAGTGGTGATATGTACTGAAAAAGGCCTATGAGGAGAACCTAAAATAACATATCAATGAGTATCATGTGATGTGTCATACCTATGTGGTGGAATAGAAGTGTGAGAACTCATAGAATACCTATGATAAATTATGGAATGATCTAGGAAGATAGAAGATCTGCGTAAAATGTTGTAAGAGTGTGAACTAGAGATAGTGTACATGAAATAAGGCCTAGGAGGATACCTAGAGGCCCTAGAACTATGTGATGTAACATATGAAACTAAAGGCCTATTAGGAGACCTATAATTTTTTTAATCGGTATGTGCAACCAAAGGCCTATTATGAGACCGAGGACTAACGCTATGAGAAGTGGTATGTGAAACAATATAGACATGTCCATAAATGCACTAGAGACTGTAGAATGATGAAGTATGTTAGGAGAGAAATATTGTAAAGTGAATACCTTAAATAATGAAATTTTTTTGATGGCTAATAAACTTGATACACTAATGAATAATGGATTTAGCATACCTAAGATCATGTAGCCAAGGGAAACCTAGATGGAATACTCTAGAGGGAATATATTTAGTAACAAAGTAGGAAGTTTTTGTAGTGCTAGACCCAACTATAATTAGTAGGTAAATGCGTTAAAAATGTTGATTGAAGTCAAGTGCAAGAATCTCAAAAGGAATGATAATAGACTGAATTACTAGCCATGTACAAACATTATCTATATTATGTGGGGTAACCAAGAAACCCTGGATAGGCATCCTAGGAATATGTTTTCCAAAATCACACCCCATGTGATTTTTAACAACTTATCAAAATAGAATTAACCATTTTTGTGCTCTAGAAAATCCACATGAAACTATTTCAATATGTCACAAAATGTAGGGACGTAGTGTTTTATGGGTTCTCCTAACCCGTGGAACAAAAGAATGAGTAGTTTAGGGACTCAGGAAAATTTTGGCTGTGTTAGTGTCCCACAGAAATAATTGAACATTCATGGCACTAAGAAAATTAAGTCCCTTATAGGATAAGATTAGTAGACAAACGCTGCAAAGTTTTTTCTCCGTTAAGAGTTAAAGAAATTGGTCACCAGGTAAAAAGCTGTAGATTGAAGGATTATACCCTTAAGGGCCGTGTGAAGTGTTTCCACTCATCAAGGAGATCGAGGGAAAAATTTATGAGGATCAACAAAAGTTTAAAATTTGAAACACCATGGTGAAATCCATGGGAGAAAGAAAAAGTTGTGGAAGATCTCAAATCCATGCCAAACTCTAAACTAGAGAGCCAACCACTCCAACTACTAATATTTAATGAAGCATGGTGTCCTTCTTTGAATATTAATGGCATGTGATAGACTCAAAAGGACATGTTTTGTTTGTTGGCTACATTTTTAGGGAATCCATGCATGTACTACAAGCAATATCTACAAGAATTCATGGTGCCACACTTATTCAATACATTTTCACAAGGGTTTGTTCTATCTCGGTGGTCATTTCTCCTTTCTCCTCATCATTCTTCATCCCACAAACTATATAAAGGAAAGTTCTTGAAAACTTTTTCAGGGTTCTTCTCCCTTCTTTCCTTAGCATATTTTTGATATCTTCCCCGTGAAACTCAAAAACCTCATATTACTGACCTCTATAACTCATAAATGATGATTTCTTTGCCTCATCTATGTATATAAGTTATATAATATTGATTAATATGAGTGTGGTTTAGCTGTTTCCTTTGAGTACATTGTGTTTGATGTGAATATTTCACCCTCTTACACATTTCACGTTCTTTTATTTTTTTTACATTTGAACTACATGAATTTTCACGATCCTAGCGTCATGTCCTTGCATCTATTTCATTTGGATTGGAGGATTTCCACCTTCTTTCTAGTGCTATCAACACCCCTTTAGCTTACAATTTACCTTCCTTACATATCTCTCCCTAGTCCCTTGGAAGTGTTAGATTTATATTAGTCGTAGGAGTATTTTAGAATTAGAACTAGGTTATTTTATGAGGGTTTTCAAAATTTGTATAACAAGGAATCCAAACTTCTTTGGAAGTCTATCTCAAGCCACAAGTCCCACAATTGGATAAATTACCATGTTGCCTCAAAAATTTAGGTCTTGATTATTCAGAGTAGGGTGTAATTTGAAGCTCCAACATTGGCACACCATGTGGGACCATCTTATGAGGTTTACTTCATTACTACTAAGTTTTAGTGTGTGACTTATTAGTTTTATCCTGCATAGGAATTATCCAACACATCTGGTGACTCCATATATTGAATCTTCTAGTTTCAAGAATCCCAATCCCCTTTTCCATGAGAAGAATAAATTTAAGGAAAATTTTAGCAAGTAGTGATACTTTTGAGTATTTGCAATTGTCACAAAGGAAAAGACAAGGAAAAGCAACTCAAAGATCAATGTCACCTCCAAATATAACTCTTTGTAATGATCCTCATGGTATGCCTTTATTTCTTTCCTCTAGGGTTTTATGACCCATTCCATTCATGGAAAAATAAATAAACTTACTCTTTTTCAACTTCAATAGTGGTATATCATTGGCTATAAATTCCCAATAAGATATACCGATGTCTTCCCTTAAAAGTATTCCTTTCTCCACTGGTGAAAATATTTCCACCCTAGTTGATCATATTCAAGATATTATTAATGTGTGTTTATTTCATCTAGTTATAGAAGATGATGTTATAGTTAGGATTCTTTCTTCTTCACTTAAAGGTAAAAAACTTCAAAGGTATAGAAGTTTGATACCTACTTCCATTCACAATTGGAATGATATTGGTACTGCTCTCTATCATCAATTTGATGAAAATGTAGACAAAATTTATCTTCTTGAGCATATTACCATAATTAAGCAAGCTCCAAATGAGCTCATGTCATATTTAAATTTTAGGTTCTAGAATACATGGGGTAGAATTCTAGTACTACTAATACCAACCCCACAAGGTGAATTTTCATTCTTTATTAGAGATTTAAATTCAGATATAGGAGTAATTATACAACCTATGATTGATATTAAATTGTAAATGCCTATATAATAGTCATTAGAGCTTAAAATTGTCTATTCCAAGTAGGAAAGTTAGCCCCTAGGTTTCTTGTGCCCATTTTCCTCGAATTTTTGCATGATACCCAACCTGCCATTTCTCCTACCTCTTAAGGTTCATATACTTCATCTTCTCTTTCCACATCTTGTTCCTCTATAAAATAAAATGAAATTGAAATCATTAGTGTTTAGCTTAAGACATAAAAAATGAGATTGTCTCTCTTAAAAGACAATAAGCTAAAGATCCAAAAAATTATCATAACCCTCCTCAGGGATATCCACAACAAGGCTTTCAATATCCAAACCAAATATTTCCATAGAATTATCCCCCAATAAAACTACCAAACTAAAACCCCAAACCACTTACCACTCCTTATTTAAGTAAAACTATTGTTCTGGTTTATAATATCATGTCTGAAATCTTTGAATGGTGTTATCCATATGATCAACCACATAGTCAATATGCACGTGAGGCTCAAATGAAATCCTTGCTGGAGAAATATATCATGGTTCAAAATCCATTATTATCACAAGAACAAGTCATGACTCCTTCAATAATAAACACATACGAGATTCAAGAGATTACTTATAAATCTAAATTCATGTTCTTTTGAATTGAATATTGTTGGAAGAACAATGGATTGAGAAGGGGGTGAATCAGTCTTTAAAAAATTAATTTAATTCAATTATATTTAAAAACATCCCAAAAATTTCTTTAAATTATTTATATATAACCCATATAGGTCGTCCATGCCCAAAACCATCAAACTTGCACCAAACAAGCTCAAAACCCCATCACTAGGATGAGCTAAAACCAATAATGTAAAAACCATGATTATGAAAGAACAAAAGTTCATAAAACATGTGTAATATAGCATAAAAACATCATACATGGTCTTTAATTAGCTTGGACCAATTAAATAATTCATAAAACAAATCAAAAGGCTCATATCCTTCACAAAACAATTACTTTCAGCACTATGTATTCACCTTTGGGCCTCAATACCACCAAAGATCAACTAAACTATGGTATGAAACCAATTAATGGAAACCTTATGACCTGTATAAAAAATCCATACATGTTATAGATCATGAAATATGCATATGCGCAAACCACACCTAATTTCATTGTGACCAAATAAAACTACCCAGAAACTAGTTTTGCAAACTCACCTAGTTTTCACCCTTGCTACCACTTCCAAGACCTATAAAGTCCTTTAATATGAAAAAATTTCAACGCTATTAAATTTATAGGAGATATTAACCATCACCTAATCCATTTCATTTCTCAATCAACTCAATCATCTAGCACAAAGAACCATGTCCTGAAAAACCAATAATCCTTCTTCCTCACAAATTAACCTGAATGAAACCTAAAATATCAGTATCAAGACACAAGAAATACACCATTGGAAATAATTCTGAATCCTCATTCCATAACATATTTTAAATCCTTCCAAATCTAAGTGGAAGTACTTAAATCAAGCCATTCTTTGCAAAATTCCTCAAATTGCCCCAAAGCTGTCATATATCTAGTCTTCACAAATAGGTCACACTTTTACATTTATAGGAATCCCCATGACCTGAAACCACTATGAAAATCAAATAAAATTCTCAGTATACAAAAAATTTCCATTTATTTTATGACTCCTTTGGACAACCTTATCCCAAACAAAACTTCTTCAGAAACATGCCTGTTTAAGTGGGATACACTCATCACCACATGCTCTATTACACCTTTCTAGAAACCTGGAGAGTCCTATACATCATAATATTATCATAATGGAACTATAAATCAATTATGGAAACTTATGAGCATTATATCTTCTACCTCCTTTGAGCTAGTACTTCAAACACACAAAAATATATTTACCTTCTTAACATTCGTTCATAAAAATGTGACAATGAAATAACATCATTATTTTTGTGAAACCTTCTAGAACCAATTTAGAAACATCCCCAAAAGCCACAAGGTCCTATGAAAAGCACACAATTTAGGGTGAGCATCAAAAGGTGCAAATCAAGCAAGAAAACACTCTCTCTTGAACCCTGTTTCACTAAAACTGATGTAACATGCAAAATTATCACAATGGAAATCTGAAACTTTTCCCACAGCATTATGACACACCATACTAACATCTAAAATCATCTCCATGTCACAAATAGGTCTCCATATTTCTATCCCAGCCAGGTTCGACTGAAACAACACTGAAACTCATCATGAAACCTCTCCTAAAGGCCCTAACATCCTTAGTACATCATGAAACACTTACATGAATCCACGAGCTAACATGGCTCAAAAACTTAACTCCATGCCTCCATGCACCTATAATTGGTCTAAATGAGCTCTTGTATCTTGGTATTCAACATGTACCTCCACCCTAAAACTCATGTGAGTGCCTAAAAACTCCAAAACAATTCTCTCCATTTTGTTACCAAGCTCCTCAAGCCACCAAGAAAATCAAACTGCCATATTCCATCCCCTAGGCTAGCTAGATAATCTAATTAGGCTTGCTAGACCAAGATGAAACTCTATGTCACCATCATACTGAGCATCTTATGACTCGACTCCACCATCCTTTTTGTTTTTAATGGGCTTTTACATCAATGACAATACCTAGAACACATCATGAATACTATCTCCCCCTTTTTTCATTGATGGAAAACCTCATATACTTCTTCCCCTTTTTACATTAATGACAATTATTACCTCCAATAACATGAAACTCACATTTCTTAGCTTCATAGGGTCATATTTTGGTTAGAAACATCAACCAAAGTATTCATACTAACTCACAAACTAGTAATTTCTCACAAAAAACTAATTTTAACCATTTTTAAAGCATTTATGATTGTACTCCCCTTGGGAAAAATCATATACATCACCTATCCATGACAATAATGATGATATCAAACTGGAAACATATTTCTTACCTCTTGTTTGAGTAAGAGCATCATCAAGCCACTATGAAAGCATGCAAGAATTTGACATTGCACATCAAATATCTATTTTGTCTTCTTTTAAATCATAAAAACATTGTTCCTAACCTAGAAAAAATAAAGTATACACCATGTGAACATGTCAAGAATGATACAACTGAGCTAAAATTTTCTTTGTATCTTCATTCCCGAGCTATCTCAACTTGTAAGGGCTTAATCTTGACTTTACATTTTCCATCTCTTGGCATTGCACAACATTGGGACTAAGTTCCATAAACCAACTCTTCAGTGCATTTATACCAATTTTAAAAATCCCTAGAAGTACAAGAATACCATGAAACATCTCCTTAAGACTCCCCCTAGACCCCTACCACCCTAATTTAGTAGGAAAACATAGAAATTTGTTTCTTACCTTATCACCATGCCTTGGAGAACACAACCACTCTGACACAACCCTAAAGCACTTTTTCAGTCTTTCATAGTTTGATTTGGATGAGATTATGCAAATGAAATCAAAAATTTACTTTCCTTTGAAGTTAACTTGAATGAACTCAATTAACTTGCCTCACATACCTTGTATCCATATAGAAAACCTTCTAGAAGGAAAAATCATGCTCCCCTATCTTAGTCACCACCTAGAGACTTTTAGGATGCTATTTAGCTCTTCTTATAATATTGATATAGTCATCTTGGATTGGATTCTTACCTAAAATATTCTATACATACTTGAAACCTTCATATACATTGCTATATAAGTCCTCTAAAATTCTTAGAAACCTAGAAAAGAGACAAACATAGATCTCCCTGACTTGATGAACTAGTCAAACTTGTAGCATATCTTATTTTGCCCACCATGAAACTTGTTTATCTTGGAAGTGTGTATCAATCCTTTGATCTAGAAAAAAACCTATAATCTACCCATGATACCTTATAACTCTTCTTAGATCACTTGGAGTACTTATACTAAGGTCATTGAATACTCCTTTTCCTCAATTAACCTACCCAGACCTATTCTAAGTCATTGTAGCAACTCTGTCATAGTCAAAAGTGGCATGTTATAGTCTTTTATTCACACTTCAACCTTGAGGAATCCTGTAAGATTCATTGACACATACTAACACCCAATGTATGATATACATGTCTCCCCTTGAATCATTATCTTCACTCAGACTTATGACTATCATGTATTGATGCCATATCACCATGTACAATACTCTTTACCTTATCATCTCATGTATTTTCTAAATCTTTGTCCTTGCATGCGCACTGTCATTGTCTTGAGCTTGCAAACTCCTAATAGATAACTAAGTGCCTTCCATTATCAAGTCAATTTCTTTTTGAACATTCTTAACAACTCAAAAACCATATAGATTCCACTTATCTTACCATTTCACGCATGTAGGATGTCATTTAAATATTTTATACAGTTCCTTTATCTTACAAGCATAATTTCTAGATCTTGAACTTGATATAGCCTTCATACACAAACTTGAAGTTGATGAGAACTTTTAAACATATTTTACAATGTCCTTAACATGTTTTCAGGAGATAATATTTCATGTCAAAAACCTTACATATTGTAGCTTCTCATATCAATCATGTAGCATCCAAATTACACTTGCAAGGTCTACTAGCCCTTCATCATGGAGAATTCATACCAGAGTTTTAATGCATTCACTTCCACAAGGAAAACATACATGTTATGAGTACCCTTTTGGCTATTTAGAAACCTTTATGAACATCGAAGCATGTCAATGTGGGAGATTTACTCAGCTTGTAATCTTACATCTGTCAATTAGGTCTATAACATTCTTCTTAGTCAAGCCTGAAAACTGTCACAGATTCCAATCATTTGAGGTATTTTTATGAAATAAAATTTCTTTAATCATGATGTAGGATTATTATAGATACTTTGTTCCAAATTTTTACTTTGGATTCCATCATTTACACCTTCAAGCATAGATTTTCCTTCATAGTGCTTCTTGTGAACTCTTGAAATATTCTTAGCTTATCTTCAAGCATCCCTTATTAACACTAAAATAATCCTCCTTGTTATGCTGGTCTAATTAAGTCATCATATTTGATGGATCATTTCTTATTTATAAGACATTAGTGAACTTGTTACCATGATGAGCACAACAAAAAGACATATGACCAAAACATTAAGACAGTAAATGGGAATACAAAATTCTTAATGAACATATATGCTTTGAGAAACTTTGATCACTTATATAAACCTTTCGAGACCATTTCACATATTTACACACTTCATATACTTTTGACATGCTTGATATAGACACAAGAAATTGTGATAGTCATATGATATAACATATTTGACTTAGGACTAACTTCCTGAGGTAAACACATATTTTTATACGTGCCATCAACTCTAATCACTTAATTACTCCATGATACGACTCCACAAACTTTATCTTTCATTTGGAATTTATGAAGGAATATACACATACAATAATATACTCATACTATGCAACATTGGACTTGAATTGATCACCAGAGACATCAAAATTGAATTTTCATGTTAAGACATAATCATTCACGCATAATATCATCTTAGAAATTGATAAAACTATAAATAGGTTCCACCTAAAAACTTAAGGACCTTGAAAAATCCACGAACATACTTCTCATGAATAGACATTATGATACACTATCATGACACACATAGACTTAAACAATACTAAAGACTTTCGATAAAGTTTACACCCTTCTTGCAACTATATTAATCAAGAAAGACATCATAACATGTATAAGGACTATGAAAACATACCTTGCTACCTTAGAAGATAAAAACACCATCCTAGATAGCTCCCCCTCTCTCCAATGCTTCATATGAACTAATATACCTCTAAGAAGCCTAATAGAGGTACATGACACCATGGAGGATATAGAAGAAAGACTTGAATAGGTCCCAATCATTCTTGGACATGTGTAAATCACCTCCATCAGCTTGTTTATGCTCTAAGATCTAAGTCATGCGTTACTTTGTATTAATACCTTCTCTTGATGAGTCACCATTATCCATTCTAGGCTCCCATATCTTACCTTGATTGTTATTATACATCCTAGAGCTCTGGAAACTTATTTCTTACACCTTAGGTCCCTGAAAAGCCTTTATTTTCCTTGAGTAACCATGGTGATAATATCTAGAAATAGGACCAAATTCATTACAATTAAAACACACCACTAAATTATTTCCCTTATAGCCCTCAACTTGAATAGTTGGATAATAAAAAAAAAAAGTAGCAATATAGAATCTTTCATAGAAATTTTAGCACACAAAATTCTTAACATGCTCACTCTTACTATCTCTCCATGGGTTATCATCTCTTGCAGACCTCCTACACTCCTTATCCCTATGACCCAAACCATTAATTTAAGTAAAACAATAGCCATTGAAATATATTTCATACCTTTAGGCATTAGGTTGCTTAATAGGTTTATTCTTCTCATTTTATTTGATGAGAATTTATTTCTTTCCTTCCTTGGTACTTGGTCCTTCACCATCCTTGTTTAGAACACTATTATCTTGCTTCATTTATTTTCCTTTGGTGTCCTATTTGAATCCCAAACCAGCTCTATCACCTTCTAATTTATGAATAATAATAAGATCATCAAGATCCTTAGTGCTCTTCTCATACCTCTGAAATTATCTTTTCTTGCTAGTTGCATAAAAAAACTCCTTGAGGAGAGTTACTTAGCAAGTTAAGAGTCATAGTAATCATTTTAATCTCTATATTTCTCACTGTTTCATCAAGCTTCTCCCTAATAGCCCAAAAATTCTCTTCTAGGTATTGAATCTTTTCATTATATTATTTGACTTGCAATTTCAATTTTTTATTGTTTTTCTCAACGTACATCAACTCAAATTGAACATAAGCTAATTAAGTTTCATCATATCCTTCTTTTTAATAAACATTACAAGAACCTGATAAGATGTCACCTAACAATGTAGAGCCTCCACTAGTGGATATCATTACATATTTTTTCATGAAGAAAACCTCATCGCCTACATTTTAATGATAATATTTAGACTCAAAATCTGAAACATCACTCTCACTACTTGCTTCAGAGGAATAAGCCTCTTCCTTTTTCTAAAAACTACTCTTTCCTTTCTTATTGTGATCAAATTTCTTGAACCCCTTTTTTAGTTTATTGTACTTTTGATTTTTCTTATCAGAACCACCTTCATGATCATCATCACCTTTATTTTCCTACATATGAGGAAAATTTGTAGTAAAGTGACCTAATTTACCATAATTAAAAAATTTAAAAGGATTTTTTCCTTTTTACTTAGCAGATCCAACATTTAGTCTTATAGCAACCATGAAACATAACTCATCATCATCCAACTCATGATCTGCATTATCAACCTTAGGATTCTTTTCCTTTGCCTTCTTTTCAACTTTGAAGGCTATCTCCTTATTTACAAGATTATCATTCTAAATTCTCATATCATAAGAATTTAGGTTTCTATGTAACCCATCCATTTTCAAAGTAGTCAAATCCTTGGCCTCTTTAATAACAGACACTTTGGAATAAAAGCTAAGAGTTATGGATCTAAATTTTTTTGGACCAATAATTATTCTTTCACATATTCTCATAAACCTTTCATGGTGTTGAAAATATTTTAAACCCTAAGAAGATATGAAGAAATAGACTCATCATCACTCATCTTAAGACCTTAAAACCGATTTCTAAAAGTATGAAGCTTAGCTATCTTTACCTTTGCGTCTCCTTCATATAAGACATAAATTTTCTCTTATGCTTCTTTTTCTAACTTGTAATGCATTACATTTACCATATAATATTATCCTAGACCACACAAGATAACATTCAAAGCCTTTAAATTGTCACTGTATGCCTTATTTTCTGAATTACTAATTGGATATGTAACAAGAACAATATAACCATCTTCAACATATTTCAAAATATCAAACCCTAGGGAAATGATATGAGTCTTCATAATCAAACTATACAAAGAATAATTAACACCATAAAACAATGGTGCCTTATTGTTAGAAGAGACACTTCATTGAATCTCCAATTTTGTGCTTCAAAGGATCTCCTTTAGAGTGATCAAACTTCCCTAAAAGGACCCACTCCGATACAAATTTTTGGAAGCACAATGGACTAAGAGGGGGGGATGAATCAGTCCTTACAAAATTAATTCAAATTTTTATTTTTTACTTAAATCATAAACAAATTAACCATCCATTAATGTGTGTACAACATCATATAACATACATTCAATTAACCATGACCAAGAGAGATAACACCATAACACAAGATATAAGTGGGAAAACCTCAAGGAGAATAAAACCCACTAAAAAATCTTATTATATTACTCAAATAAAAAGTGTTTAGTGACACACCAAATTTACAAAGATCACCAACCCCTAGTTTAGTAGAGAACCAACCCTACAAAGAGCACCAACCTCTAGTTTAGTAAAGCACCAAATCTAAAAGGAGGATACAAGCCCCTAAGATGATCAATCATACAGTAACAAAACTTTTAAGAAGATATCCGATGTATGTTTTCTTCCATAGCTGATTGAGATCACTATTCAACTCACAACCTCCAAACTCTTGTTCACACCCTTGCACACCTAGCTCGCTCTTTCTATTTCCTTCTTCTCTCTGTCTTGGCCTCAAAGACTTGCACACACTATTACAATCAGTTTTAAACATGTCACACACTCTCTCAGTATCAAAAAATTCCTTAGTACCTATAACTCACACTTGCATAGGTCACATTTTTTCCCTCTCAAGCAGATAGCTAAAAATTGAACTTAAACATCACTTTTATACCCTTATATTGATTCAAAAAACACATAAATTAAGTTTACATATTTTGGTTAGATAAATTATAATTAAAAAAATCCCAAAAATCTCATTAAATAATTCACATATGACCCATATAGGCTTGCCATTACCAAAACCATCAAACTTGCACCAAACATGCTCAAAACCCCATCACTAGGATGAGCTAAAACCACTAATGCCAAAAATATGATTATTAAAGCACAAAAAATAATAAAAAATGTGTAATATATCATAAAAAAATCATCCATGGTCATTAATTAACTTGTACCAATCAAATAATTCATAACACAACTGAAAAATGCTCATATCCTTCATCAAACAACTACTTTCAGCACCCTGTCTTCACCTTTGCACCTCAAGATCACCCAAGATAAAATAAAATATGGCATGTAACTAATAAACATAATAATCATGACATTTATAAAAAATACATGCATATTAGAGCTCATGAAACATCCATATTTGTAAACCACACCTACTTTCCTTTTCACTAAATTAAGCTTCCTAGAAACTAGTTTTGCAAACACAACTAGTTTTCACCCTTTCTTCCACTTAAAAGACCTATAAATGCATTAAATATCAAAAAAATTCATCCCTATTAAATTTATAGTTGATAGAAATCATCACCTAATCCATTTCATGCCTCAACCAACTCAATCTTCTAGCTTGAGAAATTCTGTCCTAAAAACCAACAATCCTTCCTCCTCACAAGTTGACCTTAATGACCCATCAAATATCATCACAAAGACATAATACATAAACCATTGGAAATACCTATGAATAATATTTATATAAAATATTATAACTCATTCCAAATCCATGCGTAATGCCTTCAACCAAGCCATTCTCTAAAAACTATTTGAAACTCCCTTAAAACTGCCTTATGACTAGTCCTCAAAAATAGGACACACTGCCATTTAGATGCATCCCCATGAATTTAAACCATCATAAAAATATATTAAAATTAACAAATAAAAACAATTTCCATTTATTTTTCAAATCCTTTGGATAACCTTGTCCTAAACTGAATTTCTTCAGAAATAGGCATGTTTGAGTGGGATGCACTCATCACCACATGATATACCATAAATTTTTATGAAAACCTAAAGAATTCCTATAAATCATATTATTATCATACTAGAACTATAAATAATTTTTGGAAACTTAAGAATAATTCTCTCATACCACTTTTGAGCTGGGGTTTCAAACACACAAAAAGTTGTTTACCTTCTTAACATTCGTTCATAAAATGTGACAATGAAATGACCTCATTAATTTTGTGAAACCTTATATAATAAATTTATAAACATCCATAATATACACAAGGTCCCATGCAAAGCACACAATTCAGGGCGAGTATCAAAATGTGTAAATCAAGCTAGAAAACACTCTCTCTTGGACCCTGTTTCACTAAAATTGATGTAACATGAAAAATTATCGTAATAGAAACCTGAAATTTATCCCATAGCATAATTAAAAACCATATTAACATATCAAATCATCAATGTGTCATAAATAGGTCTCCATATTTCTATCCCATCTCATTTCCATGACTAGCCCTTAAGGTTTTGCATGGTTTAGGCTAGGGTTAGCTGAACCAAAATTGAAACTCATCACAAAACCTCTCAAAAATATCCTAACATACTTAATACATCCTAAAACATGTACCGAAATACATACATGAGATCACATGGCTCCAAAACTCAGCCTCATTCCTCCATGCACCTATACCTGGTCTAAATGAGCACTTGAATCTTGGTCTTCAACATGTACCTACACCATGAAAATAATGTGAGATCCTAAAAACTCCAAAAAAATGCTCTACATGCTATTACCAAGCTCCTCAAGCCACTAAGAAACTCAAACCACCATGCTCAATCACTTAGGCTAGCTAAATCATTTGATTAGGTTTGTTATACTAAGCCAATCTTGCTAAATCACCTCATGCCATCATGTTAACACATAAAAATATATGTCACCATCATATCAAGAATATTATGACTCTAATACATCATCTTATTTTTCATTAATTGGATTTTACATCAATGAAAACACCCAAAACATAACATTCTAATAAAGATTTTTGTGCAGTTAATCAGACCACCTGAAACCTAAATAGGTTACAACTTCATATGGTGGACAAAACGAGGTATAATAAGAGGAATATGGATGTAATATATCCTCATCCTAGTACTACAGTTATGAATTACACTTCAAATTAGTCTATGGAGTTAGGCGGAAATTTTGCTTCATCTAGTTTACCATGGGTCACTTAGCAGTTGCAGAATGAACTAGTTCTATGGAACATAAAAAGTCTGTATAACACCATAGACCCATGAGGTGAAAAAATCCTTCCAAATAATGAGATTCCTTGGGTAGAACAAATAAAAAAGGAACATGTTTATCCTTCATTGAAAAATGCCACATGTATTGCTCTCAACATTGTTGATACCATGAAAAGGACTAATCTTAATGCCACAATGTGGGATGCCCCATCTATCCCATCTCAAAAGGATTTATCATAGGAATCCTTGAAGAATATTACACCTCTTGAACCCATTATGCACAAAGTTGATATCAAAGTTAACATTTGTCAGCCAAAGGTTGAACAAGTAAGTCCATTTGTTAAGTTGACTCCTTTCTACATGTCTTTGATAGTTAGAAAGCACCTCGTTCAAAATTGCATGATAGAATCTAGTGCTAGTACCTTAGTCATACCAAAGAAAATTTTAAACATCTTGGGAATTGAGTACAATTAAACTTCTAAGGGTTTTTTACAATGTGATGGATCAATAGTGAAAGTCTTGGCCATAGTTAAGGATCTTGATTTAACTCTACACGTTTGCCTAAATCTGACCATAATGTAGGACATTTCTATGAGTGAATTAACACCATTATTCTCCATTTTCCTCTCTAGATATTTCACATCCAAGGTTGGAAAATATATTTCCTTAGATTGGTCTCATATGCTACTTATGACAAGGTATGTAAATAGGTTTACAAATAAGGATGAACCTATTTTTGATTATCATGTGGAAGTTTATTATTCTGAACCTATTTATGATTATCATGTGGAAGTTTATTATTCTAGTCCTATCAATGCCAATTGTATGATTCAAAGAGAAAACAATTGAGATCCTAAGCCACCTAAGATAATGCATTCATCAATTTCAGCTCTTGTTCTTATGTTGGATTAATGGGCTAAAGAGTATTATGAATTTGATCCCTATGATACAGTTGTGGAAACTATCCTGGGAACTTATTACATCCATGAAGAAAAATTCGTTGTTCCCATGTTGTAAAAATAAATGGAAAATGATGGCTCTGAACTATGAAAGATGTATTTTGACAGTCCCAAAAGTAGAAATGGGGCCAAGGTGGGTGTAGTTCTTGTCTCCATAATGGGAACAAACTCTTCTTTTCTTATAGGATACAATTTATATGCTCCAATAACATAAAAAATTTATGAGGTGCTGGTCCATGGTTTTTTGATTGCATAAAAGAAACAAACCAAAGCTTTGCAAGTATTTCTAGATACTGAATTGGTTATTCATAAAGTTAGAGGTAGGTGTGTGGCTAAAAACAATATTTTGAGAGCTTATATGCACCGAGTTTAGGATCTCTTTGAGATTTTTGAAGCTTTCAATATTTAGGTATTTCCATGGATATATAATAAGGAAGTGGATGGAAACTGTTGGATCTTAGTTCTCTCTCGCAGAATAACTCATCTAAGGAAAACAACATGTGAAGATGATTGTAATACCATCCATTATAGATAATGATCTAAACTATTAGGTTTTTGAGAATGATAATAACATTTTCCAATTCATTCATAATGAGGCATAATTATATTTAAAATTACAACCCTCTTTGCAAGACAACTATGGTGATCAGATCATTCAGTTGCAAACAAAAAATATAACCAAAGGATTAGTTACCATTGAAAGCATATTCATACTTTATAATGAAATCAAAGGGAAAAAAATCATTTTCATGGGTCAAAAGGATTACAAGCATATCACCATTGCACAAGGAAAACAAATTATGCTTGGAAATGCATATAGTGATTAAGAAGAATAAGATTTTATTTCCTTGTGTTAGAATTAGCATGATGTATTATCATGGAATTATGAGGATATTAAAGGATTTGACCCCAAAATTTCTTAACCTGTTATTGATCTTGATCCTGTAGCTAAACCAGTTAGAAAAAATAGAGACCTGTGAATCCCATGATTGAACCCCTCATGAAGAATGGATTATCCAAACTCACTGATTCAAAAATAATATTTCCCATTAAGTATTCCTCTTGGGGGGTGAATTTGGTCCCTTTTAGAAAGAATAATGGAGAGATAAGGCTTTGTGGGGATTTCAGGGACTTGAACAAGGCTTTATTAAAGGATCATCATCCTTTTCCTTCCATGGAGAAAATTCTTCAAAATGTGGCTGGATATGAGAGACTCTCCATTCTTGATGGATATTGTGGTTTTAATGAGATCAATACCAGAGAATAGGATTAGTACAAAACCGCATTTACAACCAAGTGGGGAATATATGCATATCATAAAATGCCTTTTTGGTTTGTGAAACACAAGAATTGATTTTTAAAAGGTAATGAATTTTTATTTCAATGGACTCATCAACCACTTTATTCTTGTCTATATGGATGATATCAAAGTATTCTCAAGATAGGGAAAACATCACATGGAGCATTTAGAGAAATGCAAAGAATTTAGCGTGTCATTGAACCCAAAGAAGTGCATTTTTTTAGTTTTGAAGGGTAAGTTAATGGGTCACATATTTTCAAAGGATGGAATCCAAATTGAACTGGAAAGAGTCTTTGTCATTATATCTCTTTCATTACCAACTCGGAAGAATTTTATTCAATATTGTATGGGAAATATCATTTTTATTAGGAAGTTCATTCCTAACTTTGTAGGACTAGTCAAACCTATGACCCTGATGTTGAGAAAGAAAGTTACTTTTAAGTGGACCAATGAAGGAAGGGAACTATTTACTAAGATCAAATTTGTGATAGCCCAAGAACCAACAATAATCAATCTAAAATTTACAAAGGATCTCATCATTTATTCTTATGGTGTGTATCTTAGCATATCTGTGGTTCTCATTTAGAAAAATAATGAAGAATTGGAGCAACCTATGAATTTCGTTAGCCAAACATTGAAATACTTCTAACTTAGGTATAACCATTTGAAAAAATAGGTTTTCTTCATCTTGTGGGATCTTAAAATTTTTAATACTATGCTAGCCGCCAATTGCATCCTAGTCTTAGTCTCACACCTCAGTGTGAGAGATTTTATCATGGGAGTGGAAATTAGTGAAAAGAGAGCAAGATGGGTAACCAAAATCATGGACTTTGATGTGACCATCAAGGCCACAAAATTGGTGAGAGGTAGAGCCTTATGAAAGAAAATTTCTTTAGACATTCAAAAGAATTAAGAAGATCCTTTCTTCATGGAGGAATAATAGGAACAAACTGTGGAGGATTCATATGATTTAGGTGATATTCAACTATAAATTATGTTGAGTGATGAAAACCCACATGACAAAGGGACTCAACAAAGCCACACCAGTTGGATGAATGAAATAAAAAAATTTCTAGCAACATGTGGCTACCCTCTTGGTTTGAGTAAGACAAAGGGAAGGAACCTCAGGTTACAATAAATTCCTTATGTTTTAGTTGATGAATTTTTTTTCAAAAGGAATATTGATAGTATCCTATTGAAGTGTATTGAAGGACAATATTAGTAAGGTCTTGGCATAATTCCATGATGGTTTCTCTAGTAGGAATTTCTCAGCCAAAGCTATAGTAATGAAAATAATCATAGCAAGATAATTTTGGCCCACATTATTCACATATGCATATCAATGGGTCAGAAAATGAAAAGAATGCGCCTTCTTCACTGGTAAGAAGAAAATGGCGTCCCTACATGTTCATCCAATTCATGTGGATGAACCATTTTATCAATGGGGAATTGAATTCATAGGCATGATTAATCCTCCATCAAGTGCGGGCCACATATAGGTTTTCATAGAAATGGATTACTTTACCACGAAGGATGAGGTCATATCACTCTAGGAGGATATTGAATCAGCCAAACTTGATTTCTTCAAGGATATTACAACAAGGTTTTGGGTTCCTCAAACTATCATTTTTTTATAATGCTAAGGAATTATTGGGATCTAAAGTGTCTAATTGGGCTCTTAGAAATGGAATTTATCTAAAAAATTACTCCAATTATTACCCACAAGATAATGGTTTGGAGGAGTTAACTAACAAGAGCTTGATCATGATCATGAAGAGGTCTATGAAAATCAATCAAAGAAAATTGAATACTAAAGTAAAGAATTATCTTTGGGGTGATATAATCACTCTAAAGAAAGAAATTACAAATTCCCCATTTGTCGTTATATATGACAAACAAGCTAAGCTCACATTTTCATTAGAGTTACCTTCATTAGATATAGCCCATTGGAATTTGAGGGAGCATATCAAAGAGAGATCAAAATGGAAGAACTAGTTGAACATGAAGAACTTGAAAAATATACAATGTATGAGATGGAAGAGCATCAAATATCAACAAAGTAGTGATTTTAAAAGAAAGCTGAGATGTACTTTTTCAGGGCAGGGGATTTGGTCCTCAAGTGAGACAAATATAGAGATAAAATAGGGTGACACTCTAAGTTTAATGTATTTTGGAGTGGGCCATATATTATCACTGCTTACAAAGTGGAAATTTTTTTTGAGTTGTCTAAGCTTAATGGAGAGGTGTTACGAATCCCAGTTAGTGGGATTTATCTTAAACACACCCATTAAGTTAGCCTATTACATCTTGTAAATATTTTTTTGTGTGTTGTTGGAGGTTCCCTCTTTTGTTGTGTGTTGATAAATGATTGAGTGTCTTTCCCTTAGTCCTTGTGGTAATATCTTTAGTTTTAATAAGTGATTGGGAACTCTCTACCTGTTTCACTTGAAACATGTATGATATTTATCTCTGTAAATAAGTTTTGATCCACTTACAGTCACATGAAGATAATATAAGATCCAGTTTTGTGTAAGAAATAAAATAATTAGAGTGCATCTTGGTGTACATTTATCAAAACTCCACAAATCATCTTCAGTTCAAATGTTAATTTTTTTTCAGATTTAAGAGACAAAGGTTTCCAAGCATAATATAAATTCTCTCAGGATTACGCTTGAATTCGTGCCCAATGGATGTTTCTAGGAAGATGGTATCCATTATTTAGTAGGTAGATGTACCCCACAGGTCACCAAACTATTGCCCAAAATTACATGCCATCTAATTTTAAACAACTTATCAAAATGGACTTAACTATTTTTATGTTCTAGAAAATTTGTGGACAACTATTTATATATGCCACGAAATGTAGGGACATAGTGTTTTGTGGGTTATCATAACCTACAGAACAAAATAATGAGTAGTTTAGGGACTTAGGGGAATTTTGGTGATTTTAGTATCCCGGAGAAATTATTGAACATTCATGGGACTAAGAAAATTAATTCCCGTGTAGGTTGAGGTCAGCATGAAAATTCCACAAAGTTGTTTATCTTTGGAAAGTTAAATAAATTAGTCACTAGGTCAAAATATACGCATTGAATGATCAGAACCTCATGGGTTTTGTAAAGTTTTTCCTCTCATCAAGGCGAGTGAGGGAGAAAGTTGTGAGGATATATAGAAGGTGAAAATTGGAAACACCGCAGTGAAATCTGTGGGAGAAATCAAAATATTTAGAAGATCTCAAAGCCACCCAAACTCTAAACTAGATAGAAAACCAATCTAACCACAAAAATTTAATGAATCATGGCATCGTTCTTTGAAGATTGATGGCGTGTGATAGACTCAAAAGGTCATGTTGTGGTTGGATACATTTGGGGCTGTTCATTCTTGTAATACAAGTAATATTTACAAGAATTCATGGTGCCCACACTTTTCAATACATTTTAGAGAGTCAATTACAGATCGACGGTCCTTTCTTCTTTCTCCCCCTCTTTCTTTATCCCACAAATTTTATAAAGGAAAGTTCTTGTGCACTTTTACGAGATTCTTCTCCATTCATTCCTTAGCATATTTTCAAGATCTTCCATGTGAAACTCAAAAATTTTAGGTTTTCAAAATATGTAACTGTGAATGATGATTTACTTACCTCAACTCTATATGTATGTGAGTGTGGTTTAACTCTTTCCTTTGAATACATTGCGTTTGATGTGAATATTTTTCCTTCTTGCATATTTCATGTTATTTATTTTTTTTGCATCTGAATTACATGCATTTTGACAATCCCAACCTCATGTCCTTGCATCTGTGTCATTTTGATTAGAGGAGTTCCACCTTATTTTTGGTTTTATCATTTCCCCTTTAGCTTATGATTTACCTTGATTTCATCTCTCTCCCTAGTCCCTTAGAAGTGTTAAAATTAGATTAGTTGGAGAAGTAGTTTAACATAAGAACTAGGTTATGTTATGTGGGTTTTCCAAATCCATGTAACAAGGAAACTGACATTCTCCAAAGGTCTATCTTAAGCCATAAGCCCCATACTTGCAGTTGTCCCATGTTTCTTATAAATTTTGTGTCTTTGCGATTCAGAGAATGGTACAATTTTGAGCTCCAATAGAATAGAGACTAGAATAGATAACATGTTAGAGATAAGTGATTCATATATATAATAATAATAAAAAGAAATGATTGGTGTAGGAGATGATGGATGAGTAATAGTCCCAATCATATCATCAAGTAGATTATCATAAGATGGCAGGGTGGCACTGCATGATTAGTGTGATGAAATTATGAAGTAGATGTGTCATTAGTATTCTTAGGAAGTGGATTATTGAAGATTTTAAACTTAAAATTGTTATTTATAGGCTTAGAATATTCTTTGTTCTCATCTCATTACTGTGTATTAGATCCAATAAGATCCTGAATGACATGTCAAAACATAATACTTCTATTTGTAGAGTGACCAATACATCTATGATAATCACAAGAAGCATTAACATAAAATCTATTACTTTGAGTCTTTCTCATATCAACCTAAAATGGTGTAGGGAGAGACATGAGATTTCATTCAATTAATTACTTTAAAACCTTGCATGGAAGACAAGGTAACTGTGTAAATTGGCATCTTGTAAGTTATAATTGGAGATTAGTAGGTTTAATGACAATATTAACATTATATTTATAAGAAAAATAAGGATAATTAGAGTATCCTTTGAAATTAGATTTATTTTGAAACTTTATATTAGATGGATTAAGGGAGCTAGAAACATACTTTAGTTTGTTCATTATCTATATCTTAGCTTCATACTCTTTCAATGTATGACATAAATGGTCAAAATATTGTGTAAACACAAAATCTATACACTTGGGTATATTTTAAGGTCCTAAATCCTACTAATGTAAAAATGATTCTTGTAGACAACAAAATTCAGTATTACTACCCTTGTCGTACGCATTCACTTCCTTTACCAAGGTAACTTATCTAGACCCACTCCTTAATTAATTCTTGTTCATGTTAACATTTCCATCTTTCCCATCCATTATTATATCTATTTTAATCTATTGTTAATCTCCATCTATTATCCCATAATCCTCATCTCATTATCTAATTATTCTTAATTATTCTTCTCTAGGTTGTTTATCACCCCTAAACTCCCTAGTTCCTAATCCGTAAGATTTTTCTAGCTTTTATTTAATCTATTTTATCCCCCAATTACCATATCACTTCCCTATGAAACCCTAACCTTCCTAAATGATTTAAAGCACTCATATCAATCCATAAAATCCCCATCCCTCAAATAAATAATTCGTTCACCTCCTGAATGGACAATTCCTCATAGTTAGAGGTGACCCGCTAGGGTTTTTGTTGACCCTATAAGGAAAAATTTACCTCTCCTCCCAAAAGGGGGCATAATTAGAATAATCTCACATTTTTACGATCCTATCTTTGAGCCTAATTTTTTTTACAGATTATTTTTATCACTTTTGGAGACTTTGGGGAGTTTATCTCAATCTTATATTAGTTTATGCTATCATTGATTATCATTACCATTATTTTCCAGCCACTAAAATTTTACATGTACAATTGCCAATAAATTTTTCGATCCACCTTATTCTTTCAGTCTTTCTATTTACAGTTTGTCTATCCAACCCATCCACTCCTAACCTTGTTCAACACTTCCTAGGTCACCGTCGCTTCTGTCAGGTCATCATCGACCCAACAGTGTTCTATCACCTATTCTACCCTTTAGATCCTCATGAGTGTGTTTTCTTGTTTTGTTATTGTTTCCAGTTATGAGATTTGTCACTCTTCTTCTCTATCAGTCTAAATCTATTATGCCATTCTCCAGTCACCACCTACTTAGCCAAGTCATCATCAACTTATATCCTGCCAACCATATAATCAAACTAAACCCTTACCTCCTTGCATCCTATTTATTTATCTCTCTTAGACCTTCCTCTGTAGGTTTCTGTTGGTACTTATAGGTATTCTATACTCATATCCCTTCATATCTACATTATCATATTGTTTTCCAGATCCATCCGCTCAGATCACCATCGAACCATCCTCTACAACCTGGGTCTCCATTGACCTAACTAGGTAAATTTACTTTGTGGTTGATTTAGATCAAATCTACACTTTGTTTTATCCATTTTTGAAATTTCTAAATTTTGTTTATATTGAGTTTCTACATGTTACTTAGTCCTTTATTATCGATTTTATTATCTTTTATCAAACACGAGGTTTAACATCCACTAAGGAAGTTAACGCTTCTTGGAAGGAACTTCGTCAGGTAACCCCCCCATCTACCATCTAATCCATTTTCATCTTAGCTATCTTTGTCTTGTAGGTTCATTAGATTTGTAGTGAGGAAATATACTTTGCACCTGTCCTTTCATCATTATCTTCTCCCAAGGTAACTTAAAACCTTACATCTTTGAAGTTGTTTAGTTTTCTTTAGTATGTAGTTCACTAATATAGATATACTGAGAATATTTGGTCAACATTTTGGTACGCCTGATGGGACCACCCTTTTAGGTGAGTCCCTTTCTTTTGTTTCCTTTTTCATTTTCCACATTTCTTCCATTTTTCACTAACATTATAGGTAAAGGATTTGATTTTTCTTGTTTGTGTTGGGATTATGGATTTCTTATATTTTTCTCTTCACTTTGTTTGTATTTAGTATCAAATAAAAAGGAAAATTATTCTCTAGGTATTTTTTTTTGTCTTATTTTCTCCTTTTTGCATCACATTCTCCCTTCCTTATGTGTTTGTTCTCATCAAAATTCCACATTTGGTTTTGGGATTAAAAATAATCTCTTGCATCCTCGCTTGTAAATCTAGTATAAGTAGGGGTTTAATTGGTTACATTTCACATTCTATCACACACAACCAAACTCACACATTAATCCAAAAATCGAGACATTCCCTACCAGATGGATCTGATTAGGATTTCATCACCCAACAATAAATTTTCTACGGTGTTCTGGTCGAGTTAAAAATCCTATAAAAATTCAGACCTCATGTACCTTGGGGTATATTAAGGAATCCCCATCCAAAAATACCTGAAACCAACCTTAGATTACCATTTCTAAGGTACCTTCATTATCCATTTCCCCTTTTGTTTTTCACATATTTTTAATCAAGATAAATAAAACATTGCATTCTTGACATGTTTGTCTTAATTAGTGTGACAATTGTTTTCTTGTTTTGTTTCATGCCTATTATCACACACTCTTTAGCTATGAAAATGGAACCAAATCATACATCAAACAATCCATTCACTTCATTCCAACAAACCTCTGCTTTGATCATTATCTCATCCATGCCCCTGGTTACCTCTTACATGGTCACCCAAGCTTTGATCATCAATGTACCTCATCAAGGACATATTGTTCAAACCACCTATGAGGAGACCAATTTCTTTTTACATCATCAATCCATTTCCTCTAGACCAACTTCACCTCCATCTCCTGCTCCTTCATGGACTCTCTTCCTTCCTTCTAGAACCATTTATGAATTCCTATTTTGTAGATCTCCCACGATCTCTCAATCAAGTCAATCCACTCAATCAGTGGATCCTATTCCACCCCACCACATCATATCAACATTATTCCCTCTTCATTTGATATTATCACTAACATGCCTATCCAACCATAACAATATATTGACATTCACATTTCTCATATGCTTTGAAAATCAAGTATTCCCATCCAATCCCAACTGTCTTAGTACGTTCCTACTTTCCAACTACACAAATTCCCCCAACCAATGAAATCTCTACCCCTTGGCATTTGCAAACAACCCTTTCCTAATTCACCACCAAAAAATAAATTTCCACCTTCCACACATTATAAATTTAATCCTTATGCAATCAATATTATACATCAAACATCTCCATCCTTACCTATCTCATCCACTTTGTCATCTACTCCTACCATAAACATTGTGAATTTGAATTATTCAATATATACCCCCACATCCACATCAAACATATCCATGACTACCAAACCTATCACATTAACTTCTATTGTTTTTTCTACATCGATTTATACCATTAACACATCCAAATTGACTTTGAATATACATACAAATTCATACACATGTAGCATACCCCAACCTATCATATCTAACCCCTTACCCACATATACATCAAACACACCAATCACTACATCAATTGCATCCCTAAACATCCCAATTGTACCTATCTCCCCATTAATTTCAACTACCCCTATATCTACCACATCAAAAAATTCACTTACATATACATTGACATCTTCATCACATATACCCACATCTTTTACCATGGCCACATTACCTATTTTATCCCAATATTCTATACTTAATACTTCAACATCTACCATTTCCACATCTATACCCACTACCAGACCAATCACATCTTCTCGATCTACAAACATATACATGATACCCACTGAAACATTTTTGAAACAAACAACCCCACCTAAGACAAACAAAAAGGGAATTTATGCCTCCTCTAATAAACCAACTATTTCTATATTAACCAATATAAAACCTACACAATCCACATCTCACATAGACCTCATTAATCACATCATACAAACACATATTTCTCTATCAATATCCACATCTACACCCACCATTGAATATATAACTATATCTAATTCATCACTTATCACATCCACTTCATTAGATTTGATTATACTTACTACTTCACCCACATATATTCCACCCTTATCTATTAAACCATCCTTAGAATCAATCCCAATTCCTCTTTCTTCCATTTTTACTGCACCAGCCACGTTGACTATTATGACCACCTATTGAGCCCCAACATATTGGCTAAGTATGAGAAGATGTGTGGGTTCACGAGACCTATATGAATAAGGGCGCATAGGGAAGGGTTCTCGTAGGGTTTAGCAAAATACATGCCACACATGCAAGACACGATGGTTTTTGGACTTAGCCATATTCAGAGTTCTAGACAGCACATGAGAAAAATGTGACCCATCTCGCATACAGAGTGGATAAGGTTCCATCCTAACAGCTGTAGGATCAAGAATGGAATATTCCATGCATGCGATGGAAGGTTCTAGAAGAACATCATTACATAGAGTAAAGATATTGGATCAAAGGAGGCATGCCCCATTGGAGGACCACTTGGACACTTGGCGGTTGATTTCTTACCTCAGAAGGCATGGTGGTGAAGGCAGAAAATGTATATATAGAGGTGCACGGATAGTAGAAGGGGGGTATGTAAGATACTAGAGAAGAGATGCAGAGATAATAGTGCACTGGAAAGAGAGGTGAAGCTCTGCAGAAATATCATGGAAGAATCTATAGGTTAGGATTAGTAAAAATATAAGAGTTACGACATATTTAGAGGGATGGGTTTGTGAATAGTGTAGTTTTTTGATGCATGACCTTGCTCTGCATGGTTATATGGGTCTGTTATGACCTCAAGGAATGAAATGTGGTTACTGAACTCATTAAATATGAATATAAGGTTCAATCCTAAAATGTAACACCTTGGACAAACTATTATATTTCTCTTTGCATTACAAGCATTGGCATGTGATTTTCTTGAATGACGTGTGTTCCCTTAATTGTTGAAAATCATGCTTGTTATGGATAAATCATTTCTGATCTTGGATTCTTTAGAACGAAATGATATGGGTTGCAAGAATAAATTTTCACTTCTTATTGATAAGTTGGAATATGATTTTGAGAGTTGCAAACTTATCTCTTTTACTGACTCATCCTTGGATCAATTTCAATGATTCAAGGAATGTTTTAATTCTTCTTAACAAACTAAATGGTAAATTCACATTCATTAGTTGAGAGACATAGTGGACTAAACTTTGTATGTTATAAATTATTTGGGCTTGAGTGAACGTGCCTTCATTTGGTTGTATGTTTGTGCTTGGGTCTTTAGGGATTGACCTCTACAGGACAGTTTGGTGTAAACGAAATATAGTCTGCTTAATACTATGAAGGGGATCAGAATCCTAAAACTAAAGGACCATCCTAATGGTATCCTAAACTAGGTAAGAGCACCTACTTCCTAGCTAAATCTACTTAATTGGGGTTACAATCTAACCTAAGCTTCTTATTCTATTTTGTTGGGGTGGTTTCCTAACCTAAGCTCTTGTGCTAAATGAATAAGGGGGGGGGGATATTACTATAGTAATACTAGACTATATTAACCTAATGCCTAATACTAATGGTTGTGAATTTAATCTAACCTAAGGTGGAAAATACCTATGGCAATGTTTTAAGACCTAAGGTGATTTATTGTTAGACTAACCTAAGTCTTGGGAAATCTAGCCTAAACTATTTAAAAGGAACCTAAGGGTCACATGGAACTAAGGTGACGGTTTCAATGGATTTTAATTGATTTGATTTGGGTTTAATTAATTTAGTTGAGGATTTTGTAGAGGCTTCACTAAATAAGGAATTGCATGCTATTTTGGAAATGGCATTCACCAGTTTTGGGAGGCAGTGGCAAGGAGAGATAAGTGGGAGAATTGGGAGTAATGGCATTAATGGACCTTAGTTTTTGTGTGAAAACCGTCTTGGAAACATGAGAGGCAGGTTTGTGAGAGATTATTTGGTTTTTCATGTCTCACAAATTTCACTCTGCATGGAGCTATTTGGTTCTTTGAACCAGCAATTCAACTTCTATTTCGTGGCTATTTTTGGTTTCTTTGGTCTATTTTTGATCAAGGGAATGTATATGAGGCATTGGAAGAAAATGTATTTGGTTGTTGATCTTTCATGGAGAATAAAAAGAGTGGGAAGCTTGGCTGTAAGTATCCTTCGAATTGGCAGAGGAACTATCAGGCATGATAGGCTCTACCCATTAATATTTCTTGATTTCTTCTAAGTGATTCATTAAAACAATTCTGCTCTCATGAGATAAATATTTACATGATTTGTCTAGTTAATTACCTGCATGTTTTTATGAATCTCTGTGGTTTTTGGAATTTAAATCCATTGGTGGTAATGATAGTTTTTAGGAAACTTTCTCTGTGCTAGTTTAATGGTGACATGCATGTGAAACTTGTATGTAAGACTGGTGTTGTTTTGAACTGGCATTATTTTCTTTGTGTGGTTCTGAACCTTTATAGGAGTCTTATGTTTCATTTTGAACTATTATTTGGAGACTGTGTTTCGTCCAAACTCACATGGGAGATTCATGTTTTGTTATGATATCGTATTTGAAATTCATTTTTATTCTACGCTAGTATTAGAGCTTTGTGTAGTTCTGAAATTTTGTGGAAGCTTCAAGTTTGACACTGTACTTGTGTTTAGTACTTGCATGATTTAAACTTGTAGTTGACTCAATGTGTTTGATTTTGTACTTGTATTTTGAGTTGGATTTTTGCTTGTATTCATGGATTGAAATGCTTGAACTCATTTATGGATTGTCTACTCGATAAGGGCTTAAGAGATTAGTTTCAGTTTGAAGTTGATCTGGTAATCTCCTTGAGATCTCCTTCAAGTATCTTCTTTAATGTGAATGGTTTTAGTACTTCTGTCTTTTAGATTATACAACCTTATTTGAACTTGATAGGGAATGTGAACACGAAGTATATCCTTTTCTTCTCTACCCTGAGCAAACCTATGTCTTGTTGAAGCTTGACTATTTTGTTCATAGGATTAATGGGCTGGAACTATGTCTTGTTGTGGGTTTGGTTGATTTTAGTTCATTTGGAACAATTGTAACAGATTTAGAGGATTCCAGAAATACAATATGCTTTCTCCTTCTTGTAATAGATGTCTAAAACAAATTCCTTCCTTGTCATAATATTTTTAAATGGAACTCGAGAGTCCTTTTTGTGATTTTGTTTTAATCACGTTGGAGGTAAGTTTGGGACAATACTTGTCTTAAACGTATATTGAGTTTTCTTACTCTCGTTAGTTCTTTTTAATTGATTTCTACGTTTTATTAAAAAGATGGATTGAGTACCTTAGTGTACTGAATTTTGTATGAAAAGATATATTTTATCTCCATTCAGATAGTTTTGTATTATTGTTCTTATTTGGATCACGAACTACTTATTCCTTGGTATTGAGCTGTTGAAGCCTTATAATGGGATTTCAGTTCTTGAGTTCGTGATTACTTCTGAACTTGTATATCTTTTATTGTTTGTGGATTTCTACTCCTTGATGGATTCATTGAAAGAATCTCCAAGTTTTATAGAGAAAGGAACATGTTCTCTTGGGGACAGTATACTATTTTGGGACTGTACTGTGTACTTCATTCTAAGATTTGAATTTTAACTTTTACTTAATGAATGGAAATAGGTAAACCAGTTTGTAATATTTGTAATGGAAAATTAGAAGTGTGCTTTCTTTAATTATACGTTTGGTTTTGTGTTCTCTTTTGGAAACTAGTTAAAGAATTTCTAAGTTTGAAATAGAAATGGGAATTCATTTCATAGTATAAATGAAATGAATTATGGATTGAAACTTTTCCAATGGAGATCCTTTCTTACTATTGTTTGGATAAGTTCATTTGATTGAACTTTTCTGTATTCGATCCTCTTCTTAGATGGAAATTTCTTGTGGTTTTTTTGGTCTACCTTGTATAAGTCATTGGTTGTAATGATGTGGAAAGAGTTTAGCTGAGTCGGTATGTTGGAAAGAAAATAATATCATGCTTAGACCGACTATTTTTCTTGATTGAGTCATACTCCATTTGGATTGATATTGGAAGGTTGTCTCTTTTTGTACTCTATTTTATTATGAACCCTTCTTAGATGGACTAGATAAGAGATTAATTCTATGTGAGACTAGCTTGGGTTGTGGAATGTTTGGTTTCAGATCTTTAAATTATATTTTTCTAACATGTGGAAGTTAGTTTAGACTTGCAGGAGGACTGATTTGACTCTCAATCCCTACTTGGATTGATTTGTGATTCTTGTTAGATGTTGTTTATTTAATGATGAATCCTTATATTGTTATCTTTGAACTGAGGTAGTTTTGTGTGTTCTAAACCTGTTCTATCTTCAGATGATTACTGTATGGGGAATATTATGTAGTGATTCTTCTTCTTTTGTTATATGGAAAGATGAAGCATCCTAATATGAGCTATGATGTAATTAAATTCTTTAGTTGTTTAGTAAAGATAAATGTGTATTCTATTATTATAGAACTTTGAAACAATTGGATGATAAGACCTGTAGATTGTTTTAAAGTAATTGATAGGATCAATTAAACCTTATGATAAAATGTAGATGTTGTGGATTATATTATGCTCTTTTCTTAAAAGTGAATTTAGACTCTTTAATTGTACTTATTTTTTGGAAGTTAATACTTATGATTATGTGTATGATATATTAATTGTTTCATTATAGCAGAGTTGCTTTAATGGAACAATTAGGTGAATGCACTTCACTTTAATGCTTAGTGCTTATCATGCTCAGTTCATTAAACTAACCGTGCTAGAAATTTGTGCAGATGGACATCGTAAGTGATAAAAGAAGGAAAAAACTTTATGGTACATTGACTTATTTAATTCTGGATCTTATGTAAAGAGTTTTGAATCATTCTTGAGTTGTATTGGAAAAGAAAAGTGAAGTTATTTTAAGATCTTAATTATGATTGACATGCAAAATGTCTGAATTGCATAGTTTTGTAAATGTATATTTAACATCATGAATTGAAAGGTTTTGTGTTGGACTCCAATTTGTGATGTGAATTATTTTGTACTTGTATGATGGAAATAATAGTGATATCTTGGTGGTATTCTTTATATCTATTGTATACTATTGCTATTATCAGATAACGAGTTACATTGAGGAGATAGTATAATATCCCTTATATTAATGAACTTGTTAAATTGCAAAAGATGTCATTCTCTAACTACACAACTATAGTTTAATAATGAAATATGCTTGGACATACAATTAAACTATATAAGTAACAAACAGTAAAAAGGTTATGTTAAACCTAACATCTAACCATGTAGAGAAAGACTCTTCCTCTCTCATGGAATGAAAGATAATAGGAACAGTGGTTATGATATTTAATATTTATACTAAGTTTATAAAGTAAACACTAGCTGAATCTAGGTGGATGACACACTAGATTTGGAAAGCTAGGTTGCATTAAGAATTCAAACATTTGATGTTTGTTGTTCTATTTTTGGGATAACTGCTTGTTATGCCACATTAATGAATGACAATGCAAACATGAATTAATGAAGTTATCCATATATAATCAAGATAAGTATGGGTAAAGAACTTAATAAATGATGGAATTTGGGTTAGGCATGGTTGCTATAATCTGATTCTTAATCCAATTTAATTATGATTAATGACCATTAAGGGGGTATGCATATCTTGATGAATCAGCTCTAACGGATGTTGGCACATGCCAACTACAGGACTGTACCCTCGAGAAGTCCTGGGACTTCTCAAGGATACAGTGTTGTAGTTGACATGTGGCAAAACCCTTCCATATTTGTTCATCTATATCTACACACATCTGGACTTGAACTTAGTTTCTCTCTAGGTAAATTTAGTAGCATGTTTAGGATAGGTAGTAGCTTTCAATGACTCAGGGTACCTCGGCACATCTGGTTGAATTAGGTCAACCGAGTATGCCCATATACCCTAAGTCATCGTGATAGTCTTCCTATAATAAATTATGTTGCTAATATGGGCTAGGGTAAACCCTTGGGCAAGTGGACTGATGGTAGTCAGTAAAGATCCTTCTAGATGACAAAAGAGTGAGGTGAAGGATGTATTCCAAAATGATGAGTATGCCATCTATGAATAGTATGTTGAAATTTTTTGGCCAAAGTATCGCAAGCTGTTGGCTGCATTGTCCTATGTCACCTAGTTTAAAGCAACGTGATGTCAGATGAATATTGGTAACAAATATTTAGATAGGCTCTTTAAACAAATCACTTGGTACCCAGAATAGCATAGGAGAACCAAGTATACGTAGTATAGATAAAGTATTATATACTAAGTTAACATGAGAGATCGATTGGTAACCGAGTCATGGAATGAGAGATTGGTAATATAATGATTCATTACATCTACATATGGTTATCTGTTATGAGATTGATTGGCATGGAATGTGTGTTCTAAATGATGTTTTATTTAGAATAGAGAACATTATGTTTCAAAATTTTTTTCCCCTTGTTTCTAAAGTCTTAAAATGGGAATGTTACATAAAACATATATGTGTTTATGAGCTTAAGTCTAATGCATTTCCTATGTGTTATGAACCATTTCTATATGTTGTCTGTTATTTCTCTTTTATGGATGCATTGATATGATAACTCATCCTAGGTTCTCAGAATGAACGCATGGTTCCTTCCTTTCTTTTACACTTAAGTATCTATCATAGATGATGTATTCTCATAAGAATCACATAAAGGAGAGGCTCAGTGCCCACACATGCCTCAAGTGAGCACCCAGTGCCTGTTGGGTGATAGGCCAACACGTATTGGATTAGACTATCGGTCTAAGAGTATAAAAATGACTACATCTTGGTTCCATTTTTGGGACCTATTTTCAAAGTTGTGAGAAAAGGCATATGTTTTGGTCCCTGTGATGCATGATGACAAAACATCTAAAATTGGAAAGTGTTAAAGCTTGGTTCAAAAGCACAGAGGATGAATTTTCTCAAAGATTCAGCACTGGATCCAAGTTTGATGCACATAGATGGGTAGAACAGAACTATACCATGAGTTGTATTAGACATTCTTCTGTTGTTTTCTAGTATAACTATATGAATAGATTTTAGCATATGCATCCATGTCAAGTTGGTACTATAGATCACACATATGGACCCAAGATGATTATCAGAGGCTGTAAGGTGCAGATCTAACTTGGATGTGTGCTGTTGATCACTGGTGGAAAGGAGTGATGACCAGTTATACTTTAGAATACAATATTTCTACGTATTATTACCCAAAATTTGATGAGTTTGAGTTTTTGAGGGAGCCCAGAGGATCATTTTTGCATGTTATTCCTTTGGTTATGAATATCTTGATCATTACCTTAAGTTTAGAGGCATTTCCTATGGCCGACTAAGCTTCTCTAAGCACTTTGAGAGGAAACTAGGGTGGTAGAAGATGATAGACATTATAGATGAAAAGAAAAGGGAGGAGAGATGACTCAAGTATAGTGAAGCTCATGAAAGGGAGATGATTAGACAACGTGAGGTTACAAATGTGATGGATCTATGGAGGTAGATGTTATGGAAAGGAGTTGAGGTTCACACAGAGGATGTGAAACCTGAGAAATATTTGTTACCCCATCTTGGCAAGCACAAGAGAGAAGCCCCTTCAGTTTCTGATGAGATTTCATCACATGGAGAATTGAGAGCTATCAGTGCACATCTGAACCCACTTGGTGACCAACCCCTGGCGCTTCATTTTCCAGATCAAGGAGAAGTATTGTTAACCCAGTTGGTATCAGTGGGAGTAACTATTCTGCGCCCAAGAGATATAACTTATTGTTTAGAACATCCAGGGCTATGCAAACCATTTCGGTATGTAGAGGAATTTTCGGGAAAGTTGTAATTACGCAAGGTTTGGGTATCGTGTATGGGAGTGGCATGGGACACATAACTAGCAGTGGGATAATATCACAAACCATCAACATGCAGTTCAGTGGGACATTGGGAACACTAGGCACAACCACTTTAGGCCATTTTCTGGCTGCAGGAGGTGGATCTGGTGGTATAGGAGCTATAGGACCTGGTGGACCTAATGGATCTAGAAGATCTAGTTGGTCAGGAGGAACAAGACCTATTGGATCCAGTGGATCTTGTGGAGGAGTAAACACCAGAGGGAACCAAGGCTCTGGATTAGGAGGAAAAGGGCCTCATCCACCTTAACAAGTACTTTTTGTGATGTATTTGTACTTACCATACTATAGGGGTATTGAAGATGCTGCAGAGCATGTGCACAAGTGTGAATTACTATGGCAAGTGAATTAGATCACTACCCTAGAGCAGAAGGCAAGTTAATTTGTAAAAAAATTGCAAGGGCGCTGCATAGTTGGTATCAGAAATATGAACTTCATCAAATAGTGGTTGACTACACTACATTGAAGAACACCTTCATAATAGAGTTCCATATCCCAGAAGTTGAGAAAAAGAGCATCAACACCTTGAAGGAGATCTAACAAGGAGTGAAAAAGAGTGTGCAGGAGTATGGCACATGTTTTAAGACTCTCTTGTCAAAACTATGTTATGACATCCACCCTTCTCAATATGCTCAATGATTTTTTGGAGGATTGACAACACCATTTAGGAGGGATTTGTCACACAAGACTTTAACAAACCCACGCGAGGCCTTGGAAGCTACCTTGCATGAGAAGGCTATTGGGAGCATTGATACTGGTGTTATCTCTTTTATGGAGGATAAAATTATTGCAATGGCCAAGCATTTGGAGAATTTGCCTACAAACTCAGTGCATGAGGTTCGTAGTGGGATTTGGTGTACAGAATGTGAAGTTGAAAGGGCATGTAGAGGATAGTTTTCCTTGGAATTCGGTACGCGCTATGGCGGTAGACTGTGAAATTTTCTATGGGGATCATGATGAAAGTAGGTGCCCTCTACTACATCAGATAATCCGTAAGAATGTTTCTTGCTATTTCAATATATGTACCTCTATGACCCATGATACCAAGGATTATAGACTGATTGATCATACTCATGATGATATTGATCTTGGTGTGTGCCAGAATAGTCTTGCAAGTAGTTCCAAGGATGATGATCATCACTATGAAGGGAACGTGGATGGAGCAGAACATGGAAGAGGTTTTCAGAGAGGATTTCATGGTCGCAGTAACCACGATGTAGGAAGAAGTAAATTCCCGTGAGGAACCTGTTATAACTGTGGATCTATAGAGCATTACAAGTGTGAGTGTCCTAATCTATTGCAATTCTCATGGTGTGGAAAGAAACATAAGTACAAAGAGTGTCCAGAGATTTATGAGCATATGAACTAGTAGCACTGGAAATACAAAGGCACAGGGATGGTGAACATCAAGAAATCTAATTCACAATGGATGCCAAGAGTGGTGTGTGAGTCAAGGATAGAAAATGTATAGGTGACGACGCGAGTAGAGGCCACACATGCCAAGGAGATGCCAAGACAAAGGACATTGGTTTTAAGAGAGGAAGTGGTACATGGGAAGTATCAAGATCCTACTCATCAGAAGGAGGTGTATCAAGAGACTATGGATGTGATTCAGAGTTTGCAAGGGGAGATCTAATGTCTAAAGGTTTAGTCAAAGTAGTTGGAGCAAAGGAAGAATGTTGGGGCTCCAAAGCATGACTTGGAGGAGGTCAAGGAAGTATGTAGGATGTTAAGGAAAGAGAATATTATTCCCTTGATAGGAGAATGGCTAAGGGAGAGGATACCATGCGTTGGAGTAGAGTGTGAAAGGAAGATTTTGCATACAAACCTTCCTCCTCATAGCCTTGACTATGATAAGGAGATTACACTGAATACAATGTTGATGGGTGGATTTTAAGAAAAATCCTCTTGAAACATGAGCGGAGGTCAATGTTCTTACCTTGGATGCCTGGCATCAAATGGGAAGACCCGCACTACAGTCATATTTTAATGTGTTGTATATGGAAAACAAGACAAAGGAAATTCCCATTGGAGTCTTGAAGGATGCATTTATCACTATTAAATGGGCTAAGTTCATTAGGGAATTTGAAGTCTTGGCACTCACTAAGGTGGATAATTTCCTAACATTACTTGGGTTCCCTTGGTGTTAAAAGAACAATAACAACCTGCGGTTTAACAAGGGGTATATAAGCTTTGAGAAAAATTAAGAAAGGGTGATTATACATTTATTAGATGGGAAATAAACACCCTATACTGAGCCCTTAGGAGAGGAACTCCTTGACAGAATCTATGTACGCTGCATCAGAGATCTTGAGATAATTCATCCCATGGAGGGAGTCATCTAGTTTGAATATTCTCAGTTCTCGAGTGATACCACTCGAATGACATGTAAAAATTGGGTGCACATGACTTATGAGTTGATTGGGAGACATTTTATAGGATTTATAACAAGGGTAATGAAGGCACACTCAGTCAAGCACCTATGAGGGAAGAAGTTGCCAAGTTACTCTGGAGGAGCAAACCTTGAAATTTTCTTGAGAGAAATGGAGGTTCAGTGGAAGAATGAGGAAGAGAGAAGGGGAATGCTCAATTATAACCTACTTGGAACTGCAGTGCACTAATGGGATACAAATCGGGAGAGCCTCCTAGAATTGTGTGAGGTAAGAATCACATTTTATGTAAGGTTCTCTAGGAGTAATGTGCCCACTATCATAAAAGACTACCATGGTAAAGTGACCGCATCATTTCATGTCCAAATGTGTGAGGAGGCCTTGATGAGAAGCAAAGAAGATTTACCACCCTTTTTATGGGTGCATAAGTTGTATTCCACCTTACAAGGTTATGCATTTTCTTGGTATATTCATTCGAAGATGCATCACCGAACAGGTAATTGGCAGGAGTTGGCGGCTGATCTCATTCAAGATTTCTAATATAGGAGTACCAAACCATCAGTGGATAAGGTGTTGCAAGTAATCAAGTGCCTTATAATGGGGGATAATGCTATGGTAGAATATAGGTTACTAGAATTATCGGGTGAGCCTTATTTGGAAATGCACCTCTATGAAGAAGAATCAGAGGAAGTACAACTTGAGTGCACGTGCATGGAGAAAGAAAAAGGAAAAATTGTCTATGTAGTATATGGTGAAGAGATGGAAAATTTGAATGTTAACCATTATGAAGGTACGTGAGAAGTCATAGATAGCAATGATAAGTTAGCACGCACCTATAATGAGCCCTTGAAAATAAACAACGTTAACATTGGGACACAACCAGAACCTAAGGAAGCTATCATTGGGGACTATTGGTCAGAAAAATAAGTTTCAAAGGTCATTGATCTGTTGCATGAGTCCGAGGATTTTTTCCCTCGTAGGTACCATGAACTCAAAGGTATCCACCTTTACTTAGGGGAGAAGAAGATCAAGTTGAAGGAAGGTTCACACCTAATTCAGAAGAGGCCTTATCGGATGAATCCAAATCTGCACGTATGGGTCAAGGAATAAATAGACAAAATGATAACATTTGGTATCATTGAGGCAGTTGAAGAATCAAAATGGATAAGCCCAATGGTCATCAATATCAAGAAGGATGGGAGGATAAGGATTTGTGTAGACTACAAGGACTTGAATGCAGTATGTGTCATCAATCCTTTTCTAGCCTCTTTTACTAAAGAAATTTTGGAGGGAGTAGCCGGGTGTGAAGTCTACTCTTTCACGGATGGGTTCTTAGGGTATCACCAAGTTAGGATTGTAAAGGAAGATCATAGAAAGAAAATTTTTTCCACTAAATGGGGAAGTTTTTCCTACATGGTTATGCCTTTTGGATTGAAGAATGTTCCTGCTGTATTTTCACGCATCCTGGTACAAGCATTTCAGGACTTCATCCATAAATTTCTTCAAGTGTACCTAGATGAATGGACTATGTATGGATTAGTAAAAGACCATTTTTACAATTTGAGGATGATTTTTGAGAGATTTTGGCAATTGAGGATATCCCTTAACATTAAGAAATGTGTTTTTGCTACTCCATTTGGAACACTGTTAGGACATTATATGTAAGGAAGACTTACTAGTGGATCCCGCCAAAGTTGTAGTTATTGTGGGATTAGAGGAGCCTACTAATAAAAGTTCAGTGCGTGGATTCCTTGGGCATATGGGGTACTACAGGAAATTCATCAAGGGTATGCCAAGATCACCACACCCTTAGAGGATTTTCTAAAACACAGGAATACCTTTCATTAGGGAGAGGTGCAGCAGAGGGAATTTGAAACTTTAAAGGATAGGCTTGTCATGACTGTAACACCTTGGAAAAACTGTTATATTTCTCTTTTTCATTACAAGCGTTGGCATGTGATTTCCTTGAATGAGGTGTGTTCCCTTGATTATTGAAAATCATGCTTTTTATGGATAAATCATTTTTGCTCTTGGATTCATTAGAATGAAATGGTAGGGCTTGCAAGAATCCATTTTTCACTTCTTATAGGTGAGTTTTAATTGGGTTTTGAGAGTTGCAAACTTATCTCTTTTACTGACTCATCCTTGGATCAATTTCAGTGATCCAAGGAATGTTTTAAATCTCCTTAATGGAATGAATGGTAAATTGACATTCATAAGCCTGAGAGACATAACAGACTGAACCTTTTTATTTTACAAATTCTTTGGTCTTGTATGAACGTGTCTTCATTTGGTTGTATGTTGGTGCTTGGGTCTTTGGGATTGATCTCTTTAGGATATTAATGGCATAAATGAAATGTAGTCTATTTCATGACTAAGAAGTGAATCAAAATCCTAAAACTAAAGGATTAACCTGATGGTATCCTAAACTAGGTAAAAACACCTATTTCCTAGCTATGTCTACTTATTTGGGTTTCAATCTAACCTAAGCTTCTTATTCTGTTTTGTCGGGATGGCATCCTAACCTAAGTTCTTGTGCTAAATGAATAAGGGAGAAATTACTGATGTAATTATAGGTTATTTTAACCTAATACCTAATACTATATGTTTGTGAATTTGATCTAACCTAATGTGGAAATTACCTACATCAATGTTTTAAGACCTAAGGTAATTATTGTTAGACTAACCTAAGTTTTGGGAAATATATCCTAAACTATTAAAAGGGAACCTAAGGGTCGCATGACATTAAGGTGACTGTTCAAATGGCATTTAATTAATTTGATTTGGTTAAATGAATCGAGGTACAACTAGCTTTGGAAAAGGCTAGTAAAATTTAGTGGAGCCATATGTAGAGGCTTCACTAAAGATGGAAATGCATGTTAAATTAGAAATGGCATTCACCAATTTTGGGAGGTGGTGGAAAGGAGAGATAAGCAGGAGATTTGGGAGTAATTACATTAATGGACCTCACTTTTTACGTGCAAACTGTCTTGGAAACAAGGGTGGTGGATTTGTAAGATGTTGTTTGGTCTTGCATGTCTCGCAATTTTTTCTCTGCATGGAGCTATTTAGTTCTTTTAACCAGCATTTTGAATTCTACTTTGTGGTTATTTTTGGTTTCTCTGGTCTATTTTCAATCGAAGGAATGCATATGAGGCATTGGAAGACAAGATGTTTGGTTGTTGATCTTTTGTGGAGGAGAAAAAGAGTTGGAAGCTCGACTGGAAGTATCCTTTGAATTGGCAGAAGCACTATCAGGCATGATGGGCTCTATCCATTAAGATTTCTTTCTTTCTTCTAAATGATTCATTAAAAAAATTCTACTCTCATGAGATAAATGTTTACATGATCTTTCTGGTTAATTACTTTCATGCTTTTATGAATCTCTGTGGTTTTTGGGATGTAAATCCATTGTAAAGTAATTTTAGCTTTTGGAAACTTTCTTTATGCAAGTTTAGTGGTGACATGCATGTGAAACTTGTATTCAAAGCTTTGAATTTCATTCTGAACTTGTGTTTGAGGCTAGTGTTGTTCTAAACTAGCATTCATTGCCTTATGTTTCATTATGAACTTTGATTGGAGCCTTTTGTTTTGTTTGAACTTGTATTGGAGCTTCGTGTTTTGTTCTGAGCTTGTATTGGAGCTTTGTGTTTTTCTGAACTTGTGTTCGAAGCTTCGTGTTTGGCACTAAACTCATATTCAATAATTGTGTGTTCTAAACTTGTATTTGAGGCATTGTGTTTAGTTCTATACTTGTATTCGGAGCTTGAGTTTTACTTGTATTAAAGGATTTGATATGATTTGAACTCATTTATGGAATGTCTGCTGGAAAAGGCTTGAGAGATTAATTTTGGTTTGAGTTGATTTGGTAATCTCTTTTGAGATCTACTCCTTGTAGCTTCTTGAATTAGAATGGTTGTGGTACTTCTATTTTTGGAAACTGTACCACCTTCCTTTAAATTGTAAATGCATGTAAATATGGAAGATATTATTCTCTCCTATGCTCTGAGAAAACCCGTGTCTTGTTGAAGGCTTGAATATTTTTTTTGAAGGTTAATGGACTAGAACTATAACATGTTGAGGACTAAGGGATCTCTAGCTAGTTACTGTACTATTATTTACTCTTTGGTTTGATTTTGAGCTCATTTGAAATGGTCGTTATCAGTTTTTAGGATTGTAGAAATGCAGTATGCATACTCATTTTGTGATCTATGTTTGAAACAAATACCTTCTCTGTCGCAATATTTATAGATGGAACTTGAGAGTCTTTATTGTGATTTATGTTTTAGTCATGTTGGCAGTAAGTTGAGACATTGCTTGACTCAAACATTTTTTGGGTTTTCTTACTTACTTTCAGATCCTCTGAAATTGACTTTTGGGTTTTAAGGAAAGAAGAGTTGAATACTCTCTCATTCTCTTGTTGATAGGATTTATCACCTCTGGTTTGGAGCTGTTTCACTTAATTGTCTTTAAGATGACCATGAACTTTATGTCTCTGTTATTTGGAGCCATGTAAGACCTAGAAGTTGGGAATATAGAATCTATTAAGTTAGTGAGTTTGATTTAATCTTGTTCATCTTACTATTTTGGGTTTTCTATTCCTTGTTGGATTCATTAAATGAATCTCTAGGTCTTTAAAAGAGAAAGGAATATGTTCTCTTGTGGATAGTATACTATTTTTATGACTGTATTGTGTACTTCTTTCTGATAATTTAATTCTAACTTGTGTTTAATGAATTGGAATAGATAAACCAGGTGGTAATGATTTATAAGGGAAAGTAGAAGTGTTCTTTCTTCTAACTGTGTGTTTGGCTTTTTGTTCTCTCTTGGGAACTAGTAAAAGAACTTCTAATTTTGGAAATAGAAATGGAATTCATTTGAAATTAGAAATGAACTAAATTCTTTATTGTACCTTTTCCTTTTGAGATCCTTTAACTTTTGAAAAGATAGGTTCATTTGATCAAGCTTCTCGGTGGCTTGACTCTCTTCTTGGCTATAGAGAGATTGATCTCTTAGGCCTGCTTGACTTTTGAGTTCATCTTTCTGTCCTTTCTGTCTTATAGGAAATAGTGGGAAACCACTCTTCTAAGATGGAAATTTCTTTATGGATTGTTAAGTCTACTTGTACTAATCATTTTTTGTAATGATGTGGAAAGAGAATAGCTGAGTCGATCTGTTGTAAAGAAACTAATAAAATTCTTAGACTGACTATTTTGTTTGACTGATTCATAATTCATTTGGATTTATATGGGAAGGTTTTTTTCTTTTTGCACTCTATCTTATTATGAATCCTTCTTGGATGAACTCGTGAAGAGATTAACCCTGTGTGAGTCTAGCTTTGATTTGTGGAATGTTTGGTTTCAGATATTTGGATGATATCTTCTAACATGTAGAATTTAGTGAGACTTGTAGTTAGACTATTTTGATTCTCTATTCTTTCTTGGATTGATTTGGGATTCTTGTTTAGATGTTGTCTCTTTAATATTAAATCCTTATTTTTATCCTTAAAGTGAAGTAGTTGTGTGTGTCTTGAACCTATTTTTGTCTTTAAGATGATTAGTGTATGGGGAATAGAATGTATTGATTCTTCTTCTTTTGCTTATAAGGAAGGATGAATCATCCTAATATGAGATATGTTGTAATTAACTTCTTTTGCTACTTAGTAAAGATAAATGTGTATTTCTATTCTTATAGAATTATGAAACAATTGCATGACAAGACTTGTTGTTTGTTTAAAATTAATTGATAGGATCAATTAAACTATATGTTATAATGCAGATGTTGTGGATCATATTATGATAATTTCTTAAAATTGAATTAAGAATCTTTAATTGTACTTCTTTTCTGGTTGATATTACTTATGCTTATTTGTATGATATATTAATTGTTTCATTAAAGCATAGTTGTTTTAATGGAACAATTAGTGGAATGCACTTCATTTTAATGCTTAATGCTTATCATGCTCAGTTCATTGAACTGACCCGTGCTAGCAATTTCTGCAGATGGACATTGTAAGTGATAAAAGAAGGACATTTTTTTACTATGAATTGGCTTATTTAATTGTGGATATTTTGTAAATAATTTCAAATCATTCTTGAGTTGTATTGGAAAAGAAAAGTGATGTTCTTTTAAGATCTTAATTTTGATTGACATGTAGAATGTCTGAAATGCATAGTCTTGTAAAGGTATATTTTATCATGATGAATTAAAAGGTTTGGATAATGACTCTCATTGTTGTGTAGATTCTCTTGTACTTTATATGACAGAAATAGAAGTGATATCTTGGCGATACTCCTTACATCAATTTATATACTATTGTTGTTATCAATTAATAAGTTGGATTAAGGGGATAGTATAATATCAATTATTATGATGAAGCTTGTTAAATTGCAAAAGATGTTGATCTCTATCTAAACAACTATAGTTTAATAAGGAAATATGCATTGGATATACAATTAAACTATATGAGTAAAGAATGATAAAAAGGTTATGTAAACCCTAACATCTAACCATGAAGAGGAATTATCTTCATCTCTCAAAAGAATGAAAGATAAAAGGAATGGTGGTTATGATCTTTAATACTTGTAATTCATTGTAAAGTAAACACCTGCTTTGGACAACTAGGTTGCATTAAGAATTAAACGTTTGATGGTTGATTTCCTATTTTTGGGATAACTGTTTGTTATGCCACGTTAATGAACATCAATGCAAACATGAGCTAATGAATTTCTCAATATCAAATTAGATTAATTATGGATATAGAACTTAATGGATGTTAGAATTAGGGTTAGGCATGGTTGCTGTAATCTGAATCTTAATCCAATTTAATTATGAATTAATGACCACTAAGGAAGTATGTACATCATGATAAATCAATTCTAACAAATGTTAGCACACGCTAACTACAGGACTGTACCTTTGAGAAGACCAAGGTTGTTGTCATTGACATGTGGCAACACCCTCCCGTATTTGTTCATCTAGATCTACATACATTTGGACTTGAACTTAGTTTCTCTCTAGGTCAAGTTAGTAGCATGTTTAGGATAGGGAGTAACTTTCTATGACTCAGGGTACCTTGGAAAATTTGGTTGACTTAGGTTGATTGAGTATGCCCATATACCCTAAGTCATCATGAGAGTCTTCCTATAAAAAATTATGTTGCTAACCTAGGCTAGGGTCAAACCTTGGGCAAGTGGATTGATGGTAGTCAATAAAGACCATTCTAGATAATAGTAGATTGAGGTGAAGGATGTATTCTGAAATGATGTGTATGTCATCTAGGAATAGTAACATGAACAATATGTTGAAAATGTTTGACCAAAGTATCGCAAGTTGCTGGTTGCATTGTCCTATGTCACCTAGTTTAAAGCAGCATGATGTCAGACGAATATTGATAACAAATATTCATATAGGTTCTTTAAACAGATCACCCAGTACCCATAATAGGTTAGGAGAACCAAGTATTCATAGTATACATAAAGTATTCTAAAATTTAAGTCAACATGAGAGATCAGTTGGTAACCTAGTCATGGAATGAGAGATCGATAAATTATTGAGTCATTACATCTGCATATGGTTATCTGTTATGAGATTGATTGGCATGGAATGTGTGTTCTAAATTATGTTTTATTTAGAACAGAGAACATTGTGTTTCAAAAAAATAATTAAAAAGGCTTTTCCTTTGTTTCTAAAGTCTTAAAATGGGAATGTTACATCTTGGTATAAGAGCTGAAGGTTACAACTATTGGACCTATTGTGTCCATAATATGATGAAACATAAATTTTATTGTTAACAAAAAATATTAGAGCAAGAGGAAATGTTACAAATAATCCTCCACCTGAGGAAGGAGCAGCAAATTCCCAAAAAATTGATGAGATCCTTACTACCCTGTTGGACACAAGAGATCATTTGGCTGTACTTAAACATCAAGTAATGGGCAATGAGGAGGAAGAAGATGTTGGTAACAACAATCAGCCACCTCCTGAGGACAACGCTAATTTAGGTGTTGATAATAACAATGTGAACATACCTGATCAGCCTGAGAACAAAAAGGCTAGGTTGGTAGCTGAACTCACTAATGATATAAAAAGGTTAAGTCCACCCAAGTTTGATGGCACCACATTAGGAGATGGGGCTGAGAATTGGCTCAGTGAAATGGAGAAATACTTTGTAATAAGGAATTTCTCAGAAGAAACAAAGGTGATATGGGGAGCATATCAACTTTCCCATGAGGCATCTTCATGGTGGGATATCCGTAAGGCTGAGTTAAACATTGATGAAACTAATATCACATGGGATCAATTTAAAGGTTACTTTAGGCAACATTGGCTGTCATAACTTTACTATGATCATAAAATGATTGAATTCCAGAACTTAGCTCAAGGAAAGCTAATTGTAAATGAGTATTGGGAGTGGTTTACTAAACTCCTTAAGTATGTACCTCAGTATCAAAATGATAAGAATTTTAGGATACAAAAATTCATCATGGGATTGAATCCCGTTATAGGAGGAGAGGTGGATGTTCATAGCCCAACCACATTGGAAGGGGTTGTTGAAGTACCTATTGCCAACACCTTTTATATTTTACATGGATCACATGGAATTGAAGTAATTAGTCAACAAGCCCTTTTTGTAAGGGTGCATATGCCGTTGGGTCCTATTATTTCAAGATTTTGAGTTCATAGTGGTTGTAAAACCAGGGAAGAGAAATTCAAGACCTGACCAATTATCAAGGATTAATTCAAGGGAGGACATGTAAAGAATTGAGGATACCATGTATGACACATAATTTTTTAGGTTGTGGTGTGCACCCTCAGACTTGGAAGATATTGTAGTATTCTTGAAAAAAGGTGTGTCACCAAAAGGGATGAATGCTCTAGAGAGGAAACAATTAGCAATATGCACCACACCCTACATGTTGATTAGTGGAGACTTGTATAAGTTAGATTGTGATGAAGTTATGATCTGATGCATATTAGAACATGAGCGCAAGGTAAGTATGGATGAAGCACATGGTGGGATTGCAGGAGGAGACTATATAGGAAACTATACCACATGGAAGATTCTACTAACAAGCCTTTGGTGGGAAACCATCTACTAGGATTGTATCAAATTTTACAAGGCTTGTGACAATTTCTAGTGCCTTAGAAAACCTAGGAAGAGGGATGAATTTCCCTTGCGACCAATAACCAGTGCTGAACCATTTGAAAAATGGGTAATCGACTTTGTAGGGTCAATTTCACCAACCGTGCAAAGGACTGGTTCACAGTATATCATTACTTGCAATGATTACTTGACATTATGGACAGAGGAAGCACCTACGAAGGATTGCACTACAACAACAACTACTAGATTTTTATGGGAGAACATAATCAACATGTATGGTTTTCCTTTAAGCTTAACAAGTGATAGAGGTACATATTTTCTCAATGAAACTATTAGGATTATGTTAGAAAAATTTATGGTCGCCCATCACAAGACTACCCCTTATCACCCTCAAGTGAATCAAACTGTTGAGGCATTTAACAAAATACTCAATCACACATTGACTAAGATCTATGATGTTCGAAGACAAGATTGGAATGAAAAATTATCAGCCATTCTATGTGCATACAAGAAAACCTACAAGAGGTTGAACAAGGCCACACCATTTCAATTAGTGTTTGGCACAGAGGCTATTTTACTAGTTGAATTCATGTTACCATCACTGCGTATAGCACGTGTAGGATCGTTGGATGATGAATAAGAACTGGAAGAGAGGATTGATAAGTTGATGCAATTAGATGAAAGGAGATCACTTGGTAGATGGAGCCAAAAGACAGAAAAAGAAAGACAAAAGGCATGGCATGATCGTCATATCAAGAACAAATAGTTTGAGGTTGGATAGATGGTGTTGTTGTATGATTCCATGTATTTTTGCCATCATGGGAAGTTGAAATTCCATTAGTTAGGACCCTACATCATCTCGTACATTATTGATTCAGGATCTTTCCAGCTAAAAGAGCTAGATGGGATGAGATTACTAGGTCATTTCAATGGGAGTAGGCTTAAGCCCTACTATAAATAAGTCTTCTTGGTGTTTATAAATAAGGTAGTATTTCCTATTAGCTTAGAATTTCCCTTTATGATTTTATTTTCTTGTGTTTCCCTTTCTCGTTGATTGTTACTTTCTTTTGTTTCATTTTGCACCTTATGCACTGGTAACCACATTATTTTTTCAAGGTTATGTATGCATAGTGGACCATGCATCTGTTTTAGTGTGGGGTGGAGTAAGGAGTAATGCAAAGTAAAGTATAGGCCTGTAATACAAGTTAAGTGGCCCCGTAGAAGGAAGCATGTAAGATTGAGAAAGTGTGTGGGGAAATGGTGGATATTGAATTATAGTGTCAAGAAGGCTATAACAAAGACCACGTTCAAAGGATGAAGAGCGCAAGAAAAGCATGAGGTAGGAAAGGGAAAAAATCCAGAGAAGTTCCTTCGGTGATGTAGACACGTGCATAAAATTCTTTGGTCATATTGGATTTTTGCACACCAGAAGGTTGTAGAAGATTTTTCATGCAGGAATGGGCACGTGAGTAAGGGTGTTTAAAGTTAGCCTAGTGGAAAATGCCACATTTAATGTTAAGTATGTTGGTAGGTGGTATAACATTTATTGTTGGAGGGAAGAAAAAACTATAAATATGAGGTCAGGAAAGTCATTATTCTAACTTGATATTACGAAGTTGAAGTGCTCTTACAAACTAGGACATCCAAAAAATTTGTGCAAGGGAAGTAGAATTTTAGAAATCTAAGTGCATGACCAGAGTGGATCTGCAAACTAGGAGGAAGGAGTACACGAGCATGAGAAGAGTTTGTTTGAAGTGTGTCATCTTGTGGAAGGATTTTTCTAGTTAGGGTTTGGCAGCTAGAGTATGAAGATAGAAGAATTTCTTCCAGGAGTTGGGTTTTGGGATTGAGCAGAGTAGCAGAGCAGAGAAAGGAGTGTTATATTTTCAACTGATAAACAGAATAGCAGTAAAGAAGGAGAACGTTTCACCACAGAAAAAAAAGGGAAAGGGTAAAGGAAAACAAACTGCTACCATCACGATCTCTAATAAGGAATGGTATGCATAAATGTAGTACCCAGATGGAGTGTTGTTGGGAAACGAGTGGGTTTCACACTTGAGATAGATGACCGTGAGTGATTATAACAATCGTACGAGAACTACAGAGAAAGAAATAGTGCTGAAGCTGGTTCATCCAACTAATAAGAGGACACTTGATGGAATGCCAATATACAATGACGAGGTGAAAGTAAAGATGGAAAAGACAGGGATATTGCAACTGTATGAGTTGCCTTACTTTGGCAAGCCCAAGAACCTTTATTAAAGATTAATGTCACACGTGCATGGAGACCATTTCTACTTTGTAGGCCACAAAATGCACATAACAACGTAATTGATATCCAAGTTCACTAGTCTGAATTGTGAAGGGGAATCCATATATGATGATTTGAGCAATAAGCAAGATATCAAGAAGATAGTAGTAACTTATGACTACAAAAAGGGTTCGCGGTATTTTGACATCACAAAAATTCTAGACCTTGTCATGACGATGGCCATGCACTTGGTCACCAAGCTTAATGATCAAGAGAGATGGATGCAAGTGAACAAGGCATGGCAGAGTGTATGCTGGAAAATATTAGGAGGGACCATCTATAACTTGTCTACCTTTATTTTGGATGAGATCATAAGTAGTGCGCAAGATGGAGAAAAGATATTATTTGGCAATTTCCTCCTCACCATTGGCTTCTCAGAGATCGGAGTACCAGATGGGCCAGAGAAATTTTTTGTGGAGTACCTAGAAGAGAACTCCTCACCCTTGAAAAGGTTCAAGAAGTATACTTGTGAAACCATGATGGTTAGTCATAAGGTGCACCTAGGGAAGTGGTATAAATGAATGTATGACACATTCAGGGTAGAGTAGAGGATCCTAGAGTAGTTTCTGCACTCATGGATGGAGAAAGAAAATTTATAGTTTACCAACTCTTCTACATTGGCAGGTTCACTTTGACAAATGGGACTAAGAGCCCATGGTGCAAGCTTCCCTTCTCCTTTACCGCACAATACTTCCAGGAAGGGGTCAATAGGTTCAAGGAGGCCAAAAGACTAAGGTTTGACCTTAGTGAGGTGGAACAAGACCACCATGAGCTATGCCAAAAGCTCATGTACTCTAAAAAATACGTGTATGTGGAGAAGTATGTATCCCATGAATTTCAAATGATGAAGTTGATAACGCTACCAATGGCCGGAAGGGCTTTAACGATGGTATATCTTCACATAAGGCTGAATTTTGAAAAAGGTGCCTATCTAGAGAGTGATTTATCCATTCCAGAATACCACATAGGTTGGAAAAATGCCACGCCTAAGAAGAGGGAAAGAGAATAAGTGCAAGAGAAGAAGGCACCAAGTGTGTAGACCACACAATCAGTGGGCATACTAGAAGCAGTCACAAAGCCTAGCACTTACACAAATAAGAAGAAGTCCCCAGTCAAGGAAAATACCCTAGAAGAAGAGGCACCAGAGCATGGAGAGCCCCTTACCCATGAAGAATCACCAATGAAGAGGTCGTATGTCAAGGAGAAGAAGAAAGAAAAATCTCCTATACTGGAATCACCAGTTAGGTAGAAGCAGAAGGTGGCAGAAGAGGAAGACTCAGAGGAGATAGAAAGCATAGATGCCTACATTGGAGATAAGGATGATGACGATCCTGAAGGAGGTGAAGACCATCCAGTGTATGATATACATGATTCCAAGGATGAGGGAGATGAAGAGAAGAATGACGAAAAAGATGAGGAAGAAGCAGAGGATCAAGGCAAAGGGGAGAGTGAAGAGGTGAGCACCAAAAACCAAGGAACGCCAAGCCTCACCAAGAAGCAAGTGGAGAAAGCCATGGAGAGAGAAGTGGTGGTAATCATGAAGGAGTTGGTGGAACATGAGTTGGAGTAGAGCATGGATGAAATTTCAGAGGAGATGGAAGAAGAAAGTGTTGGGAAGGAGTATGGAAGCATGGGTGGGAATCCCAATTCGGAGGTAAAATTCCCAAAAGCTGCATGAACATGTGGGAAAGGAGTAGTGGTGGCACAAGATCAAGGAATGGGATACATTAATGATCCTAGCAAGGTGCTATGTGCACACTTCCAAAGCATCATACCAACGAAGAAACTCCTAGCCATGTCTTCATTTGATGAAGAAGGTGCATATCCTTGAATGAGGAAGATCCTATCTTGGGCATTCGAGTCTCACGAAGATGAACCTAAGTTCGAAGTAAGTCAAAGAGTGCTAATGAAGGTGCTGGAAAAAAAATGGAATAAATCCCTTAGTGAATGCTAAAAACTATCAAATGAGCAGGTCTGCAATGTGATCAACAAGGTTTCAATTGAGGTTGAGGCCAGACTATTTAGAAGGAACAATAGAGTGAGATTCCTGGAGGAGGAATTAAAGGAGAAGAAGGAGCTCTCTGAGAAGAACATGGACCTAAAGTAGGAAGAGCTTATTAGTGTGTAATTGAGGCATTAACTGAAAGATGAGAAAGTAATTGTGTGTGAGCTGCATAAGAATATTGAAATGATTATGGGTTCTATTGTTTTAAAGTATCCTTACCTAGCACCACCCGAGTAGAAATATGAATCAACTTTGCACTTCCTAGAATATTTTACACACATCCTCATGATGAAAAGGAAACCACTTGCGTTATAATATACAAAAGAAGAGTTGGTGTGCCAAGAGAAAGAAGAGAAGTTGAAAGTTGTCCAGATTTTTGCTCGATATACTAAACTCCTTGATGAGGTAAAGATCATCATACAAGTTTCAGAAGCTACATATGACAACTACGGTGATAGAGATATAGTGGCAAGCATCCTAGTCACCACGCACAAGATGGAACTCAAGGAGTTTCAAGAAAAGAATAAGGGGAACATGGCTAAAAGAGATAAATTCCTAGCCGAGGTAGAAAAGAAGTCAAAAGCTATTGAGACATTGTGATGCTCGATCAAAATATGCCTAAAGGAGTTATACCCCAAGATCACCAGTTGGATGGATGTGTTTGAGGAATTGGGAAAACAGTTGGAAATCATTTTTGAGACCATGAGTGCTAAAGGGGAGTAATTAAGTTTTGAGGAGGTGAGCACCTTAGTTGGAGACCTCTGTCAGCAAGCATAGAATGAGGTTAACACTTGGGAGAAGCTAGAGGAAAAAATAGGGATGGATTTCCCTCTCCTCCAAAAATGAGCATTTGTTCTTCATTCTCCCCATTCTTTCATTCTTTCTCCCAATTTTTCATTCCTTCATTCTTTCTTCCTTCTTCAGAGCCTACCATTCTTTATTGTTTGAAGAGAAGTGTTTCTGAGGATAGAGAACAAGCATAGTTTGGGGTGATGTTGGAACCTAGAATGTTTGATAAGTATGAGAAGGAACATGGGCGCATGGAACCTATATGAAGAAGGGTGCATGGGTTAAAGGCGCACAGGGTAGGGTTCTCGTAGGGTTTAGTAGAACACATGACATGCACACAAGATAAGATGGTGTTAGGACTTAGCTTTATTCAGAGTTCCATACATCACATGAGAAAAGCGTGACCCATCTAGCATGTAGAGTGGATAAGGTGCCAACCTACCAGATGTAGGATCAAGAATGAAATGTTCCATGCATGTGATGGAAGGTTCTAGAAGAACATCATTGCACATAGTGGAGAGCTCGGAAAAAATGAGGCGTTCTCCATTAGAGGATGACTTGGATAGTTGGCAGCCAATTTTTTACCTTAGAAGGCATGTTGGTGAAGGCATAAAAGCTATATATAGAGGTGCATAGATAGTAGAAGGGGGGTACAAAAGATACTAGAGAAGAGATGCAGAGAAAGTAGTGCGCTAGAAAGAGAGGCGAAGCTCTACAGAAATATCATGGAAGAATCTACGGGTTAGGATTAGTAAAAATATAGGAGTGATGACATATTTAGAGGGACGGGTCTATGGTTATCCTTGTAATATGAATGACATAGTGTATTTTTTTATGCATGACCTTACTTTGCATGGTTATATGGGTCTATTATGACCTCAAGGAATGTAATATAGTTATTGAACTCATTAAATATGAATAAAAGGTTCTGTTCTAAAGCATATATGTGTTCCTGAGCTTAAGTCTAATGCATTTCCTATGTGTTATGAACCATTTCTATATGTTGTCTATTATTTATCTTTTATGGATGCATTGATATGATAACTCATCCTAGGTTCTCAGAATGAATGCATGGTTCCTTCCTTTATTTTGTATGTAAGTATTTTTCATAGATGATGTATTTTCACAAGACTCACATAAATGAGAGGCTCAACATTTGCGCATGCCTCGGGTGAGTGCCCAGTGCGTGTTGGGTGTTAGGTTGACGTACATGGGATTAGAATATTGGTCTAAGAGTATGAAAACGAATACACCACCTCTATAAAATCTTATCCTCCCACATTTTTCTCATCATTTGAAGAGTTTTTTAAAGCAACACGACTCACAATAACTTCAAATGATGTCCCCATTTCATCCATAAGATCATACATCCCCACAACAAGCCAATCTTCAGCTTCTTTAGACCTCATCAAACACAAATTAATTCCTACACCAATACCAACCACACAACCTTAAAACCCTCCAATTGAGATCATTTTCATTCCTCCCAATGGTACTCTTTCACAAGAAAAATCTAAGACCCTTGGTACCTTTTCTAAAAGGTTTATTTCACATCCCCATAAAAATATATACATTCCTCCACCTAAGATCAAAAAATATAATGACATATCATCTATCTTAGGACCACATCCATCTCTCCTAGGACAAGCACCTTCATCCAAAACATCACAATAAATTAATCAACCTAGACTAAAATCATCCAACACTTTTTATTATAGAAAACAAACCATCACCAAACCTGAATCCAAGACATCAGAACCTAAAAACACAAGGAATCAATCTTCAACATCCAAGTCATCTCATGCATCCACATCTAAAATATCCACCTCTTCTTTTAAATCCAAAAATTCTCACAAATATAAGGTATCTCCTAATACTTTGGTTGAATCATATGTAGAGGTCCTTCAACACTTGCTTCAAATTTCTTCCATCACACTTCCTCCTATTAAATCATTTGATCCATATAGTAAAAAACCATCATGGTTTGACTCTAATCCCATTTTCACCTATCATCGTACCCAGGGTCATGAAACTGAGCATTGTAAGGCCTTCCAAACACTCATCTATGATATTATTGAGGTTAAAAAATATCTCATCCATGGGGATCTTCCTCTTCCATTCACTATAACCAAACCAATTTCTACATCTCCATCCATAAAATTTTCCAAGTCTCCTCCATCCATATCCTCTATTATCAGCTCTCTCCCATATATCCTTCCTCCTAAAGAGGGTCATACCTTATTCATCGATACCATTTGTCATTTCAATCACCCCTATGACCCCTGACCATCTATCCAAATCTAAAGTGATCATCAAAATTCCTTTTAATGATCCCATCAAATCTCCTTTGACATCCACTAGCTCATCTACATCTAAGTTACCTAATGTAATATAGTCTCTTTCACTGGGGGAGCATATTACCCTTGTTATTGATCATCTCACATATTTTTCCTCATCTACACATATTATCCACATGAATTCATCCCCATATCCATCCAATCAACTCCCTTGATGCTAGGAGACTTCACTTTGAAATCAGTGTACCATCAGGTTAATTCCCTTTCATTCTTGACATTGTCTTATTTACCTCATCCAATATTATCAAACCTATCTCATCTGATCTCATGCAATTTATTGTCTCATGTTAGCCATCCAATCTATCTATCATATCATTCTCATTTTAAGTCTAGCTTTGTGGCCATATTTGTGCTTATCTTGGGGGCACCATATTTCTAATCCTAAGTCCACCTTTGTGGTCATATTTGTGCCCCTCTTGGGGGAAACATTTTCTCATCCTAAGTCCACCTTTGTGGCCATATTTGTGACCTTATTTAAGGCACAATATACTTATCCTAAGCCCACTCTTGTGGCCTTTTTATTGTCTCATAATACACATATCTCTCGCTTCCTCATTTTTGAGGTGTTGCGTGCATTTTATCATATCTGTCTCATCTATTCTTATCCACCCCCCTCATCTAAAGTCCACTTTTGTGGCCATATTTGTGCCTCTCTTGGGGCACCATCATTTTCACTCTAAGTCCACTTCGTGGCCATATTTTTGCATCTCTCGGGGCACCATTTTTCATCAAATTCTAACTTTGTGGCCATATTTGTGCCTCTCTTGGGGCACCATATTTTTCATCCTAAGTCCATTTCATGGCCATACTTATGCCTCTCTTGGGGCACCATGTTTCATAAAATTCCACCGTTTTCGACATATTAGTGCCTCTCTAAGTGCACCATATTTTTCATCCAAATTCTACTTCGTGGCCATATTTGTGTCCCTCTCAAGGTACCATATTTCATCAAAAATCCACCTTTTTTTGCCATCTTCATCTCATTAGGGATGAAAATTTTTCTTGCATCCTCAGTTTTGAAAGCTAGAACATAGTTTCCATCTCCTCTCATCATATCTATCTCATCCAATTTATCATCTCATCTTATCCAATATTTTATCCCATTTCTCATCCTAAGTCCACTCTTGTGGCCATTTATACGTCTCATTAGGGATGCATATTTTCTTCACTTCCTCAAGGGTAGATTATAGATTTTATCTTCACTCATTGATCTCATCATATCCCATCTTTTGCAAGTTGTCAGTCTATCCTATCACAACTTTAATGTTGGTGACCTTATCCTTAAAGAAAATCAGAACATTACTACTCTAGAAAGGAGCCAATGTGGAAAGTTTTCCCCCAACTGGATCATACCATAAATTTTCATGAATATGAGTTGGGATCCTATAGTTTGGCATCCCTTATATTGCTATCATACTTACTAGTCAGCATTTAGTCTATCCTATGTCATTCATCGATCATTAGACTCTTCCATTTATCATTGTAATGGTTTGGAATTATGTGGTCTACCATCACTTTCCTAGACATGACCTTAAATATGGGCACCATGACTCTTCCCATAGAATTTTCCACATTGATAGGTTCTCCCTTCTTGGTGAGAACTCCACAATCATTAAATTCATCACCATCTTGTTTACCTCTTGGAACCACACTAAGGGTCTAAAAGGTGTCACTTATACATCAATTATCCCCTCCAAAGTGCTCTACCTGGCTATTCCTAGATCTTTCCCATGTAAAAATCAAAATTCATAGATGCTCCTATCAAAATTCAAGTCATCAAAAACAAACTGCTCCCTTGAAGGATAGTTGTTCATAAAAAAAAAGAAGAAGAAAAAAGAAAAAATCTAATAAATAGACCGATCCCTCAAAGGACAACTATTATGTATATCACTTTCGCCATTGGAATTATAAATGTATAAAGTAAACCATACCCTCAAAGGATGGCTACTCTCTTGTATCATGGCATCAAAGGCTTCCCACATTGATCAACCTTCTATCTTATTAGCATCCTAATAAATCTTCCCGTATTGATCAAATTTATCATAGTTAACCTCCCGTATTGATTATTTTTCTCTCTTTCCCCTACACAGAGCTGGGGCATAGAATTTGGGAACACCACTTATGGAGAACCCTATTCCCACATATAAGTTACAACATAAACCCCTTTATTGTGTCAACATTAGGTTTATCAGCTTCTTTCATCCATATTTCTCTCATGGTCTTTTGATATAACTAACTATATTTGGTTATGTGTTAACATGTGTTTTGGTCGCATATGCATTGTGTTACTTGGATACCATTATTGTTTACCTCCAATATAGATGGAGGAATCATTTCTTTATGTGTTCCTTTATATGACATAGTATTGTTCATACACATAGGTCACTAATCATAAAGTTGGATCTTATTCTAATATTTCACATCTATCATCATTATCTATTTTATATTGCCTTTCCCTACATCACATTTACCATGTTTAAATCATATATATGATATTTATAAAAATATCCCATTTGATAAGGTATTTTATCATCCATATCTCATCTTAAGTCCACTTTTGTGGCCATATTTATGCTCCTTCTTGGTGTACCATACCTCATCTTTTTATATTTCACCTCCTTGGCCAATATCATGCCCTTTATTGGGGTACCATTATTTCTCTCCTCATCCATTTTGCGCTCTTTTGCTAGGGTGCCATTTAATTATATCATCTTATCTAAATTCCACCTTCATGGCCACATTCATTCCCCCTTAGGGTATTTTATATCCTCAATTTTTTGTATTTTACCTTTTCAACAATTTTTGTGTTGTTTACTAAGGTACCATTATTTCCATTCTCGTCCTCCATGGATGCATACCTTTTATTGATTCGTCATGTTTGAAGGAATTAACATTACCTTTTCATTACATTATACATAATTATGATGTTCCTATCACCCATTAGTGCCCACAGATTACATCCATTTGAGTGGTTTCCCATTGGATTCCCTCCATTTCTATGTTATTTTTACCAACTCAAAATTCTGTTTGAGTGGTTTCCCATTTGATTCCTTCCATTTCGATGTGTTCTTATAACCCATTGGTACATAAAATCTCCCTAAAGACTATGACCTTTGTTTCCTACTGATGTGACCCCTAGAATCAATGCCATATTTTAAGTATTTTTTCCTTGAATACTTCTCGCTTGGGGCATCTTGTCTCGACTTATCATTTTACCCTTATTTATTTTCCCACTCACCCTTATTCATCTATATTTTTTAAACTTGTGATAAATTTCCTATTGTATCATCAATCCCTAGTTTGATGAGGATAACATCATTAAACTCTCCATCATCCTTCATCTTACCATTTTGTATCTCATCAGTTTTGTCTCACACCTTGCCTAATGCAAACCACTCAACAAAAAGGGGAAAATTTAGACACCAAAATTTGGTATTGCTACCTTTGTCACACAGATTTGCTAAGTTTACCATAGTCACCTATCTATACCCCCTCTTTCTTAATTAATTCATATTCATGTTAACATTCCCATCTTTCCCATCCATTATCCTATCTATTTTAATCTATTATTAATCTCCATCTATTATCCCCTAATCCTCATCTCATTATATAATTAATCTTAAATATTATTCTCTAAGTTTATTTTCACCCTTAAAATCTCTAGTTCATAAGCCCTAAGATTTTTATAGCTTTTATTTAATCCATTTTTATCCCCCACTTACCCATATCACTTCCTTAGGAAACCCCAACCCGCCTAAATACTTTAAAGCACTCATCCAAATCCATAAAATCATCATCCCTCAAATAAATCATTCTTTCACCACCTGAATGGATGGTTCCCTGTAGTTAGAGATGACCCTCTTGGGTCACCGTTGACCCTTATAAGGCATCATTTACCTCTCCTCCCAAAAGGAGGCATAATCAAAGTTCTCTTTTATGTTTACGATCTTATCTTTGAGCCTGAGCTTTATTGCAGCTGCTATAATCTTCTTGGAGCCCCTCAGAGCTTATTTACAACACTTGTATATACTTTGGGGAGTTTTTCTTGATCTTATATTGGTTTATGATATCATTGACTATCATTACCTTTATTTTCTAGCCACTAACATTTTGCAGGTCCAACTACCATCAAAGTTTCAGATCCAAATTCTTCTTTTAGTAGTTCTATTTGCAAGTTGTCTATTCAACCCATTCACCCATACCACTACCCAGTTGACATCACTTCTGTCAGGTCACCATTGACACTACCATGTTTTTTCACCTTTTCTTCCCTTTAGATCCTCATCAATGTGTTTTCATGTTCTGTTACTATTTCCAGTTCTCAGATCAGTCACTCTGCTTCTTTGTCAGTCCAAATCTATTATCTCTAGTCACTTCCAACTCAACGAAGTCACCATCAACCCACATCATTATAGCCATATAATCCATCCAAACCCTTATCTCCTTACATCCTGTTTGTTTCTCTATCTCAGAGCTTCCTCTATAGGTTTTTTGGGTACTTGAATATCTTCTATACTCATATCCCTTCAGATCTACATTTTCAGCTTGTTGTTCTAATATTTCCACTCAGGTCATCGTCGACCTGTCCTCTACAACCTGTGTCACTGACAACCTAGCTAAGTAAATTTACTTTGTGGCTGATTTTGATCAAATATATACTTGTTATCCATTTCTGTAATTTCTAGATTCTTTTTAGCTTCAATTTCTGCATGTTATTTAGTCCTTCATTATCTTTTATCAAATACGGGGGTTGACATCTGCTAAGAAAGTTAAAATTTCTTGGAACCAACTTCATCGGGAAACCCCCCATCTACCATCTAATCCATTTTCCTCTTAGTTATTTTTTTTTCAGGTTCATCAGATTTGCAGTGAGGAAATCTACTTTACACCCATCCTTTCATCACTATCTTCTCCCAAGGTACTTTAAACCCTTACATCTTTGAAGTTTTTTAGCTTTCTTTAGTATATAGTTGACTAATCTGGACAGAAAGAGAAAATTCGGTCAAAAATATCTAAGCAAGAAAACTATTGGTTGACATCTCTTTTTGGCCTTTTGATTTCTTTATCTATTGCACTTTACTAGCTTTACACATCTTACATCTCTATCGACACTTGATTTATTTATATTTTAATGACCTTAGACACTAACATAAGCTAAGAAAGAAGCACCTGGGGTGCTCTTGTCCCTCTTATGAAATCCCTCCCTTATTTATACTCTTATTAATCTTTTGGGTCCTTTTCACCTTTTGGTCACATTTTAAAACTTTGGGTCAGCCTTTCAATTGCCAATTATGAAATTCAAACAAGGGAATCATATATATACTTAGTTACTTCTCTCAAATAAGGGGCCAAGCACTATACACATTATATATTACTATCTGAGCTTGCATAAAGGCACAAGAGAATTACAAGGATACATTTAGCACATTCATATAAGGGACAATAGTTGTATCAATCTACATATACAACATATGAGGGGAATTCATTATATTTCATCATACAAATATTTCATACTCATTATAATCTACATCTATCCCTTATTATCATGTAACTTACACAAGAGAAACATAGAGAATCATTTCACACATAAGAACGAAAAACTACATGTAGTCTGAGATGTAGTGCAATGCTTAGTTGTAATTTTACTCTTCATGTGACCGTCAGGGTTATTTCGACTCCACATTTTTTTTTTATTATTAGATTTAATGTGGTTTATAGACACGTGTAGGTAGACATTTATATTTTAGGTTATAGGTGTGAATGAAACCTTAACAACAAAGTCAAAGTGAAAAATTGAATATTGAAGCAAAGACCTTCCGACCCAAAAAAATTCAGAACCTGAGCATCTAAGAAGACACATAAGCTTAGATTAGTCACTAGTTCCTGGGATGCTCGTGTCCTCCCATGGGCACTTCTATCATGCATATTCTTGAGTTTTTGAACTCTCACCGAGCCTTTGTGACAATTTTTTGAGCCATATCCAACGTTGAGACAATCCTGATCATCCTTAGGTCACACAAAATCAATTAAGTCATCTTCCCATGTCATTTTCTTAGGGTTTTACATTGTTAAATGTTTATTTATTATGCACTAATGTATATAGTTACGTGAATATCATTAGTTATAGTAAGTTACTCTAAAATTAAGGGTTGATAAAAATTAGATTAAATCATTTGGTAAACATGAACCATTAATTTGAACACTAGATCCTAGTCTTGCATCTTACCTCCTTATTTTTTGTCACCCTAGATACCCTAGGATCATTCCATTTTTACCAACATGTGTGTCTCTCTCCCTGATTTCTTGTAGGCCAATCAAAAATGTCAACATAAAATACATTATTATTTTCTAACACTTTCCTTAATCCTAACACTTATCCCGAATATGTTTATCATAGATTCACCACAGCATTATCTTTTAACAAAGATCATATTACCTTGACATCTCCAAAAATTTATTCTCCATTTACTTTAGATAATGCTCCACCTATTAATATTCAAGTTTGTGTTCATAATATAGGGGTTAAATGAGATTTAGTTGATAATGGATCTAGTCTTAATATTTACAATCTAGCATTCCTTTAGAAAATTGCATTTTCAAATCCTATTTAACTCCCTCATCTATCTCTATTCGTGGCTTTTATAATATCTCTAAAAGGGTATTAGGAATGATCACACTTCCCATTATTTTTGGGCCATGCAATTTTCTCGTCCCATGCCATGTAATGCTTAATAATCTTAGTTATAATATTATTCTTGGCCGACCTTGGATTCATGCCATGCATGTTGTCCCTTCAACCCTTCATATGTGCCTTAAATTATTATATCAGGGTGTGGTCTATGAGGCCTTAACAGACCCCTCCTCATTTTTCTTTTGTAACATTATTGATCATTCACTCGAAGCCCTTGTTCTATCACATCTCATCCTAATTTCACAAAGTATGGTCCCAGGTATTAGTACATGGTACATTATGGTTTCAGTGGTACCAGACTAGGAAAAGATGGAAAGAGAATTAAAGAACATGTTTCCATTCCCACACAATCCAAAAAACTTGGCATCTAATATCTTCCTCCATCTGCTCCTTTTATTCCCGCCACATCTTCTCCTGAGAATTACACTATTTCACATACTGATCATCTCCCTCTATTATACCTGAACTTATTGATGATTTTAATTCTCCCACTTGGCCTAAATTAGATACCTTCCTTACTGATGATGCTATATTATAATACATGAGAAATTATGATCATATCCCCCCTTAGTATCACAAAATATGTTTTCCATATGTTCTCCAGGCTACCACTTACTTTGGTGAATCTGATGCTCCTAACACCAATACAAATAATCATAACACTACCGATACCCATGATAGTATTCCTAATGATCCATACATAAAATACTAATACACCATCTTAAATAAGGAAACTATTCAATACAACCTTAACACCAATGAAACCCCCATATTGTTTTGCTTGTTATCTCTCTTAAGCCTTCTAAGAAAGGTGATATCAAACAAATGCTTCATGAATTTTTAGATATATTTTCATGGGACTATAGTGATATTTTTGGTATACATCCTTCTGTCACCATGCACAATATAGTCCCAAACCCTATCACCAAACTAGTGTAAAAAAATCTAAAAAATGCATCCTAAGGTTGCATTACTAGTCAAAGAAGAAATACAACGAATTTTAGATGTCATATTCATCCTTGCCATTGACTACCCTAAATGGATATCCAATATAGTTCCTATTATGAAATGAGATGGAAAATTCCATTTCTAAATTACTATATTGACTTCCATGACATTAATAAGGCATGCCCCAAAGATAGCTTCCCATTACCGCACATTGATGTCATAGTCAAATCTACCATAGGTTATGACATTTTTAATTCATGGATGGCTTCAATGGCTATAATCAAATTAAAATCAACCCTGTTGATCAAGAAAAGACATGATTCACCACACCATATGGTACCTTTTGCTACATTCATGCCCCTTTTCCTTAAGAATGCCAAGGCCACTTATACACGTGTTATGACACATATCTTTCATGACTACATACACAAAGTAATTGAGGATTACATTGATGAAATACTATCCTTATCCTTAAATCATGCCACCCATGATCAAGATCTCTAGATAGGTTTTGAATGATTATAACAATATAATGTCCGCCTAAATATGAAAAAGTGTTTTTTTGGAGTCATGAATGGAAAAATACTCAGTTATATTATTTCTCGGTGCATAATTGAGATTTATACAAAAAATATCCATGTCATCATCAAGATGCCCCCCCACAAAATTAACATCAATTGCATTCATTACAAGGAAAAATCCAAGCCATCCACCACTTCATTACCCAATTAGCTGAAAAATCCCAACCCTTCACCCACCTTGTGAAAAAGGATACTAATTTCATCTAGGATGATCATTGTCATTGTGATTTTGAGGCTATCAAAACATATTTGATAAATCATCCTTTTCTTATGCCTCTTGTGACCAATCATACCTTCTTGTTTTATATCTATGTAACATTCCACACCTTAGGAGCCCTTCTCGCATAGCAAGATGATGCTCACCATGAGCGGGATGTCTATTAAATTAGTCACAAATTACTTTCCTATGAGTGTAGTTATAAATATATTGAAAAATTATGCCTCAGCCTTGTATTTGTTGTGGATAAATCACAACATTATCTTCTCAATAATGAAATTCATATTATTACCAAAGTAGATCCCTTACGATACCTCTTATCCCACATTCATCTCCTTGGATTCATTTATCGATGGGTTATTTTACTTACAAAATTTGATTTCAAATTCATCCTGTAGAAAGCCATCAAGGTCTAATTCATTTCCAAATAGCTAACTAATGCCCCTCGTTCTGACCTTTTCCCTATTTGCAACACTTTCCATAAGGGCTTCACTACTTATGAAATTGATACCAATACCTAGAAAATGTATTTTGATGGATCTTATTTTGTCTCAAGTGTCAGGTCTGGGATTGTCTAGATCACCCCACATGGTGATTATCTCTACTTTGCATACCACTTATGTTTCTCTCGTACAACCAAAATTACTGAGTATGAAGCTCTTATTATTGGTCTCATTGTCACGCATAAATTAATTATACAAAATATCCATATTTATGGTGACTCCTAACTCATTTTAAATCAAGTCAACAACACATATCAGGCCAAATAAGATATTCTCATTCCTTATAATAACCTTGTAAAATCCATACTAGCTACATTTGAATCCTATTCTATCACCGTGACCCCTTGTAAAGATAATCATCATGTTCATGCCATGGTCAGTGCTACTTCCCTCATCCCTTAGGATATTACTGTTGAGCAAAACACTTTTATAACTAGTCACTTACGAAATCCATCAATTTCTAGTCTAGATTTGGAATCCTACATTATTACACGTAGTAATAATCGTCCATAGTGGTTCACACAAATCTATAATTTCTTATATCATAAAGCCATTTCCATTGACCTTCAACATTGAAAAGCCCATAATTTACAACAAGAATCCACATGGTATGTAATCATTGGTGCCTCATTATTCAAGTGGGTGTTTGATGTCTATTTTTTATGTTTTTTAGGCATTGATGAAATACCTTTGGATCTATCTCAGATGCATGATATCCTATGTGGTAGAAACTTCTCGAGGAAATATATTTCTCATAAAATCCTATGATAGGGTTATTATTGGCCTACTATGGAACAAGATTACTTAGAATACACCACACACTATGAAAAATGTCAAAAGCATAGTAACCTCGATCACATGTCTTCCTATAAAATCCTTCATATTACCTTATCATGGTAATTTTCCCTATGGGTTTTGACCTCATTAGTAAAGTCAATCCTAAATCAGATGATTTCCATAAATTCATTATTAGTGATACTAAATATTTCACTAAATGGATTGAATTCACGCTAATGCAAACCACTAATAGTCCTAACATATGTCATTTTATTACTACCCACATTATCACACGTTTCAACATTCCTTCCACTACTGTCTCTAATAATGGCTCTACTTTCAAAAAAATATATATTAAAAGGCTTTGTGCAAATTTTAAAATCAAGAAACAATTTTCTACCTTATACTATCCATAAGCTAATGGTCAAGTAGAAGCTACTATTAAGACCATTTTCAAGATACTATGCAAAAATGTTGATACTAGCGAAAGTGACTGACATAATCAACTTTTAGATGCTCTTTAGGATTACCGCACCCGCATTCTGATTGAAATAAAATGGAATATTGTAGTGTAATATAGATACTAAAGGAACAATAAATAGATGAATAAATGAAATAATAAAATATTAAAATACAACCCAAGAAAACTAAGTAATAAAATGTGAAACCCTAATGCGTAAAGAAGGTTAAGAAGGGATTAATTGATTCTCAGATGTTGTGAGACTATGTCACAGTGTATACCATATGCACATGAGGAGGAAAATGTCACACAAAAGACTAATAAAATGCAAATATGGAGGATTTCACTGGACTGAGGCTCCTGAGGGTGCCTTGGTCTGAATTCTGGGCTCACTGATCTACACAGATGGCCAAAAACCTAAATTTTCAAGGTCGTAAGATGTTTGCACTCCTTCACTTCTTGTCAGGTGTATGATGCTACATTCTTCTAGATGTCTCCATAAACATGCAATGGAATAATCACCTGTAAGACCCCAAACTAAACATAAAAACCCTAAAAAGATGCATATGAAGGGGTCAAATTGTCCTAAGCAGTGAAAATGGTATAATTACTAACTGAGCACCACACTAAATCTCAGGACCAATTTAGTTCTAGGTGTGTGTGTGTGTGTGGAATTTCACCCTATGTTTCTCTCTAGCTAGTCTCACTTTGTGAAGTATCAAGAATTAAATAGATGTAGAATGTAAATAATGTGTGTATGGAATAGAATAAAATCCCCTCCTATGAAGTGTGATGTAGATGAACCAAACATTTTCCCTTATGATGGAGCTATATGGATGTAAATGGATTAGTAGAATCCTTGTATGGATGCAACCTTAGGTGGTGATTATAGATGCTTAGTGCTTGGTCCCTCATTATGGTCATGTAATTTTATATTTATATGGTTCTCTTGCTTTAATTTTTAAATTAACCCTGAAAAGGGTGATCACCAAAAATATAAGAAGCTAAAATGGCTAGAAAGTGCCCAAAAAGTGAGAGAAAAGTGTAAAGAGGATTAGGGCACCCAGAGGGGACCAAGGTGTCTGGGGCACCGCATTCAAAAATAGGGAAAATGTAGTATAACAGTACAGACTAGGAAAGTATGGGTGAAAGATTGAGAGTAGCAGCAGAAAAAAAGTAAGATAGCCAAATACATGGGTTAATTAGTACTCTTTTTCACTTAGGAACCATATGAATAGTAGTATGAGACTGAGACTAAGTAATTACCCAAAGTGCATAATTTTTATTCTACATTATCCTCCACTTTATGTTGGTGAGAAGAATGGTCAGTAATATCAAGTAGATAGAGATGCGTACCTGATATCTGTGTAGAGTGATGTAGAAAATGTGTTGAGGGACTAGAAAAAATTGTGGAGTGATAAAAAGATGGAGTGTGGAGACTAAAAGATGTAAGAGTGTACAAAGTGATGAGAGTGAACTATGGGTGAAAATGCATGTGCAGATGCTAATGTGTGTGGTGTACTTACATGGTTAGTACCATTGTGTGATGTACTCGCTATGTGTGTGATGTTGAATTCTTGCTTCACATATGCATGAACCTACAAAAGAGAGGACGTTCAAGTAGTCAAATACGCATGTATATGTGTAATGTGTAAACATGCATGTATATATGCAAAAAACATGTAAACAACTGGCTTGGAAACAAGTGTTAGTACAAAAAAGCATGCATCTATAAGTCATGTAAACTACGCAGACAATATAGACCATGAAGAGCAAGTTGTAAACATGGGGCATGAATCACGATGTAAAAATACACTCAAGGCCACAATGGCCGTAAAAAAACAAGTGTGCACACAAGACAAACGGAAAAACCCACAAATGAGAAAAAGTAATAACATACAATGTAAAAAACAAGTATGGAAGTAAATATCCATGCATGGCAAATGTTGCACATGAAACACCCTTTAGCATGGTAGAAATATAAAATGTATGTCAAAGCATGTGTAAATCAATAAAGTAGTGTGTTATGAACAAAAATGAAATAATAGTAGCTTTAGTGTACTAATGTGGATGCCCCCAGGAGTCGTTATGGGACTGGTACTAGGTCCAAATATCCATGCTGCGTGTAATATCCTTGTATAGTTTGCGATCATAACTAGAAAAACAAGTGAATGCGCATGTGTGTATGGTAAAAGTAATGACATACAATATATCTATCTAGCATGTGTAATAAAGTGTAAATGTATAAGTAAATGCAAGTAAGAGTAAATACAACCATCAAAAGTAGTATGATGTGGATGGATGGAATGGAATGAAGTGTGAATGATAGGAGCTATGTTCCCCTCGAGTGAATGGAGTTGTATGCAGTGAGGTTCATTTAGTATTCCCCCTCAACAGTCAAGAATGAACCATAAATGAGAGTGCGTCATCAGGAAATGGTTCAAACTAAGTGTTGTAGGTAGCATGATGTGATGAGTATGTAGTGATGATGTGTGCCATAGAGATGAATTGTGAAGATGTGTGATGATTTAGCCTAAAGCGTATATCACTACAAGATGAGTAGGGAAAGTGATGATGTAGCATAAAACATATATCACTAAATAGCACTAGAGGAAGTGATGATGTAGCCTATATCATATATCACTAACCTGGGAATGTCACATGGGAAGAAGGTTGAATGGTTGAATGTGTGAAAGTGATGTGGTCCATTTGTGATGTATATACCCTCAACAGTCCCATATGGAATGTGATACTAGAGTGTGTCTGTGGGTAATGAGTGCAACATGTAGAAGTAGATGAGTATAAAGTGTAATATATGGAGTAGACGTAGTGTGATATGTAACATGTGTAATGTGTAATTTATGAAATTTGATGTAAGGTAAAAGACATGTATATAATGCGTATGATGTATATAGGAAAAAGTGTAATATAGAAACATGATGTATGAAGAGGCACAATGTGTATAGCCTATAGTGTAGTATGTGGGGTTCATGTGTATAGGATACCCTCAACAGTCAAGTGTGAACCGAAGGACAAGAGTGTGTCATCAGGTATTGATGATACAAATGTATCAAGAGGTTTGTAATAATTCTTAGAGAATATTAATAATCAATCATGAAGCATCAAATGCATGAGATGATATCAAAATTTGATATTAATGTAAGGGGGAGAAGATATGATGCCCCCCAAAGTATGTAAACAATGGAGGTATAGTCAAAAGAAACTAAGTGGATCCATGTAAGGAGTAGTTTCCTTAATAAAAGTGATGGGATGCTAATGTGGTAATGGTGTGTGACCATCAAATGGTTCATCGTCATTGTAAGCTTCACCCAAGTCCTAGTAATAGACATAGGCATTATTATAGTAGATGGTGGAATTACAAGTTTAACTATAGAAGATAGTTATCGAGCATGGCCTAATGATGTCATAAATACCTTTAATGGAGGAGGAGTGAGCTCATCCTTAAGAGGATATTGCTTAGTTTGACTTGATATATTTGTAGATGATTGAGGAGAAGGAGGTGATAGAAGAAAAACCTTGAGAGGTGATTTTTAAATTTGAATGGGTTGAGTAGATGGTGCTTAATTGATTGAATAAGGCACATGAGAAGTGGTAGTGTGATGCTGATTAGACGTAGAATGAGTAGACTTAGGAGACCATTTGGTTACAATATTTATAGGTGGGCATGCAACAGAATGTTGTTTAGAGAATGAGATAAAGGTTTGATTTGAAACATGCTTGAATCATCATTGTGACACATAATAATCATTGTCATTATGTCGATTGATATGTTGATAATTGCAATAAGGATGCCCTTGATATTTTGCTAGCCGATAAGGAGGATAGTAATGAGTAGGTGGTAGATTGATCAATTAACAACTAAGGAACTCAGTAAAAATGTCATGTTTCTTAGTATTAAGAATGAAGATGAGAGGCTCTGGTAATGGTATGACTTGATTCTCATTGATATGAGAACATGTAGTGGACATGGACTGAGGATGAGATGGAAAAGAAGAACCAACATGAGCCTGAGAAGAATCCTTAAGATGTTGGATTTCAGATTTGAGAGATGTAATTGTGGATTCCATAGCCTAAAATTTGTCTTGAAATAAATTATGCAAAGATTGATTTGAATATAACATGGGTTTATTACATGGAGGATCACGAAGACTAGGGTCATTAAATAAACCATCAAAAATAGAACTCATTTGATGTGGTGGTATATCACTAGGGAGATACAGTGTGTTTAGGGTTTATAAGAACACCTTGGCAATCAAGATGCATCTTAAGAAAATCAGGAAAAGAAATTTGAGGAATTTTTGGATCCATGATAGAGGAAAAATGAGGATCCTTAGCGTGAAAGCATTTAGGTTCACCAAAATGATTAAAATAAAATGTAATATTGTAGTGCAATCTAGATGCTATAGGAGTAGTAAATAAATAAATAAATGAAAAAATAAAACATTAAAATACAACCCAAGAAAAATAAACAATAAAATGTGAAACTCTAATATGAAAAAAGGTTAAGAAGGGCTTAGCTGATTTGCAAATGTTGTAAGATTGTGTCACAATGTAGACCAGGTGAACAAGAGGAGGAGATTTTCACACATGATCCTGTGAAAATGTAGATTTGGAGGATTTCAATGGAATGGGGTGCCTAGGGAAGGATAGACGTGCTTGTGGGCACTTGAGTTTGCATAAATGGTAAGAAACTTGATTTTTCAGGGTGGTAAGATGTCTACACTCTGCTTCTTTTTGGGTGTATGCCACTGCACACTGCCAGGTGTTTCCATAAACATGTAATGGAAGAATCACCTACAAGACCCCAAACTAAACATCAAATCCCTAAAAAAGGAAAAATGTGTATGAAGGGGTCGAACTATCCTCAGTGGCCACAATGGTGGACTTACTAATAGAGTGTTGCACTACATCTCAGACCCAATGTAGTTCTAGGTATGTGTCTTTGGAGTTGTGCCCTAGGTTTCTCTTAAGCCAGTTTTACTTTGTGAAGTAGCGAGAAATAAATAGATGTAGAATGTAAATAATGTGTACATGGAATAAAATAAACTCCCCTCCTATGAAGTGTGATGAAAATGAACCAAATTTTGTCCCTTGTGATGGAGCTTGATGGATGCAAATGGAGTCATAGAAGCCTTTGATGGATACAACCTTTGGTGGTGATAATTTATTATTAGTGGTTGGTCCCTCATTATGGTCACATAACTTTATATTTATATGGTTCTCTTGCATTAATTTCATAAATAACCCTGAAAAGGCTGACCAAAAAAAAAAAGAAGAAGCTAAAATGGATATAAAGTTCCCAAAAAGTGAGAGGAAAGTCCAAATAGGATCAGGGTTCCCAGAGAGGACTAGGGCACTTGGGGTGCCCCAGTCTTGGTTGAGTGCACCAGTTAGAAATTGGAAAAATGCAGCATAATAATATAGACTCAACAAGTATGGGTACAAGATCGAGATTAACAACTGAAAACAAAGAAATATGGCTAAATCCATGGGTTAATTAGTACTCTTTTTCTCTTAAGAACAATATGAATAGTAGTATGAGATCAGGACTAAATAGTTACCCAAAGTGCGTGATTTTTTTTCTACAAATTCATACTCCTCCTAATGCTATACATTTTTCACTAGTCTACGACACTAAGGCATTCATTCCTTTAGAACTTGAAATACCATCATTACGTATGCCATTTAAAGGAATTCTAAAAGATAACAAATATCATGAAAATCGATTACATGATCTTGAAATTATTGACTCTTGCCACGTACAAGGCTTGGAATATCTCCATGTCTATCATACACGCATCAAAAAAGCTTATTATAATAAATTATGCCCATGTAAATTCCACATTGGTGATCTTGTTCTGAAAGAATACCAAAAAAACACTAATGTCGATGATCAAGTAAAAGGAAAATTTAAGCCTAACTTTCTTGGGCCTTATGTCATTACATTCAAGCTTGGGGGTGGATTCTACTGTCTTACTACTATTATCAGAAAACCACTCAATGTAATACACCTTAAACAATATTACACATTGTTGGTGAGAAAATTTGTCGATATGGAAAATTAGATGTCTCCACCAATGTTCACGGGGCTATGTTCCTCTGTATTGAATCGTACAACTCCCATTATTAAATGATAATTAATATATTCCTACCTAAGTGTTATTGGTTGCCCAAATAGGCCAGGGATCACATAGGCACACTCCACTAAACCTGTGGCAAAGTTCTTGTATGGGGTACAAAGGAGGAAATTACAGTGATGAGGGGTGAAGGAGAAAAAATAGGAAATGAAGGTTATTGTTGTGAGTAGGTAAATTGTAGAGTTCAAACAAAATAACTGTATTATTTCAAAATTTAATTAGAGGAAAGAAACAATAACTCTATCTAGTGAGAAGAACAAACCCAGACAAAAAGTTCTTAGATCCATTTATCAAAGATACAAAGCTATTTCAGGATCACTATTCTTAAAAAGTGCATAAAAGAGAAATATAATAAACATAGGAAAAGGAGAATGCAAGAAATGTATATTTTATTTCATGTGAATTGATGATACAAAGTACAAAAAAAAAATCCATAATCGCTACAACATAGTTTCCATCAAAATCTTGTATTTTCAGGATCCTTTGGAATGGAGAAGCCATCCCAATTTATAGTAATATGAATTGACCTCTCATATCCCCCCACATGAATCTTAATGTTCCTATTCCACCTGTGACAGTTCATTTTGCATTAAAAAAGATAAATTAATTATTTTCTCTTATAATTTTGAGAAAATAATTTTACAATTTAAAATTTTCACTTAAGTGGATAGGAAAAAATGCAATGATTACACCCAATGAAGAATTAGAAGAGAGAGAGAGAAGGAAGAGGGAGAATTAGAGAACAAGGGAGAACTTGAAATTTTTGATGAAGAATATTTTTTTAATGAAGAACATGTTGATTCATGCTTCCTTCTCTTGTTCCTTGAATTGTTTATTGAACTGAGTTATTGCAGCTATTAACTTATCCACCTCTGGAATGCACATATAGCCCAACAACTTGATCCCTGTTTTAGGAAAATCACTAATATTGTTGCATTGAATGAGCCATACTTCATGATCCATTAAAATTGTAGGAATGGAACTTATGATATTGGACAGGGACTCTAAATTTTCTTCATTGAAGGAAACAGAATTACCTACCTCCTTCTTGACCATCTCCTGGAATGAAATGATGATATCTTCTGATGATGAGTCCTCGGTGAATGAAGGGAACTTAAGTCTCTGAAAACAATCATATACATCATTTAAAATATAAAAATCATGTTTCTTGCAAGATTTTAACTCGGATATGTCATTATTGAGAATTGTATATTTCATGTCCATGATATAGATCCAAACTTGAGACAAGTTCTCTGTAGTAGATGTGAACATATTATTACTCATAAGGTTGTGAGATTCAAAGGAACTCATCTCCAATACTAGTGAGAACACCTCATACAAATGATTGACATCTTTTAAAAACTCCTCCTTTTCTTTCTTTAATTCAGATAATGTTACAAGAGCATACTTGATGAAAGACATGAAGTCTGGAAACAATACCTTGCCTTGGTCAATGATTTTCTCAATCGAATACTCACTTGATTTTCCCTACATCATGTATTATTTTTATTTCTTGATTTCCTTAGAATCAAAATTTATGATTAGAGGAATATATTTGATTGGAAGAGGAGATGTTGATTAGGGTCCCGAGAAGGGTTGAATGTATGGACTAAGATATTTTACTTGTTCCTCTAATTACATGATTGTTTTTTTGTACTTTTCATTCTGAGAAAGGATATGGGAATAATATACCTTGAAAATATGGGAATCAACCTCGTGCAAAGCTTGAATCAATGAGATACGGGTCAAATCATAATCTCACAGAGTCATGTCTTCAATAGGATTTTCCTTCTTAGGCATGGAAAATTCAACATATTGATTTCATGATATGCCAATGAATAAGCGAGATGTGTTCTGAGCTTTCTTTATTCATTCAGGCTTTCATGTATTTGATATTTCTTTGATACTTGGCACAATAACCTAATACATTATCCTTGGCTCACTATTGATCATTTCATAGATACAAGGGAATGTTTCATTGGGTGTTAACATGATTCCTGCCATTAGAACATTTTCAGGATCTTGTTATGGAATCAATTATTTATTACCATGAGGGAGCTCTGACCTTCGGGGAGACATAATTGGAAACTTGAATTTTCTACAATGAATTAATCCCACTTAATGGACCTTTCTTGTCTTGATAAATTCAACCCAACTTGCTCACCTAGCCCATCGAGCTCAACTAGTTTGGCTCATTGGAGGAAAGTGGATGCCTTCAACCTAATTGAATATTTATAATGATGATCTTGGGAGTTCTTGAACCTTCTTTGAATGTCCTCTTAGACTACACGATTCCCCTGAGTTCTCAACTACAATGTCTTGTGATGTTATTCCTTTTCTAATGTGATTAAAATGATGCCTCAATACCAGTAAACTTAAATTTCATTGTTGGTCAGGGAAAATTGCCTGAGTATTAGTAAAAAAAAAATTTATGCGTAGGATTACGTGTTCATAGAAGAATGGGACAACATGTGAAGGGCACACTCAGGGGTAAAATAGGTTAGCGAGTGGAGCTTTGTGTAGTTAGATATGAAATACAGGACTTAAGAATTTTTTCTAAAAGGATAAAAATAGAAAAGAAGAGTTGGAGTGCCACTTAAGAAAGGATCCCAAAAATAGAGAAAATAATGAAAAACTTGGTAGCAAAGCAAGAGAAAAAAAACACATGTAGATAAAGATAAAACACATGCATGGAAATGACTGATAATAGGAGTAAATCATGGTATATTTAGTCTGATATATTAATAGGAAACACATGCAGGCTATTTTATACACACACCTATTGTTATGAAAGTACATGAAGGGGTGAAGGGAAAGTCCCCGCCCTATAAATATAGGTGTTGCACCACTATTTTGAAAAGTGCGGATAGAGAGGATGATAATAATGTGTGTGATGTAATAAGTTAGGGTTTTGTAGTCTATATGGATGCACACATGGTCCAACACACGTGTGTGATGAATGATTATGTATTCAAATTCATACTATGTAATTGATTGTGGTATATTACAGATAATTGTCATTGGATAATGATAATATACGTATATGAAGATGGTATTTAGACACTACAATTGAATCTAGCAATTTTTTACATGAATTAATCATTTTCCTTAGTATATGTGTTACTGAACCATTGAATTGGCATGTTTATAATTATTATCTATGCATGAATGAATGTCTTGGTTTAAAAAAAATGGAAATGCATGCTAAAATTCTAAGAAGAAAAATAAAGGAGTGACCTAGTGGCTTCATGCGCTTTGGATTAGAATCCATATTCCTCTGGATGAAGTGCTAGCATGCCTATCTCTAGTTTAGGTAAACAAAAGAATACATTTTAATTCTATTGAAAAAAATAATAGGGACATGCCTATTGGGGTATTGAAATAATCCTTTGAGATAAGGATCAAAGAGCTTGGTGTGACGGTTGCATGCAAGATGGATGCCTTGGAAGGAATGACATCAAGCTAACCGAGAATCTTCAGGGAGCTGAAGGAGAAGTGTGCAGGAATGACCCCTAAGTAGGTGCTAAATATTTCTAGTTTGGTACAGGATGTAGCTTGTAATAATTGGGCCCATGGAACATATGCAATGGGTAGGCTTGGGGTTGAGGGAAGAGTTACTTGGATTATCAAGCTGCACATGATTAGGAAATTGGGAAAAATATAGTTACGTTAGTATACTAGAGAAGAAATCTTAAATCCTTCTTACATGACATGGATTAATAATGGAAGAACGAGGGAGATTGAAGGAATATTCTAGTGTACACCTTGTACGGAACAACAAAGTGTTTGTGGGAAACACAAAGATAATCCTATGGGATGACACAAGTTAAGGGTAACCTTTCTAATAAGGTTCACTCACAACAATACCCCTTCTCTTATCCATGAGTATGATGGAAAGATTCTAGATTTGGTACATGTCCACAACCATGAAAGACAGTGGGTGCAAAGTTAGGAGTCTTTACCACACTATCACTAGGTACACAATATATATTATACGTTTCATGGATATGTTTGTGTGTGGAATGTCCATGCTAATATCAAGAAAGAAACTGCAAGTTGACATGACATGATTGAAGTTATGGCACATACTTTTGATTATTTTTCTACTAAGCCACCAATACATGAGGCTTTACAGATCATGAGGCACATCACATTGGGGGATAACGTAAAGGAAGAAGAACTCATTTTTCATCTCTTGGAATAAAATGGGACTATGTCACGTGAGGAAAAATTGGATACAAAATAAATCCAGCTATGGCATGCATGGACATAAAAGGAAAAGTGAAAATGGTATACCTTATTGATGATGAAGCAGTGGAAATTTTGGATATCAGTCATACAAATGTTTTACGTGAGGTGATGGAATCTATAGATGAAATAGCCCACACATACCATGCTCCTATAAAGACCAAGAAGGTTAATATTGGTACTGAAGATGCACCTAAGGAGGCTATCATTAGTGATTACTGGTCAAAGCACAAGGTAACCAAGATAACTAAGTTACTGTGCAAATTATAGGATATGTTTCTAAGAGGATACCATGATTTGAAAGGTGTACATACCTCATTTGGAGAGATGAAGATTAAGCTAAAATAAGGCACATGTATAGTTCGGAAGAGGCCTTATAGGATGAACCTGAACCTGCATGTGAAGGTGAAAGAGTAAATTGATAAAATGCTTAAGTTTGGTATCATTGAACCAGTTAATGAATCTGAGTGGGTTAGTCCCATGGTGATCATCATTAAGAAGGATGGCTGAATCAAGATATGTTTTGACTATAGGGAACTTAATGGCTCATGTGTCATAGATCCTTTTCCTATGCAATTCATAGAGGAGATCCTTAAAGGAGTTGTAGGGCATGAAATTTATTCATTTACTGATGGATTTTCATGGTATCACTAGGTGCGCATTGCATGTAAGGATCAATAAAACACCACTTTCATTATTGAATGGGAAATTTTTGCATATAGTGTTATGCATTTTGGGTTGAATAATGTGCCAACAGTATTCTTGCACATAGTTGTGCAAGTATTTCATGACTTCATCCATAAGTTTTTTCAGGTTTATCTAGATGAGTGGATGATTTACAAGATGGTAAAGGACCACTGTGATAATTTGAGGCTCATGTTTTAAAGATGCAGGTAGTTAGAAATAAATCTCAATATAGAGAAGTGTATCTTTGCTACACACTTTGGAACTTTTCTTGGGAACATCATTTGCAAGGATGGATTGTTGGTAGATCGAACTAAGATTGTGGTAATTTTGGGTTTATAAGAGCCTACTAAAAAAGTGAAGTACACGATTTCTTGGGGCATACATGCTATTATATGAATTTTATCAAAGGATATGAAAATATTTATGTACTCCTGGAGGACTTGCTCAAATATAAAGGAATTTTTTATTAGGGGATGCACAAGAATAGATGTTTAAAACCCTAAAGGAAAAATTGACTACCGCTCCTATCTTGTGCTTTTTTTCTTGGAATAATCCTTTCCATGTACATGTTGATGCCTGTGGTATGGATATTGGTGTAGTATTGGTACAACTAGGAGAGCGTAATGTGTATCATCCCATATGCTTTGCAAGTAGGAAGTTGACACTAGCATAGAAGAATTATAAAACCACAAAGCACGAGGCATTATCTATGATCTAGGTTCTTCATAAGTTTTGATAATAATTATTGGATACACCATATATTTTATATAAAAATCATATGACACTTAAGTACTTGGTTAACAAAATTATTTTACAAGGGTGAATTTGCAATTGGATAATCATTTTTTAACAATTTGATTTTACAGTTGTTGTAAAGTAAGGAAAGAGAAATCTTGGACCTGATCACCTATCAAGGATCAATTCTAGAGAGGATGTGCAAAGAATTGAATACATTATGTTTGATGAGTAGTTATTCAGATTGAACCACATGCCAAAAAATTTGGATGACATAGTAATATTTTTGCACACTAGACTGATGCTAGAGGGAATGCAGACCTTGGAGAAAAAGTATTTTATTATTTGAGAAACAACAAACCAACTTATTGGGGAATACCTAAACAAAAAGGAAGAGATGATTTCTTGTACATATGTGTCATGGAGCATGAGTGTGAATCCATTGAGGAAGAGGCATATGGGGGAATTGTTAGAGGACATTATGTAGGGGATTCGACTACGTGTAAGATCTTTCTACCTGGTTTATGGTGGGAAACATTGTAAAAATATAATAAGGCTTTTGTTAAGGCATGTTATCACTATTAGTGACTTGGAAAGCCTAAAAGTAGAGATGATATTCCCTTATGAACCATAACAAGAACATAACATTTTTACGAAATGGGATGTTGATTTTGTAGGACCTATTGCACTACCCACACATAGGAAAAGGGCACGATACATAATCACATGCAATGATTACTTAAAAATGTGGGAAGAGGTTACGTCTACAAAATATTATTAGCAGGTATGGATTATTTTTTAGGTTGACAAGTGGTAGAGGAACTCAACTCTTGAATGATACAATACAAATATTTCTCACAAAGTTTATGGTAGTACACCATAAGACTACTCCTTATCACCCTTAGGTAAATGAAACTAATGAAGCTTTTAACAAGAGCCTATGAAAGACACTAACAAATATATGTGATGTTATAAGAAAGGACCGGGATGAAACAATATCAGTCATTCTTTGGGAAAATGGAATAACCTTTAAATGGTTAAACAAGTCCACACCCTTTCAGTTGGTGTTTGGCATAGAGACTGTACTACCCTTAGATTTTATGTTATTATCCCTTCGTATTGCACATGAATGTGGATTTCCTGATGAAATGGCTATGGAAGTCCACATTGAGAAATTGATGCAATGGGATGAGTGGTGCACCATTTCACGTTGGATCTAGAAGAAAGAAAAGGAAAGACATAAGGCTTGGCATGAAAGGCACATCAAGAACCAGTCTTTTGTAATTGTGAAGATGGTCCTTCTCTATGACTCTAAGTTCATATGCCATCTAGGGAAATTGAAAGTAAATTAGTTGGGACCCTTGGTAGTAACCAATATGTTACCCTTGAAGGAAGATTTGTGACTATACCTACCTCAAAAGCATCTGATATTTCTAAATCATTTTCATAGAAATAACATTATCATCTTTCCTCACTATTTGATTAACTCTCTGGAGAAATCTATAAGGGAAGTTCAGAGCCACTTTAGGGCTGTCCCTTTACACAGGGACTTATCCTCTTGATCCACTGCCACTGCTCCAGCTACCCTCCCGTGAATCCTACCCCACCTCCCTCCTCCATACCTCCACCTACCCACACTGCTTCCACTCCCCCCTGCTAAAAAGAAAGAATGAATATGTTGTTTCTAGCAAGAAAATCAAGAGCCTTAAAGCTAAAATCCCTGCTTCCCAATGGGTCCTAAGGAGCCACAAATACTTGGAACTTGCTGAAAACCTCCTACATATTAGCAAGCCAGTGGAGGAGCCCAAGGAGGAGGAATTGCTGGACAGGGTGGACAAACTAGAAAAGGAGATACAAGAGCTCAAAGGGGTTATAAAAAACATGGAAAAAGATAAGAGTAAAAGAATCCTTCAAAGTGAGGAGGAAGAGGGGGTTTTTGCTGAAGACTTCAAGAAGCTACAGTCCTTAGATGGCAGATTGGGGAATGCTAAAAGCCGTAATGAATGCATATTGTCTGCCCTCAAATACATTTATAATTTCATTGAACAACATGTCCATAGTGTCTGCAGTTTAAGTAGGGTTAATGAGGACATTTGGGGCCCTAAAGAGAAAAGGGATATTACAATTGCCCAAGCGGATTTGCAAGACTCCTCTCAGGCCACTGCCATTTCCTTCTTCATATTGCTACGGGCTATAAAGACCAAGATTGACAAAGCCATCAAGTAACGGGTTGTTCTGATGTTATTTTTTGGTTGCAATGTGGCTGTCATCTAGCGGTTCTGGAGCTATTTTTTGGTGGAGCTCTATATTCTGTTTCTCTTTTGGTTTCTTTTTGATCTTTCCTCCTTATTTTTGGATCTTTATACATTTAGATCCTTTTTTCACTTATATTGTAATATTTGGTTGTTGAGCCCTCCTTGGTTGACTGTTTTACCCTTATCTGGGCTGTTTCTCTCATCGTTACTATCTAGCTTTTGAGCCCTTTTGTATACAGGGTATAGTCCCTTCAAAACTATTTTCCCTTAATAAAAAAAACACCAATATACTTGAATCAGGCACATGTCAATTGTAAGTGTTGTATGGAACCATGTTTCCCGGTTACTTCAATGGGAATGGACTGAATCCCTACTATAAATAATCTTCTTTGTGTTTGTGATAAGGTATTATTTCTAGGTAGATTATATTTCATTTCATGTTTTGAATTTTATTTTCTTGTTTTGTTGTAATAATTGTGCTTGCACGCAAGAAGCTGATTTCTATCTATTGAGTTGATGTGTAACGGACTGTGTATAATTTTAGTGTAGGGTGGAAGTAGGTATAATTGTGTGAACATGAAATATTGGATGATGGTACTTGTGCGAGGGAATTTCAAACTTAGGATATGAGCTAGGTATGCATGATGTAAAAGAGGTGTTGTAAGCATTGTGGGTGCTAAGGATGATGTTTAAAAGGAATTACTCGCATTATAAATCACATGAGAAATAGGTCACACAATGTAACACAAGGTAGAGAAAAGAAGGATGGAATACTTGGCATATGGCATAGAGGAAGATAGGTTACGCCACAAGGAGGTGCATGCAAGGATGAATACAACCTAGGAAGTAGTGGCATGACAGATGGTTATGACTGCTATGCGTGAAACAAAGAAGGAAAAGTGTAAAAAAAGCAAAAATAAAATTTAATTCTTTAAATCAGTGGTAGGTGAGGAGAAATTACTTTTTTTTTTGAAAATATATAAAGGGTTGCTGGCGAGTTCATTCTTACCTTTACTTTGTGAGGATTTTGAGTGTTTAAAGAGTGATATAGTGTAAAATTGTGCAAAATTGTGGAGAGCCAAGGAAAATTGAAGCAAACTAGATCGTGATAGCACATGGCCTAGTTCAAGAGCTCCTTCAAGTGGAATTTTAGATCATGGGGAAGGCATGGAGGTTTACATTAATCAAGTGAGGGTTTTCATCCATTAAACTAGGGTTCAAAGAAGTGCAAGTGCACAAAATTACAATTAGGTCACAAATTTGGAACTAGGGCATAAAATCATTGAAGAAGACTAAGGCTCAAAGTAAGGAAGGAGAAAGAAGTGAACACTTGGTGTGAACGGTTGAGAAGAAGGTCATATAGCACCTAGGGCACGGATTTATTGCAAATTGGGAAGTGAGAAATTGCACAATTAAAGTAATGACACCCAAGAAGGCACCTACAACATCACTTAAAGGAAAGGGAAAAGGAAAGAAGCACGTGGTAGAAAATGCACCGAAAGAATGGTTATCTTAAATGCAGTATCCAAGAGATGTGATTATTGGTCAACCATTGGAGTTAAATTTGTCCAAGTGTAAGATTAGTGATTATAAACACTGCTCATAGGAACGTGATCTTGAAATAGAGAGGGAAATAATGAAAAAAATTGGATCAAAGAACTTTAGATGGTAAGTTAGTTTTCGATGAGAATGTACAAAAGGACTTGAAGAGCATGTGAGTTCTCCATCTTTACAAGTTACCCTTATTTGAAAATATTGAGCACTTGTATATGTGGTTATTATTACGTGTCCATAAGGACTACTTGTATTTTGAAGGGAGAAGGGTGTGCATCATCATGTAGTTAAATGGGAGAGTCACAAACTTTAATAGTTTAGGCCTATAGATAGAGCTTAGCTTGGAGGATGATGTGGGAGTAGATGACAATGTTGTTTCATTCAACTAACAGAAGGGTGGCCACATGATGGACATATCACATATCAATGACCTACGCGTAAGAGTCTCTGTGTGCATGCTTAGTCGTAAGTTGGGCACATCTGAAACATGGCCCTCGGTGAATAAGAAGTGGCTCTATATAGTGTAGAAAATGGCACAAAGGACTACATATAATATTGAACAATTTATTTCTAAAGGTATCATTGAAGAAGTGCATGTGAAATAAAAGATAACTTGGAGTTTCATCTTCCTTTTGGTTGTGTTTTAAAAAATGGGAGTGATTGATGGGTCTAATGACAAAGTATGGAAATATGATATGGAGGAAAAGTATCCAATGAAGAGGTTTACATAGTATACATGTGATGGTGGGATAAACAATTCTTATAAACTCAAAGTGGATAGATAGTATAGGTGGATGCGTGAAGCATTTGATCATGATTGACACATACCAAGGGAGTTTCCTTTGGTCTTGGAAGCTAAGGCAAAATTTGCAGTATATCATCATTATTTTTTGGGGAGGTATTACACTAAGACTGGAGATAAAATCCCTTGGTGTAAAATAACTTATGCATTCAATGCCAGGTACTTCCAAACATCACTGAATATAATTTACGATGCATGGAATTTAAATTTTGATGTAGACAAGGTATATGTTGACTTTCATACATTGTACACTATATATGTATACCCAAATAAGTCAACATATGTGGATACAATGGATTTTGATAACATAGACATCACTTCCAAGACCCTGGTAGTAGGAAAAGAAGTAGATAAGGTATATATTTATTTGAGGCCTAGAATGGTGAGTGGAAAGTACACTGATGAGGAAGACCTTCCACTTTCAGGAACACCAAGAGGAAATCATATGGTGGGTCTTAAGAGAGGGCGTGAGAATATACCCCTCCCAGATGAGAAGAAGAAGAAAAGATTAAGGATGAAGAGGAGAAGAAGGTAAAAGAAGAAGAAGATAACACCACACTTGATCATGGTTGTAAGAGGAAGTTGTGAAGAATGCATAAGGGACAAGACATCAATGAAGGTAATTTAGAGCCAGTAAGGAAATCACCATGGGTCACTCAACCCAAGATAATTGTAGAGAATCAGGTACCAATAGGAAGGCACACTTGTGAAAGAAAGAGGAAGGAGGAGATCTTGCACACAACACTAGTAAATTATATTCGCGATCAAACAGAGGTGTTACACATAAGGTTCTAGAGAACAATGTAGATCAAGGACCTCTACGGCTAGGAGATGATCAATATTAAGGGTGGGACCATGTGTACAAGGAATATTATCTCATGTAGTATGTAAACTCATATGGAGGATCCTTAATTCAATGTTAGCGATGAAGCACATGCAAGGCGTAGAATGAATAAATTTCTAGGTACAACCCATGTGAATATCAAGCCCACTGAGTTAACCGAAGAGTAGGATAGAAATGATCTAAACAATATGGAAATAAAATTTGCATGAATAAATATAGAAAAAATGGCCAATGTTAGGGTTCTGGTAGGGGATAAAGAGAATACGGAGCAAGAAGTATAGTAATTTACAAAGGCACATGATAAGGAAAAGAAGCGTGCAAAGTATGCATTCTCTAAGGCTAAACACATCATGGATTTAATTAATGTTGTGTACCCTAACCTAGAAGAAAGGGATACATATAAATATCCTACAATGCTACACTACTTATAGGAGTGTTGGGCCACTAAAATTTTGGCTGAGTACAAAAGGCGGATAGGTGCGCAAGGTCCCAGTTGAAGAAAGGCACGTAAAGACAATGTGCATAGGGAAGGGTTTAAAGAAGCCCGTGGTGCGCGTGACGCACATGGACAGAATCAAGGGTTTGAGACTTAGCCAAATTCATAATTCGGGGTAGAACACATGAAAAGCATGACCTGAATGTGCATACGGAATGGATAAGATGTTAGCTTGGTGACAGGTTGGCCCAGGAAGGAGCATGCCTACGGTAGAAGCTTCTAGAAGCACATCATGGTGAAAAGTGGAAAGCTTGGGCCTAGAGGAGCATGCTCGCATGGAGGACCACATTCAGAGACTTGGAATTAGATCTAAGGGCACTAGAGGATGAGTTTGTAGCCCATAAAGGCTATAAATTCAAGCACCTGCAAAGTAAATACAGAGAGAATGAGAGAGTGGGCGGAGCTTTGCAGAAGTACTGCAAGAACTATTTTAGTGGGTAATTGTATTTGGGAAAGGATGTATTGGGTATAGGGATTATAGTTTTTCTCTTTGATAGCCTAACTACATTAGTCCAGTTATGATGCATGATGGCGGTTTGCTTCACTATGACATTCTGTAATGGCTCCATGAATGTAATGAGGTTACCAGGTTATATGAATATGAATATCAATGATTCTGATGCATACAACTTTCTCATAGGTATTATTTCATTTATGTTTATACTAAGTATGGATGCTTATATAATTATTTCTGTTATGGTACAAGTTATATAATATGTTAAAGTACTCTCTGTCTAGAAAGACTACAAGAATCTAGAGGCCGTTCTGAGCTCTATGGTTCTTGTATGTCTTAAGTCCTTTAAATATCTTAAACACAAATCATAGATGATGTTTCCCACTAAAATCACATAAAAGAGAGACTCGGTACCCGTGCATGCCTCAGGTGAGCACCCAACATCTGTTGGGTGATAGGCCGGCACACATGGGGTTCCTTTCTTTTGTGATAGGGGTAAAATGACTACATCTTGGTTCCATTTATGGGACCTCTTTTCAAAGTTGTAGTGGGAAATGACATACACCATGATCTATGTAGTGAGTAATGATAGAGTGGTTAACTTTGGAAAGTGTTGAATCATGGTTCAAGAGCATGAAGGATGAATTTTCTCAGAGATTCAGCACTGGACCTGGGTTTGATGCACGTAGATGGGTAGAAGATAACTCTACCATGATCTGTATGAAACTTTTTTCTGCTGCTTCTACTGTATGAGTGGCTTTCAACGTATGCGTCTAGATAAAGTTGGCATTATGGATTGCATGTATGGACCCAAGAAGAATACCAGAGGTTGTAGGATGTAGATTTGATGTGGACTCGTGCTGTGGATCATTGGTGGAAAGGAGTACTGGCTAGCTACACTTTGGAGTACGCCATTTCCACATATTCTTGTTTATAGGTTGCTGAGTTTGAGTTTTTACGGGAGCCCAGAGGATCATTTCTATGTGTTGTCCCTCTGGCTACAAAAATATTGATAGTTACCCAAAGTTTAGAGGCATTCCCAATGGCTGGCTAAACCATTATGAGCGCTGGGTTAGGAAGCTAGGGTGGAGGAAGATGGCAGATGTTGCAACAGAGAAGGAAAGGGAGGAGAGATGACTCAAGTATGGTGAAGTGCGTGAAAGGGAGATTGCTAGACAATGTGAGGTTACAGGTGTGATAGATGTATGGTGACAAACATTGTGGGAAGGATTTCAGGTTCATGCAGAGGATGCAGAACCTGAGTAGTCTATGCGACCCCATATTGAAAAGTGCATAAGAGAGACCCCTTCGGCTTTTGATGAGAGTTCATTGTGTGGAGAGAGAAGAACCGTTGGTGTGCATCTGAGCCCACCTAGTGAATGAACCCTGGCACTTGGTTTTCCAAATCAAGGGGAAAATATTGCTAGTCTAGTTGGTTACATTGGAAGTGATCGGTCTACACCCAGGAGATATAATTTCTCATTTGGGATTTCTATGGCTGCAAACACCAACCCAGTGTTAGGAGAACTTTTCAAGTAAGACATAGACACGCAAAATTTTGGTCTTGCATTTGGGAGTGGTGCGGGGTATACTATTGGTAGTGGGGCATTGTTGCAGACCATAGGCGTAAAGTTTAGTGGAACTATGGGGACCCTTGGTGCGACCAATACAGGATCTGGTGGATCTAGGGGTTCAGGAGGAACATGACCTAGTGGACCTAGTGGATCTAGTGGTTTAGGAGGAATGGGAGCTGGTGGGTCTAGTGGATCTAGTGGTTTAGGATATGATGGACCTATTGGATTAGGTGGCGGAGAAAACACAAGCAGAAACCAAGGCTTTGGCTCAAGAGGATTTGAGCCCCAACCACCCCTCAAGTTTTCTTTGAAATGTCTTTACACTTTCCTGATTACAAAGGTATTGAGGATGCTTCGGAACATGTTCACAAGTGTGAACTTCTATGTTGTGTAAAGGGTATCATAACCCCAGAGTGGAAGGCTAGTCAATTTGCAACCACGTTGCAAGGGCACATGCATAGCTGGTATAGGAAATATGACCCTCATCAAATAGTGGTGGATTATACTACTTTAAAGAACACATTCTTGGTAGAATTCCACATCCCTGAGTTTGAACAGAAGAGCATCAGCGCTTTGAAGGAGATTCAACAAGGAATGACAAAGAGTGTGTGGGAGTATGATGCGTGCTTTAAAACTCTCCTATCTAAATTATCATATGATATTCACCCTTCATAGAACACTCAGTGGTTTTTTGGAGGACTGATCACACCTTTTAGAAGGGAATTATCTCATAAAAATTTCACAGACCCGCACGAGGCATTGGAAGCTACTCTGCGTGCCGAGGCTGTTGGTAGTGTTGATATTGGCATTAGCCCAATCCTGGAGGCTCAAATTGTTGCTATGGCTAAGCAGTTGGAAAATTTTCTGTGAACTCATCCCATGAGACTCGCAGTGGTTTATGGTGCACAAATTGTGAAGTAGAAGGGCATGTCAAGGATAATTTCCCTTGGAGGACAGTATGCACTGTGATAGTAGACTATAAAATTTGTCATGGGGACTCTGATGTAAGTAGATGCCCCTTACTACAGTGCGTAATCCAGAAGAATGTGTTTTGCTACTACAAGATCTACACCTCTATGACTCATGATACTAAGGACTGTAGGCTCATTGATCAGATCCATGAGGCCATTGATCATGGGGTGTGCCAGACCAGCATTATCAGTAGTTCCAAGGGTGATGATTGCCGTTATGAGGAGCGCGCAGATGGAGGCACGTGTAGAAGGGGTTTTGCAGAGGATTCCATGGTCATGGTAACCATGGAGGAGGAAGGAGTGAGTTCTTGCATGGAACCTATTTCAATTGTGGGTCTACAGAGCATTACAAACGAGAGTGCCCGGACTTGTTGCAGTGCTCATGGTGCGGAAAGAAGCATAAGTATGAGGAGTGCCTGGAATTGTTTGAGCACATGAATCAATAGCACCAGAAAGACAAGGGCACTACAATGGTCAGCATTAAGAAGGTAGAAACATAGTGGATGCCTCGGGTAACATAGGATGCAGGTTTGGAGCCTATCTTGGTAACAACAAGGGAAAAAGCCACGCGTGAAAAATAGATACCAAGGAAGAAGAACCTAGTTTCAAAGGATGAAGTAGTTCACGGAAAGTACCGAGACCCTACGCATCAAAAGGAGGTATATCAAGACACTATGTATGTCCTTTAGAGTTTATAAGGTGAAATCCAGTGTATAAAGGAGTAGTCCAGGAGGGAGGAACAAGGAAGGAGAGTCAAGGTGCCAAAGGATGACCTAGATGAGGTCAAGGAAGTGTGTAAAATGTTAAGGCAAGAGAATATCATTCCCTTGCTAGGATCATGGTTGAGAGAGAAGGTACCACACACCAGAGGAGAGCATGAGAGGAAGGTATTACACGTAAACCTTCCCCCTCATAGCCTTGACTATGACAAGGAGATCACATTGAATGCAGTTGTAGATGGATGGCTCCTTAGTAATATCCTCATTGACACATGCGCGGAGGTTAATGTTCTAACTTTCGATGCATGGGATCAGATGGGAAGACTTGTATTATAGCCATCCTCGAATGTGTTGTATATGGAAAACAAGACAAAGAAATTCCCATCAGTGTCTTAAAAGATGTAGCTATCACTATCTAGGGAGCTAAGTTTACTAGGGACTTTAAAGTCTTGGCGCTCGCCGAGGTAGACAATTTCCCAACACTACTTGGGCACCCATGGTGTTATAAGAACAATGCGGACCTTCAATTCAACAAAGGGTACATCAGCTTTGAAAATAAGGAGGAGCGGGTCATTATACCCTTAGTTGATGGGAAGTCAACACCCTATACTGAACCTTTAGGGGAAGAATTTCTGGACAGGATATATGTGCACTCAATCAAGGACCCAGAGATAATCCATCCAACCAACGGAGTTATCCAGTTTGAGGATGCTCAGTCAGTAAGTGATACCACTAGTCTAGAATGTGATAATTGGGCACATGGAACTTATGAATTGATCAGATGATAGTTGAGAGGGTCGGTGACCAAGGTAACAAAGGTGCACATAGTCTGGTGCCTAGGAGGAAAGGAGCTACCTAATTATTTAGGAAGAGCCTTCCCTAAGATCTTTCTACAAGAGATGGAAGCTCAGTAGAATAAGGAGAAGGAATGGAGATGGATGTTAAGCTATGTCCTACTCAGCACAGTGGCATGGTGGTGGGCTACTCATCAGGAGAGCCTTTTGGAATGGTGCCGGGTAAGAATTGCTCTCTCTGTCAAATTCTCTAGAAGCAACATGCCCACCACCATCAAGGACTACCATGGGAAGGAGCCCACTTATTTCTATATCCAGGAGTGTGAGAGGATTTGGAGAGAAGGCTCAGAAGCTCTACCACCATCCCTCTTGGTGCAAAAGTTGTATTCTACTGTACAAGGTTACGCATGCACATGGTACATACATTCAAAGACACGTTGCCAAACAAGGAATTGAAAGAGCTAGCATCTGATCTCATTCAAACCTTTGAGTATCAGAGTACCAAGTAATCAGTTGATAGGGCCTTGAAGGGTGTCAAGTGCCTTACCATGGGGGATAGTGCCATGGTGGAGGATAGGCTGTTGAAGTTTCTAGGAGGGCCAGGTTTGGAAGCACGCTTTGAAGATGAGGAAGAGGAAATAAAAGAGTTACAACTTGAGCATGCATGTTTGGAAAAGGAGAAAGGGAATTTGGTGTATGTGATTGATGGGGAGGAAGTATAAATCTTAGATGTTAGCCATTATGTAGGGACATGCGAGGTAGTGGACAGTACTGATACTCATGCATGCACCTACCATGAGCCATTAAAGATAAAGAAGGTTAACATAGGTTTAGGAGAAGAACCTAAGGAAGCTATTATTAGAGATTACTGGTCAGAGAAGGAAGTATTTAAGATCGTTGATCTGTTTCACAAATTTGAGGATTTATTCCCATGCAGGTACCATGAGCTCAAAGGCGTTCACAATTCCTTGGGGGAGATGAAGCTAAAGCTGAAGGATGGTGCATGCTTAGTCAGGAAGAGACCCTATCGAATGAATCCCAATTTATGCATGAAGGTTAAGGAGGAGATAGAAAAAATGATAGCTTCTGGGATTATTGAGGTAGTGGAAGAATCGGTATGGATAAGTCCAATGGTAATCAACATCAAGAAGGATGTGCAGATTCAGATCTACATGGATTATAGGGAGCTGAATGTAGTTTGTGTCATCGATCCTTTTCCAACCCCCTTCATGGAAGAAATTTTGGAAGGAGTCACTTGGCGCGAAAACTATTCCTTTACAGATGGATTTTCGGGGTACTCCCAAGTCTAGATTGTGAAGGAAGACTAGGAGAAGTTTTGCATATACGGTCATGCCCTTTGGGTTAAAGAATGCACCTACTATTTTTTTGTGCATAGTGGTGCAAGCATTCCAAGACTTCATCCATAAGTTTCTTTAGGTCTATTTGGATGATTGGATAGTGTATGGTCTAGTAAAAGACCATTGTGACAATCTAAGGTTAATTTTTGAGAGGTGTAGGTAGTTGAGGATATCCCTCAACATTAAGAAATGTGTATTTGCTACACCCTTTGGGACATTATTGGGGAATATCATATGTAAGGAAGGCTTGCTGGTAGATCTCGCTAACGTTGCAGTTATTGTGGGGTAAGGGGAACCTACTAGCCAGAGTGTAGTGCATGGAATCCTTGGGCATATGGGTTATTACAAGAAATTCATAAAAGGGTATGCCAAGATTGCGACACCTTTAAAGGAGCTGCTCAAACATAAAAGTTCCTTCCATTGGCTAGAGGTGTAATAGAGGGCATTTGATACGTTAAAGGATATGCTTGTCACCACGCCTATATTACATTTTCCCTCTTGGGGCAAGCCCTTCCATGTTCATGTAGATGCCTTAGGAACTGCTATTAGAACAGTGCTTGCACAACCAGGTGAAGGAATTCTTGATCATCCTCTATGTTTTACAAGAAGGAAGAAACACCAGCAGAGCAGAATTACACCATGACTGAGCTCAAAGCATTGTCAATGATCTATGCACTTTTCAAGTTCAGACAGTACCTACTGGAAACTCCCTTTGTATTTTACACCAACCACATGGCATTAAAGTATTTGGTGAAAAATCCCATTATATAAGAGTGCATATGTCGGTGGGTGTTTTTATTCCAAGAGTTTGAGTTCATGGTAGTAGTGAAGCTTGGGAAAATTAATTGTGGACATGATCATCTATTAAGAATTGATTCAGCGGAGGACACACAAAGTATTGAGGAGACAATGTCAGACATGTAACTGTTTAGGTTGCGGTGTGCACCCTCAGATTTGGAGGAAATTGCGGTATTTTTAAAGGAAGGTGTGGCACCGAAAGGAATGAAGGAAATTGAGAAGAAGCAACTAGCCATACATACCATACCCTAAATGTTGATCAGTGGAGACTTATACAAGTTGGGAGGTGATGAGGTGTTGCACAGGTGTGTATTAGAGCATGAGTGCCTCTCCATCATGGAGGAAGCACACAGAGGAAGTGTGGGTGGGCATTATGCAAGAGATGCCACTGCGCGTAAGATATTAATGGTAGGATTGTGGTGGCAAACCCTGTATAAGGATTGTAAAGACTATTGTAAAGCATGTGACCATTGTCAGCGCATTGGTAAGCCAAGAAAGAGAGATGAAATGCATTTTCACCCTATACCTAGGGTGGAACCTTTTGAGAAGTGGGCAATAGACTTTATAGGCCCTATTGCACCAGTAACGCATAGGAATGGGTCATACTTTGTCATCACTTACATGGACTATTTGATAAGGTGGGTAGAGGCAACTCTAACTAAAGACTACTTAATAGCCACAATGACAAGATTCTTTTGGGTGAACATTATCACGAGGTATGGATGTCCTTTGAGTTTAACTAGCGATAGGGGTTTGCATTTCTTAAATGATACCATGAGGATCCTATTAGTAGAGTTCACAGTGGCTCATCACAAGACTACACCCTATCACCTACAAGAAAATGGAACCATGGAAGTAATCAACAAAATACTGAGTCATACCTTGACCAAAAATTTTGATGTCAGACAAGACTGGGATGACAATGTATCAACAATATTATTGGCTTATAGGACAAAGCATAAAAGGCTGAACAAAACCACACCATTTCAGTTGGTGTTTGGCTTGGAAGTTGTTCTACCAGTTGAATATATGTTACCTTCTCTGTGAATAGCACACACAAGAGGGTTGGCTAATGAGCAAGTGCTACAAGAGAGAATTGATGAGTTAATGAAGCTAGATGAGAGAGGATCACTCGCTAGGCAGAGCCAAATAATAGAGAAAAGAAAATTAGAAAGGTTGGCATGATTGCCACATTAGAAACAAACAGTTTGAGGTTGGGTAGATGGTCTTACTATTTGATTCTAAGTTTCTACGCCATCCTAGGAAGTTGAAAGTCCATTGGTTGGGTCCCTACACAATCTCATACATCCTTGATTTGGGCATGTTCTAGTTACAAGCGTTGGATGAAACAAAATTTCCTAGACACTTCAATGGGAGTAGGTTGAAGCCCTACTATAAATAAGTCTTCTTGGTGTTTTTAAATAAGGCAGTTTTTCCAGTTAGTTTAGAATTTTCCTTTATGCATTTCTTTTCTTGTGTTTCCCTTTCGCGTTGTTGTTTTGTTTTGTGTCTTAAGCGCTAGTAACCTTATTACTAATTTTTGAGAATTTGTGAGTGTGCAGAGGATCACACATCATTGTAGTGTGGGGTGGGGTAATGTGAAGGAGTGCATGGTTAAAGCGCCAAGGAAGTTTGTGTTAAAAATCCTAGTTAAATGGCCCTGTTGAAAGAGGTGTATGAAAAGAAAAGATGAAAAAAATATGGTTAGTTCCAAGATAAATCTAGTTTTAGATCCCACGTACAAAGGAGGAGAAAATGCATCAAGAAACACGAGGTAAGCGAGAGAAAAAATCAGGACAGAAGAAGTGACTTCGGCACTGGTTATGCGCATGCAAGAGTATCCTGTCATGTTGGATTGGTTGCGCACCAGAAGGTTGGATAATTTTCCGTGTAGGTTGGGGTGCATGAGGGAAAGTGCTGAAGTCAAGATTTGTTTGAAAAATCCACATTAAATGTAAAAATTATGGTGGTAGGTGAAGTAGCACTTAATGCATAAAAAGGGAAAAATATAAATAAAGGGGTCGAGGCACTTAATTTTTCACTTTGCGTATAAGGAGAAAGAAGCGCTTTTTGCACCTTTGCAAACTAGGGCTTCCAAAAAATTGATCCGTGTGAAGAAACATTTGGAGAGATTGAAGCACGAGTAACTAGTTCATATTCATATTTGTGAACCAGGAGGAAGGGATTTGACGGGTGTAGGAGAAGTTTTGAGAAGACGTTGTATTTTGAAGGGAGTATCCCAGTTAGGGTTTGAAGAACTAGGGCACGGGGTTAAGAAATTTTCTTCACAAGTTCGAGATCTAAGGTTGGAGAGAGCAGAAGAATAGAGTAACACTGAGTGATTGAAGTGGTAAGAAGACCTAGATAATGGCACCCAAGAAACTAGTTAACACACCCAAGAAGGGAAAGGGAAAGGGCAAGGGAAAGCATTAGGAAACTGAAGCATGCACAAATGAAGAGTGGTATGTAGAAATGGAGTATCCAGATGGAGTGTTGTTCAGGAAGGAGTGGGAGTCCCATCTTAGGAACATGTCTATGAATTATTAAAATCATCAGACAAGCACAATTGAGAAGGAGATGGTGCTGGAGTTAGTGCACCCAACAAACAAAAGGACACCATAATTTTTTCCCATTTATAATGATGATGTGAAGGTCAAGTTGGATAAGGAAGGGTTATTACAACTCTTTGAGTTGCCCTACTTTGGGAAGCTTGAGCACATGTATCAATGGCTGATGTCACACATGCATGAGGAATACTTCCACTTCGTAGGGTGTAAGATGTGAATAACTCCTCAGCTTGTTTCACATTTCACAGGCCTCATCTGTGAAGGAGACATTTTGGAGGATGATTTGACTGACAAAGAAGCGATTAAGGAAATTATCGCCGCTTATGCATATAAGAAGGGCTCAAGGTATTATGATGTTGTAGACATTAAGGATCCAATAATGAAGATGGTCATACAGCTGGTGTCAAAGTTAAATGGCCAGGAGAGATGGACCTAGGTCAATAAGCAATGGTTGAATGTTTGCAGGAAAATTTTAGAGGGCACCATCTATAACTTGTCTGCATTCATCGCGGATGAGATTGCCAACTGCAAGAAGGAAGGTGATAGGATCCTTTTTGGCAATGTCCTATTAACCATCATGTTTTTGGAGATTAGGGTACTGGATGCATTAGAGAAGTTCGTGTGGGAGTACCCTACTAAAGACCCATCATCCACCAAAAGGTTTGAAAAATACGCTTGTGACACTATGACAACTATAAAAAAGGCATGCTTGGAAAAGTGGTACACGCGCCTAAGGAATGCGTTCGGGGAAGAATAGAGAATTCTCAAACAACTACCAGCAACCACTAGGAGAGAAATTTTTTTTGTTGTGTACCAGCATTTCTGTTTGGGAAAATTCAAATTGATAGATGAGACATGTAACCCCTGGTGCAAGCTCCCCTTTGCCTTCACAACTCAATACTTCCAAGTGGGAGTAAAAAAATTCAAGGAGTCTAAGAAGTTTAAGCTGGATCTTCACAATCTAGACCAAGACCACAAGGAAATGCACAAAGGGTTGGTCTACTCCGGTAAGTGTGCATATGTAGAGTGGTACATGTCGCATGAATTTCAAATGACAAGGCCCATGACTCTTCCCATTACAGAAGGATCCGTGGCGTGCGTGTACATCCGCATAAGACCCAAGTTAGAGAAGGACATATATTTGGAGAAAAAGGTGTCCATACCTTAGGATCCAATTGGTAGGAAGAGACTCGCGCCCAAACAGGAGGAAAAAGAGCAAGAAAAGAAAACTCCAAGTGTGCTAGATACATAGGAAATAGGTTCCCTTGAGACAAGTTCTAGGACTAGTATGTACGCGTGCAAGAAGAGGCTCATAGTAAAAGAGAAGACTCCAGAGCCAGAAAATCCATTAGATAAGGAGTCATCAAAGGAAGAAGAAATATACTCACCTAAACAAGAATCCCTGGTTAGGAAGAAGTAGAGGGTAGAAGAGGAGACCGCCTCAAAAGAAGTTGTGAATTTTGACAAGTACATAGGAGAAAAAGATGATAGAGAAGAAGGTGAAAGTGGAGAAGAAATTTGTAGGGAAGAGAATCCTGGAAAAGATCAAGGGCCACCTATATTTAGTGTGTATGATTCAGAGGAGGAAGGCAGAGAATAAGAACAAGGGTTCCTTTTTGTGTAGTGCAAGGATAGCTAGGTAGGAGAAGGCACCCGTGACATGGGAAAAGATGAGGAGGCTAGTGCGTAAAATAAAGAGGTTCCAAACTCTGCATAGGAATAGACAACCAAGGTGGCAGAAGAAGAAGAGGCCAAGAACATTGAGACCCTAGTGGAGGATAAATTGAAACACGGTGTTGAGCTAGTGTTGAACAAGGAGAAGGAGGAGCGCGTAGAAGAGGAATGCGACAGCACTAGATGCCCGATTTTGACTATAAGTATACCTAAGGGTACACGTATGGGAGGAAGGCATGCAGAGGGGGAGAGGATGGAGATGGGTTATATTGATGACCCCAAGAAAGTGTTTCACACATGGTTCTAGAGTACAATTCTGATGGAGGAGCTTGTAGGAATGTCATCTTTTGATAGGGAGGTTACATATCTGTGGACGAGGAAGATGATCTTATGGGAAATTGAGTCTCACCTTGATGAGCCAAATTTTAAGGTAAGCCATCAGGAAATAATAACATTTCCAGGACTAAGAGAAGATAACCCAGTGGTGGATACCCAACAGCTCTCGGATGAACAACTATGCAACACACTCAATAAGGTCTTCGTTGAGATAAAGGCTTGACTCTTCAAGAAAAATGATAGAATGAAAGATATGGAAGGGGAGATGAAGAAGAAAGAGGGAGAGCTAGATGCATTGACAAAGGAGATAAGCCAGGAGAAGCTGATCAGCGCCCAGTGGCAATGGGAATTGAAGGATGAAAAGGCTAAGTTGAGCGCTATGTATAAGAAAGTGGAATCCATTAATGAGGCTATAGTATTAAAGAATGCAGATCTAGCATCACCCGCTTAGAATTATGGCTCTTCCTTAGGATTCCTGGAGGATTTAACAAGGGTCCTCACCATGGAAAGATAGCTGCTAGCCTTGGAGTTTGTAGAAGAAGTGGCCACGTGCCTAGAGAAGGAAGATAAGTTGAAGATCATGGTGCTCATCACGGAAAACATAAAGGCTATTGCTGATGTAAGGGCTACTTCTAGGAATGCTAAGGCCATGTACGACAATTGCGTGGACATGGACAAAGTAGAAGGTGCCTTAGTCTCCACTCATGAAGTGAAACTCAAGGAGTTCCAAGAGAAGAACAATGGAAATAGGGCAGAAAGGGAAAAAATCCTTGCTGAGGTCGAGAACAAATATGAAGCCATTGAAATCTTAAGGGGTTTAATCAAAAACCGGTTGAAGGAACTATATCTGTGTATTACACAAAGAATGGATGCATTGGAGAATATATGCAAGGAGTATGAGAAAATCACTGATACCATGAGTGAAGGAGATGGACTAATTTTTTAGGAGCTGAGCGCTTTGGTTGGCGACCTCTGTCAAAGAGCGCAGGACGAAGTTGATGCATGGAACAAGTTGGAGGCTGAATTGCAAAGGGATTTTCCTAACTTGTTGCAGTGATTCCCTCATGCTCCCATTCTTTCTTCATTCCCCATTCTTTCATCCCCTTATTATTTTTCCTAGGTGTAAACCTATTGTATTATTTCTCTCACTAAAAGAAGTGTTCCTACAGATGGAGAACATGCGTAGTGTGGGGTGATGTTGGGCCCCTAGAATGTTGGATAAGTATAAAAGGTGCATAGGTGCGTAAGGTCCTAGTTGAAGAAATGCATGTAAGGACAAAATGCACAAGGAATGGTTTAAGAGACGGGTTTAAGTAAGCTTGTGGTACGTGTGATGCACGCGGATAGAACCAAGGGTTTAGGACTTAGCCAAATTGGGCGTTCGGGGTAGAACATGTGAAAAGCATGACCCAACTATGCATGTGGAATAGATAAGGTGTCAACCTAGCAACAAGTTGGCCCAGGAAGGAGCATGCATGTGGTAGAAGCTTCTAGAAGCACATCATGGTGAAAAGTGGAAAGCTCAGGCATAGAGGAGCATGCTCGCATGTAGAACCACATTTAGACACTTGGCATTGGATCTGACGGCATTGGAGGATGAATTGGCATCCCAAAAAGGCTATAAATACAAGCTCCTATAGATTAAAGAAAGAGAGAATGAGAGAGTGGGTAGAGCTATGCAAAAATACTACAAGAACTATATTAGTGGGTAATTGTATTTGGAAAAGGATGTATTGGGTATGGGGATTGTCATTTTTTTTTTATAGCCTAACTACATTAGTCTAGTTGTGATGCATGAATGTGGTTTTCTTCTCTGTGGCATTCTATAATGGCTCCATGGATGTAATGAGGTTACCAGGTTATATGAATACAAATATCAATGATTATGATGAATACATCTTTCTCATAGTTCTTCTTTCATTTATGTTTATGCTAAGTATGGATGCTTGTATACTTCTTTATGTTATGGTACAAGTTATATAATCTGCTAAAGTAATCTCTGTCTAGAATGAATGTAAGGATCTAGAGTCCGTTTTGAGCTCTATGGTTCTTTTATGTCTTATGTCCTTTTAAATCTCTTAAACAAAAATCATAGATGATGTTTCCCACTAAACTCACATAAAAGAGAGTCTCGACACCCGCGCATGCCTCGATTGAGTGCCCAACATCTGCTGGGTGATAGGTTGGTGCACATGGGGTTCATTTCTTTTGTGATAGGGGTAAAAATGACTACAAGGAGATAGTCATAATGTTATTACATGAGTAGAAGCATGTTCCTAGATCGTCAGAAGAGGAGTTTTTTGCTGAATGGGAAAAGAATAATAAATCATTGGCACGAAAGATAGTGGAATATGAGGTGTTAGGTGATATTATTAAGGAAGAAATGACTTAAGAAGGATGTGCATTTGATAATTGTTAATATCTTGATTATATCCTCAAGGCATATACAAGTCAAGAGGAAACTGAGCTAAAACAAGCTCATGCAACCAAAAAGGATATCAAGGTCGGTCGTGAGGAGATAATGGATGAGATAGAAAAGAAGCGAGATGTACTTAAGACTATGAAAGAAGCCTTTGAGACAAGGATCAAAGAGATTGATGTGATGGTTGTGCGTAAGATGAATGCTTTTGAAGGAATGACATCATGCCTGATAAGAATTCTTAGGGAGTGGAAGGAGAAGGGTGAAGGAATGACCCCCGAGTAGGTGCCAGATATTACTAGGTTGGTACTCGACACAACTACGATAGAGGTTGTAGAGTGAGAGAAGATGGTGAGCATCATAAATAAATATTTTATGGAGATCCTTCAGCCACCACATGAATAGAGACAAAGTGTGCACTTGAGAATATTGTTGGGGTTAGCACATCGATTTTACAGATAATATATCATATCTAAGCATACATGGAAATAAAATATGATATTATACGATAAGAAATATACAAAACAAGAGATATAAATAAACACCAGATTTAACATGGTTCACTTAGTGTGGGCTACATCCACCAAGAAATAATCCAATCTAGTATCCAAAGATTTAACAAGATATACAATTGAATATTTACAATCTTCCACACCTCTCAAATGTACAATACTTTCTTTCTCTCAAGCTTCTTCTTCTTCTCTAAAAATTCTCTCTCTCACAATTATTCTCACAATAATCATCAAATTTTGTTAGATCTTCTTTATTATTACTTCTAAACCCTATATTTCATGCTTATATAGGCATATACAAACTTCGGGAACTTATCCATGCAATTACAATCAATATATCTCCTTTAATACTAAAAATAGATCTAGTTCCCGAGATTTAAATAAAACACTCCCACATAGGTAACCGACGCTGGTTAGCCCTAACCAATGTCGGTTCCTCCTTTCCTGACCAATGCCGGTACCTCCATAATTTATGTCGGTTACTGTGTTTTCCAACAAGTTTCATATTGCATGATAATTTAAATTAATTGAGCTCCACAACTCAACAATCTCCCACTTGGAGATTAATTACTGCACCATACCTGTACAGTGTCATTCTTGGATCCTTCCTTAGCTTTGTTTCTTTCTCTTCAAGTATTAAAATCGAAGACCAATAGAAGTGGAGTGTAGCTCCAACTTCTCCTTTGCTAATGGATTCGTTAGTATATCTATAGGGTTCTCACTCGTACGAATCTTTTCCAGATTCAACTTCTGATCCTCCAATACTTGTCGTATGAAGTGATACCTCAACTAAATGTGTTTCATTCTTGAATGAAACATTGAGTTCTTTTCCAAATGAACTGTACTATGAATGTCACTGAATAATTTTCAATCATATTTCTCCTTTCACAAATCTTCCATGAACCTACTCATCCATATCATCTCCTTGCTATCCTCTATAGCTACAACATAATCTACCTTTGTAGTATTAAAAGCCACAACCTTCTTTAATATTGAAATCCAGCTAACTCGCGTCCCACCTACTATGAAAATATATCCAGTAGTGCTCCTTCTACCATCCATATCTCCAACCATATCCTAATAAACATAGCCACATAATGAAATATCTGAACCTTCATAGCATAACCGCATGCTAGATGTCCCTTTCAAATACTTGAGTATCCATTAGAATTATTTCCAATGCTCTTTACATAGATTATCCATATATCTACTCATAACTCCCACTGCCTATGCAATACCTAGTCTGGTATAAATCATAGCATACATGAGAATCCCAACTACTTAAGCATATGACACTCATGTCATGTATTTGACCTCCTCATGTGATGAAGGACATTGATCTTTGCACAACTTGAAGTGTCTAGCCATAGGTGTACTAAAAAAAATTTCATTCTACATCTTGAACCTTTCTAACACCCTGTAGATATAATCCTCTTGAGACAAATACAATTTCTTGTTCTTCCTGTCTTTGTGTATTTGCATGCCAAGGATTAGTTTTGTAGCTCCTAAATCCTTCATATCAAATGTGTGAGATATCTTTCCCTTAAGCTCACCAATGTCATGCATACTAGATCCTGCAATAAGCATATCATCCACATACAGTAGAAAAATAATATAGCTCCCATTTTCAAGTTTCTTGAAATAAACACAATGGTCAAATTCAAATCTCAAGTAACTTTACTCATGCATAAAACTATCAAAACTCATGTACCATTACCTTGGAGCTTGCTTGAGCACATATAGGCTCTTTTTCAACATGCAAACTAATTTATCCCTACCCTTGACTTCCCACCCAAGAGGTTGCTACATATAAATCTCTTCATCGAAAGAACCATGAAGGAAAGTCATCTTCACATCTAGTTGCTCTAATTGAAAATAATCTATTACAACTAAACTCAATACAGTAAAAATAGAATTCATATTTACAACAAGAGAAAATATTTCACCAAATTCAATAACTACTTTCTATGTAAATCCCTTTACTACAAGCCTTTCCTTGTACCTTTTCTGTCCACCCTCTTCTTCCTTGATCCTGTAAACCCACTTGTTCTGCAATGTCCTCTTACCTACTAGTAACTTAACCAAATCCCAAGTCTGGTTCTATTCCAAGGAGTCCATCTCCTCATCCATTCTATGCTCCCATAGGACGTGGGTCTCATCTTGCATTACTTCTTCAAAAATTTCTGGTTCACCATTATTAGTCAATAATAAATAAAATAAATAAGGTGTAAATCTTTATGGAGGTTTACTTACCCTTTGTGACCTTCTCATAGGAGTTTGGGGTACCAGAAGCTCATTCTGGACCTCTTGGACATTTGTATCCAAATATGTCAATGACCGACAACGGTCACCTGTAACCGACGTCAGCTCTACTAACCGATATCAGTTCTGCTCTTCTGTAACCGATACCGGTTCTGCTGGCCGATGTGGGTCAGGGGTCAACTGACACTGGTTACTGTGTAACCCTGTCCGTATTACTTTTAAATCCTAGAGTTTATTTTCATTCACAAAATTCTCCACTGGTTCATCCTTCGGTACCAAAATTTGATCCCTATACATTATCTTTTCATTCCATTCAATATCACCACTCCTAATAATAATAGAATTCTCTAAATCTCAAAATCATAATCCAAAATCAATAGATTCATAACCAATGAAAATGCATCTCTTGGATTTTGCATCCAACTTTTTCATATTTTCCTTATCAATATGCAAAAAAGCTTTTGAATTAAAATTTTTAAGAAAAGAAAGATCTACCTCTTTTCCAATCCAATCTTCCTTTGGTATTCCTCCATCTAGTAAGCTTGAAGGCCCATGGTTAATCAAATAAACCACTGTATCAACTGCTTATGTCCAAAACTACAAAAGCAATCCATAATGTATTATCATACTTCTAATATGTCCATGATTATCATGTTCTTAGAACTATTCTTTCTCTACGTATCCCATTCACTTAACAATAATCATTAAAACCATTGATACGTTATTCACTAGCATTTTTAGATCTAAGGCACTTTAACTTTGAATTTAATTAATTCTCAACAAGGGATTTCCATCTTTTAAAAGTCTTAAAAACATCAGATTTATGTTTAATACAATAAACCCATACCTTTCTTGTAGCATAATCAATTAAAGTAACACAATATTATGATCCTCTATGAGAAGCTACCTGATCTAGTCCCCACACATCTGAGTGTACAAGCTCTAATATCTACTCCTTCTCAACTGACCCAACTTTGAGAAATCTCACTCTCTTTTTCTTTCCAAAAACACAATGCTCATAGAAATCAAGATCTAAATCTTTCAAATCTGATAACTTACCCTTAGCCTTTAAGATCTGTATTCCGTTATTGCTCATATGGACCAACCGATTATGCCACATGTATGCATCTGAATCTGAAGTAGATATTATAGAAAAGGAATCAGTAATACAAGTAGATAAATATAATCACCCTTACCTCTTACCTCTTGCCACAAAAAAATCACCCTTGGTGACTTTCCAAGAGTCTCTTGTAAAAGTAACCATGCAACCATATTCATCTAGTTGACCTACAAAAATAAGATTCCTCTTGAGGCTTGGAACATGCCTCACATATTTCAATACCCATGTATTTCCATTCTACAATTTTAGATGAAATTTCCCTTTACTAGTAATACTGAAAGGTTCATCATCACCCAAATAAACATGTCCAAAATTTCCCAGGATATAATTTCTGAAATAAACCTTATTAGGGGTTGCATGGAAAGAAGCTCCTGAATCTAAAACCCATGATTCAATTCTATTATCTAAATAAAGAATAAGATCATCTTGTATTGCCTCTTTTGCAACAAGAGTTTCTTCTTTGTTTGGTTGTTGGTTCTCTTTATCCTTTGACCAAGAATCTTTCTTTGCATGTCCTTTCTTTCCACATTTCCAACAGGTAATTCCATTACCTATGGATTTAGATCTGCCATCCCTTGACTTTGATTTTTCATTACTCTTACTCTTGGATCTCTCCTTCTACCCGCCCCTTGTTTCTACATTCAAGGTACTCCCAGATGATGATTCCTCTATACTCTTCCTATGAGTTTATTCATTCAAGAGTAAAATAACCACATCATCAAACTTCAAAATATTATTAGCATATGTTATATTACTAACAACCATTACCAATTTATCCCAACTATCATGTAAAAAACATAAGAATAAAATTTCTTTCACTTCAACATCAAATGAGATATCAACCGATTTTAACTAATTTACAATAGATATGAAATCATTCAAATGACTAGATGCAGATCCACCTTCATGCATCTTAGAACTAAATAGTTTCTTCATCAAATAAAATTTATTTGAAGCACTACGTTGTTCATATAAATTAGTAAGATATTTCATTAACCCTACCGTAGAATTCATTTCTATGATATTGGAAGCCACAGATGCTGTCAGGCTCAATCTTATAGATCCCAAATCCTTTATGTCAAGAATATTCCATTCTTCATTAGTCATCTTTATAGGTCTAGACTTCTCATCCAACAGTAAATAAAAATCTCTTTTATACAAATAATCCTCAGTCTACATCTTCCATAAATGATAATTTCAGCCGTCAAACTTATCTACCTTGTACTTGTTTTCTTCTACTATTTTTGTAGCTCCCAATCAATCATAAAACCCTCTGTGAGTAAATATGTCAACACTGAAAACCCTTAAACAAAGCTCTGATACCAGTTGTTTGGGTTAGCACACTGGTTGTATAGAGAATATATCAGATCTAAGAATACATACAACTAAAAGTGGATATTCTACGAGAAGAAATATACAAAACAAGAGATATAAATCAACACACGATTTAACGTGGTTCACCTAGTGTGGGATACATCCACCAAGAAACAAACCAATCTATTATCCAAACCTTTGACAAGATACACAATTACAATCTTTCACACCTCTCAGATGTATAGTACTTTCCTTCTCTCAAGCTTTTGCTTCTTCTCCAAGAATTATCTCTCACATAATTATTCTCACAATAATCATCAAAATTTTAAATTTCTTCTTAATTATTACTTTTAAACCCTAGATTTTATGCTTATATAGGCATATACAAACTTAGGGAACATATCCATGATATTAAAATCAATAGATTTGCTTTAATACTAAAATTAGATCTAATTCCCGAGAGTTAAATAAAACACTCCCACATAGGTAATTGATACCGGTTAACCCTAACCGATGTCGGTTACTCCTTTCCTGACCAATGCCAGTCATTGGTGACTAATATTGGTCCCTCCATAACCAATTTTAGTTATTATTTTTTCCAGCAAGTTTCATATTGCATGTTAATTCGAAGTAATTGAGCTCCATAACTTAATATGTAACTGACCCCAGATCCTTTGAGACAAGGATCAAAGAGCTTGATGTGATGGTTGTGCATAAGATGGATGCTTTGGAAGGAATGACATCATGCCTAATAGGAATCATAAGGGAGATGAAAGAGAAGGGTGAAGGAATGACCGTTGAGTAGGTGCTAGATATTACCGGGTTGGTACTTGACGTAATTACGATAGAGGTTGCAGAGTGAGAGAAGCTGGTGATAATCATAAATAAAGATTTTATGGAGATCATTCAACCACCACATGAATAGAGCCAAAGTGTGTGCTTGAGAAGATGTGTCATTCTTTAATTCATTGGGTATATTCCCCCTTATTCTTTCATTAACACATTCTTTATTTTTCCATTTTTATGGAGCATTCTTGGATTCATTATTTCCATAGATGGACAATATCCCTAGTATGGGGTAATGTTGGTCAAGGAAAATTGACTAAGTATCATTAAGAACAAAGGATTATGTGTAGAAGCACTTACATGAAAAATAATTGGATAGCACGTGAAGGGCGCACACAGGGTAAAATAGGTCATCATGCAGAGCAATGCGCATGTAGACATGAAATCCATGAATTAGCCAATTTTCTAGAAAGGTTAAAAATAGAAAAGAAATGTTGGAGTGCTACTCAAGAAAGGATTTGGAAATAGAGAAAATCACAAAGAATTAGCACCCAAGAAAGAAAAAAGAAAGCACATGTAGATCAAGATAAAGGACACACACGAAGATGAATAATAATAGGAGTAAATCATGTTATATTTAGTCTGATCTATTAATAAGAAAAACATGCGAGATATTTTTGTACACATGCCTATTGTTAGGAAAGTGTATGAATGGGTGAAGGGAAGTCACCACCTAATAAATATAGGTGTTACACCTCTATTTTGACAAGTTTAGATAGAGAGAATGCTAAGAAGTTGTGTGATGTAATAAGTTAGGGTTTTAGAGTCTATATGGATGCACATATGGTCTAGCACACTGATGTGATGAATGATTATGTATTTAGCTTCATACTACGTAATTGATTGTGGTGTATTATTGATAATTGTGGTTGGATAATGATAATTAATGTATATGAAGATGGTGTTTGGACAATACAATTGAATATAGTAATTGTTTACATGGATTAATCATTTTCCTTAGTATATGTGTTGTTAAACCACTGAAATGACATGTTTATAATGATTATATATGTATTAATGAATGTATTGGTTATAAACATAATGAAAATGCATGTTAACATTTTGATAAGAAAAGTAAAGGAGGCACCTGGTTTTTACGCATGCTTCGGGTAAGCATCCATATTCCTATGGATGAAGTACCAACATGTCTACCTCTAGTTTGGGTAAATAAAAGACTACATTAATCTTGTTGATGAAAAATTTTTGCTCCTAGAATGAGGGTTTTCTATTTTTAGAGAATTTCCTTTTTTGCTCTTTCTTACTTTGGGCCACCTTTTTTGTTGCCTAGGTTGTTTCCTATAAACACTGCCTTCAAGAAATATTCCCTTTTTGAGAAATTACTATTTATAGTAAGTGATTGTATAATGACTTATTATATTTGGAAAGTTCCCTTCCATACTTTTGATTGCAATAAACACCTCCACTAGAATAATTTTCTTCTCTCAAACTCATGTACATATTTTCAGCTCAATCCGATCACTAGAATGGTGAGAAATAAAATGATAAAAAACTAGGGCATAATGTAGGAGTTTTTTCACCATAAAAAATATGGGACATCCATGTAATTGTTTTAGAAGAATACGAAAATCCCACCTTGATCCGTGCACTAGTTTATGAGATATGAAAATTTTACTTTGTTGGGTACAGAGTCATTTAGGTGAGAGAATGCACATGAAGCCTTTAAAATTTTGAAGTTTTTTTGGAAATAAATTTTCTGTGATCATGGAAACATGGAGGGAGGAATAAAATCTAATCAATGGAGGAGCAAGAATTTGGAATTTTTATCCTGGAGTTCTAGGTAGATTTTGAGAAAAATGGGGGAAGAACAAAAAATACACCAACTCTTGGCTTTTTATGCTTATGGTGGGGGGGTGCATTTTTTTTACCTTTTCCTCATGGAAAAGGAATAAGGGGATAAAAATTTTTCCCCTATCCCAAGGAGGACTAGTGGCTGATATGTACTGCTGGAGGAGAGAGAGAGAGAGGAAAGGGCTTATTTTTTGGCACTCGGGAGCTAAGTGAGGTCTCATGAGGGGCCATGTTTGAGAAAGGTTGGTGGGGAACATTTTTTGGTGTCCCTTTTCCCATTAGAAAGAGATGAAGAGGACATAAAAATGTACCTTATCCTCATGGTGACAAGTGGCATACATTCATGGCACAAGGCAAGGGCTAGAGAATTGTCAAAAGATGCTTATGGGAGCCTCTCAAGGTCATGTGGTGCGTCCAAGAGGTAAAAGGTGGGGGGTTAATTTTTATCTCCCCATTTTACCCTTTAAAATGGAATAAGGGGACACAAAATCATGTCTCGGCTTCATGCTGTCACCTGGCACTGGAAAAATCTTCTAACAAGAAGAGCGTACCTTGATGAAGACCTTGAAAAAGAAGTTTCTATAGCTCTCTAAGGTATTTTTTGGAACTTCCTTACATGATTGTGACTGAAAATATAATTTTAAGAAGAATGGGATGGGTCCCATGTTATAATTATTCCTGAAACATCCTAAAAAATATCCCTTTTTCTGGGGACCACAAGGTATGCCTGGAAAAACTAAGTTATGGAAATAAGTGCCTTAGTCATGTGATAAATATGAAAATACCCCCATGTAGGGAATTGAATTATATTTCCAATGGTATTGTTTTTTCCTCTAGATCATTCTGTATCTCTTATAATCATCTTCTAAAGCTTACTTTTTTGTAAATTGTGAGGTCCTTCACCTCCAAAAGCCCATTTTTTCTTATCTTGTTCCTAAACCTCCAAATCTTCCCTAAATATTCCCAAATCAATTAAAAATGATATTATCTCCTTGATACCACTTCCTAATGAGTATGGGCCTTTAACTCCACTCCAAGGGATGTACACCTTCCTTAGAAAGGCTAAAACTAACCATTTCTAAGTTCATTGAAAATTATGTCTCGAGAGACACTGTCTCAGAAAAATCTCATGAGCTTGTTTCCATATTTCCAACACATGTAAAAGGTCATTACAACACTTGAGAGAACTAAAAGGATTGGGATAGGCCTGAAACAAGGGATGAATTTATCTAGAAGAGTTCTCATGAAGGTTTATGATGCAAAATTTTTACACTGGGGTTCATTACCATGCTTGAAAATATGAATTTTTCATGTTGCACATTTGCATGACAACACACATAAAGTAATCTTTTCTATTTGTTACCCAATGAACCACTTGTGTTTTTAAGGTTCATACATGATTTTGAGGTCATTAAATGAACCTTGATCATACACTTAGGGGGAATCTCAATTTCTTCCCCCCTCCATCAATCTTGGATATCTCTACCATCTACTCATAGCTTATCTACTACAATTCATGCTTCGTGATTCATGGTAAATATTTCCTATAATTTAATCTAAATTACATATAATAGCTTTATTACCCAATGACACACTCTTTTTATATGGTTAATACTTGAATGTTGTGGGAGCATTTCTAAATGAACCTCATCTCATACACATTCTGATGGGGGCAACACATCCCCTCTCATCTACAAATTTTACATAATGGAGCACACCATCACATGCACATGACATATTCACATCTTGGGTGTATTTACTCTTGTTTATCTCATAATATTTACATGCTACACTTTGTTTCCTATGCTAGTTGGATACTACATATATCATTTTATTTTATTTTTCTATACACACATGTGGATACTACGTATGTGGTATCTTAGGGTGAACACATCTATTCTACATATTCTTACATGATGCATGATGCTCAACACTACTCTTTATCAGTCCTATCAAGTATCCTAAGGGCATATACCTTTGCTACTGTCATACTCTACACATCATATGTTGTATTGCTACAATATTGACTATTTTTCTTCACTATCACTTACTCTTCATTGATATATACATGCTTTCATATAATTTTTATCTTTCTAACATGATAATGAATGCTTCATGAGTAACATTTTCCTTTCAGGATTCTATACAACCATGGTTATTTATCACTTTTTACTTACTATTATTTTCAATTGTTAGCAGGCTATGCCCTATGTTATGCTTGTTCATGGTTTTATTATGGCTACTTCAACCCTGATTGTCTTATGACATTATGAGCTATGTCCCACGTATGTAACCTTATTTTCATGGTACTTCTCGTCTTCATAATTTTTTGTTACATTATATTCTATTGCATGCTAACTCTTTACAATAACACTTACTTCTATCCCATATTGTTTGCATGTGCCTTGGTTTATACCATGCATATCCCCTAACCCTACAAGTATCCAATCTAAGATATGCATATCAGTTTCAGGTCCTCTCATTAGGGCCACCTCCTCCTAAATTCTTCGCATGCACCCAAAATGAGGGGGAAAACTATGGGGTGGACAAATCACCCTTCCTATAACTTAGAACTACATAATAGAATAGCACCATATATAATTGGCAAAGGCACACAATTATAGAGTGTTTTAAGATTATAATTAGATCACAAATATAGAGTAGACAATAGTGCTTGGTAGTAGATAGGAACGGTCCCACCTGGGTGCTTATGTCCTTGGGAAAAATCAGACAGTTTTTTAGTTCAACATAGTTTCCAACATGCTACAATATAGATCCACATTATCAAGAACTTACCTCTAGTTATAGAATTCACTCAATTGGCTATAATTCAGTTACGATCAATTATAATTAGTTACAACTAGGGATGTTGCAATCTATAGTGGAACTTTGAGAAGTTTCATGGAAGAAGAGAAAAATATAACTCTCTCCCAACACTCTTCTCTTGGCATTAGATCACCCAAAAAACTCGTCCTTGGAATGCGATCTCCCAAAAAACTCATCATCGGCGTGACATCACCCAAAAGAAACACTCTTGGTGTGAGATCACCTAAAAACCTCACCTGTGGCAATAAGACACTCAAATCCAACAACTTCTCCAAATAAAATGGGACAACTATCTATCCTATACTCTCTTATACATGAGGTGCACTCTTTCCTTAAATCTTAATCTACACACTTTTACTTACCTATACATAGGTTACTTTGACTACACTTTTTCTCTTATTTTATGTCTTTTCTTACAAGCAACAAATAGCAAGCCACATCTACAAGCATAAGCTCCAGAAACATGCTACCACACATATACTTCATCCCTAGGGTCTACCTCCATTTCCTAGTTACCATGTTTCACATCATGATCAATTCACACTTTAGATGGCTAATTTTCCACTCGACACGCTATCGGCTATGCTTCTCTTTATTTTACAAGGTACACATCTTCTATCTACTTTCTTCCATTCAGTATTCACTCAATAGCATAAATTAGGGGAAAATGTAGACACAAAATATATGTACTTGGGTACATTTCTAGGTCCTAAAGCATACTTATTTATACATGATTCCTAAACAATAAAACTCGTGGTTAAAAAATCCTTTTGGAATTTTTATTACTTTATCTATTGCACTTTACTGGCTTCACACATCTTACAAAATTTTTGGCACTTGATTGATTTATATTTTGATGACCGTAAACACTAGTGCCTAGCTAAGACATAAGTTCTTGGGGTGCTATTATCCCTCATGGGCACTCCTGCCATTATTTATCTTCTTCTTACTCTTTTGGGTCCTTTTCTCCTTTTGGTCACCTTTTAAAACTTTGGACCAACCTTTCATTTGTCAATTAGGAAATTCAAATAAGAGAATCATATATATACTTAGTTACTTCTCTTAACTAAGGGTCCAATCACTATAAGCATTACCTTTCACCACCTAAGCTTATAGAAATGCACAAGAGAATTACAAAGATACATCTAGCGCATTCATACAAGCTACAAAGGATACATCAATGTCAATATAGAACATAAGATGCGAGTTCATTCTATTTCATAACACACATCTTGCATACTCAGTACAATATACATCTACCATGCTATCATCGCGCAAATACCATGCCCAACATTGTAACATGTGACCTGTAACCTGTAACTATCATCATGATGGACATATATTTGATGTGGTTTTTGGACATGTGTAGGTAGATATTTGTTTTTGGACATTCTAAAAAATTTAGAGGCATAAATACAATAAGAATATCCAAAATTGATTCTTCAGGTTGATGCAAAGATGTTGCAGGGTAAAGACATTCTTTTATTCATCAAAATTCTTTCTATTCTTCTATTCATATTCTTTGATTCATTTTGGAGACAACCATTTCCAAGGCGAAAATGCAACTAGTTTGGGGTAATGTTGGTCAGAAAAAATATGGCACTTAGTGAAGGACATATAGAAGGTTCACATAGAAGAGCAGAGCACATTTAAAAGCACAGGAGGATTAGAAAGGAATCACGTGCTGAGAACAAGGACATATTTGGGAGTTATCTGTTTTAATGATGATGAGATATTTTTGGAGATAGCATGCCAAACACACAAACCGGTTAGAGACTTGCACTACACACATTGGCTATTTTTTGAGGATCGGCTACAAAGCTCTTTGCATGGATACAGGATGAGAATATATTTACAACTGATAGTTAACTATAAGAAGTCTATTGTTAGCACACTTGTATATGTGGCTATTTTTATAATGATGCATGGCTAATAATAGCATGCGACCTATTTCTGGGATTATATAAGTGGTGAAGGGAAAGTACCCACCCTTATAAATATGAAAAGAATTGTGTGGCATAGGAGAGAGTAGAGAACTGAGTTATTGTGAGGTTATGCTACCAAATATGATGTGCGCATGAGTGTATACTACTGTTATTGTAAGGAAGGTTCTGTGTATTATTGTATTTAATATCATGGAGGTTATTGAATGAATCAAGGTGTCAATCATGGTTATAGTTTATTACTGCATGAATGATATCGCTATGATTATTGTTTGATTCATGATACTTTAAGATCTAGATCTGAACATGCATTGTAGAATAATATATTAGCCATAGATCTAAATGCTTCAGGTCTTCATCATGGTAAAAATCTTGCAACAATAACCCTAAAGAGGGTCCTGGTACCTTTGCGTGCTTTGGGTGAGTGCTCAGTCTATGCTGAGTGATGTGCTAGCATGCCTGGGACTTTACTGATAAATTCTAGGTTGTATCAAAACACATCACTTAAATTCTAGCACAAAGAAATAAAATCTTGCCTTTCACTTTCATCACATACCTTTCCAAGTAGAGGTTATTTTACTAGAGCAATTGGAACTAACAGACAATATTCTTGCTTCGCTACCACATACTTTTCAATTCCTTTGAACTCATCATCTCAACTGAAAATCTGATCCAGCATGACCAATCCCTTTGGTAACTTATTTTAGTTTAGTTGAATAATCTGATCCCCGTAGACTTACTACAAATCAGCTTGCATCTTCGAGGAGAAATTCACCTAATTTTGGATGAACTGAAAAATTTACTCATTGATGTCAAATATCTACTAGCAGACCTGGTTGTCTTGGATAGATGGCTTAACCACCATCTTGACATGCTAGCCATTCCCTTTGATCAAATCCTCAGCATGTGAGAATTGAGAGCCAAGGGCTACCATTTGGAATGCATCTTTGTTAAAATTTATGGGCACACCATTTAGATTAGTGACATCAAATATTTATAGGAAATCCCAGATCCTATGTTTATAAAATTTCAATAGCTTATTCTTTGTAGCACACTTTCCACAGACCTGCTGAATGAATAATTCAGTGTCTCTAAAGACCTACAACTCCTTGATTTTCCTCTTTTCTATAATTAACAGACTATGCACTAATGCTTTATACTCTACCACATTATTAGAACATGAAAATTATAATGTGTGAGCAAAGAATAACTTTTCATGTTTTGGAGAAATAATCACAACACCCACCTCAACTCCATTTCTGCTTCTTGAACCATCAAAGAACATCCTCCATAGTCCAAAAGCATTTTTATCTTCTTGTTTGAATTTCGTGGGTATCATAGATTCCTCCTGGAGACTACAGTAAGTTCCTCGACCAGTCTCAAAGGTTTTAAGATCTTCATCCTAAGGATCAAACTTGTGGTCTCTTTCATTCCACTCATCCAAAAACAAACCATTGATGGGAGGAGGGATGACCTTCTCCTTAGGAGCTAAGTATTTCTTGTGTACTTCTTGTATTACGAAATTTGATTATATGGGAGTGGGATCATATGACTCAATATGGTAAGAAAATATGGGCTCAACTTGTATTATCAATCGAGTACCATATATAGTTCTTACAAACATGTGAGTCCAATACGAGGATAGATAGCCACCTATTTTAACAATGAAGTCTCTAGACAAAAATATGAAAAACATGGGAGGAAGGTCAATGACTGAAATATTATGGGTTATTAGGAGGCTTGGGAAATCATGAAGCATCAAATCAAGGTATTTTATTACGCCCAAGACATTCACAATTGACCCATCAAGTTGTAAAAATCCACTAGACATAGGACTATATTTGAGACCTAGGATATCAACAATTTTCTTGGGCTTTACAGAGGTACTAGCTGCCAAATCAATCCTATAGTTATGCACAAAATATTTACCCATAATTAATGACATGTAGAATGGTAGGGTTTTGACAATTTTTATTTGTTTTCCTTTGTTTGACACATATTGACCGTGGCTTAAGTTTTTTGCATTACTAGATCTTCCTGAGGTAGTTTCTTAAGGGATTCACATAGGATATCTTGTTGTGATGGAATTTCCAATGCATCCCACATCATAGCATTAACATTGGTATTTTTCATTTTCTCAACAGTGTTAAATGGAAGAATTGTGGAATTCTATATCTACGGCATGTTACTTTATATTTTCTATTGTGGCATTTGATTTGGCAGATTTGGTTGAGTAATAACCTCTTTATTTGCGGCCTTTGGAAGAATCTCAGGCGGCTTGATTTTTTTCATCGTGGCTTCTTTTTCCCTTCGCATGGCATTAGTGTGATCTGTGGAATGTGGAGATTATGACTCCATCATATTTTTCTTGTGCCACGTATTATCATGAGTGATAATTGATGATCTGTCAGAGCTTCCTGCCACTTAGTTGATTGCACAAAAATCATCAGCTCCAAAGAACATAAGGTTTGTATTATTGTTAGTTTCTTGGCTTGCTTCTGTGGTAAGATTTTGTGGCTCTATGATTGGTTCCTATTGACTAGAAGATCCATAGATCATGTATGTCTAAAGATGCATTTCCCTTTCACAACCAAGTTGGTTATGCAGAAGACTACAAGGAAAACACCATTCTATTTATTTTTCCATATTATTTTTTTCCAGAACTAAAGCGTGACTTGAATTGGGAGGAGGAATGCTTGTGGAGGAGGGATTAATGTTAAGAAGAAGAGAAATTTGACCTTGCCATTTATTAATTTTCTGATTTTATGCATATATTTGATTAGACTATTGTTTTCTATATTGTTGATACCCCTAATTGGAATATTTCCCTTGATTTTGATAATTTCTATAGGATTAGGCTTGTTTATTTTCTAGGGATATAACTTTTTTTATAAAATTTATAATTAAGGCTTTCATTTCTCCATCTTCCTTTTGTTGGACAAGGGTTTGAGATGTGGAGGCAGTATGTTATGGATATTGGCTCAGGGATAGGAGCAATAGAAGGCTGAGTATCTTGAGGCAACTCAGGATACAACAACATGGGTGGCCTATTGGAGCTAATTTTCCATAGCTTGTATTATACCTATTTTAAGCTTTAATTGCAATTGTATAGGCTGCTGGTTGATAGGAAACTAATGTTTACATCCCATATTTGTGTTGTATCATGTAAGATATGTCAAATTTAGAAATATAATTACTAGAAGTAAAGAAAGGAACCTTCTATTATAGGTCTCACAAGAGCTGAAATCTTCTCATTTAGGTGGTCTAGTTATATTTGGTTAGTTAATTAATATTCCATTTTATCATAATAACAATATTCTCTCTTAATTGTATTAAGTTGCTCCAAATAGTTTTGATAGGTTGACTATACCCTGTATCACAAAAGGGCTCACAAAGTGCAAATACATGAAGATGATCCGAGTTTTGAACTGTTCCAGCACCTAGGGAAAAAAATTCTAAACCATTGTAAGGATTTTCCTTTATGTGATGAAGAAAAATTTTTTACTGCCACATATATTATTGGTTGTTTCATTTGGAGTTATATGGGGTGTGTTTTTCAGCCTACCTCTTGAATTTATAGGACCATTGGAGTAGTGCTATATATTCTGTAGTAAAATTTGTGATAGTTTTGTAACGAAGCTACTGGATTTAGAATGTTTAATCATCTCCAAGCTAGAGGACTACTTTCTGTGAATTTGGTATCAGAGTGAGTATGGGTGTTGATAATGATCCATTATTGATAGGGGTCCTCTAGAGCTCTTTTTGACTACCCCTATTAGTGAGGGAAACTTCCAGGAGGATTTGTTGCAAAAAATTTAGATGTAAAATTAGATGAGGTTTATCTTAGAATGTGTCTTGATAGCTGAGTTGAAAATATTCCTTTGGATTATTATAAATGATCAAATCTACGACTTCTTCTCTTGGTGTGAGTGTAAGTGTGGATTCTTCTGTATGAGTGTAGTGGACTATTGGATATACTAGTACTGGTAAGAATCCAACTACATATTTTGAATGGAGTCTTCCAAATGATTTTCAGAATTTTTTTTTATTTCTAGTCATTTCTTCAATCTGTGCCAGCACATCGAAGAAAATTGATCCATCAACGTGACTATATGAATATGTAAGGTCCCACCAAGTATGCCAGGGTTTTTTATGAGCTAAAAATCACACCTATGACCGAATAATAGATAAATTCAGGATTTGAGACAACATGAGACTATCTCCAAGTTGTGGGAATCGAATTGTTCTAGACCTGGAGGAGCACGCCTACATCGGTTTGGTGTACCTTTAATGGTGAATCTACTTGATAGGATTTGGAGCACATGAAAGCTGGAGATCTATGTCTACTCCATTATGTTAGAAGGTTCTTTGATTTAAGGTGAGAAGGAGGATACATTGTAGTCAATATCTAAACTTGTAGAAAGTTTCGATTGTTTCTGAAATCTGGAGGTCATGAATGCACCCATTATTCCCACTGATGAAATCTTCCTAGAAAATTTTGATTGGATAGGACCGAAGGGGGTCATCATAGAGGTCAAAGTCACGTCTAGGGGTTCCACTTGGTCATGTTGGATTTTTAGACATGATTGAGGCTCTAGAATAACAGGAGAAAATTTCTTAAAGATGGGGAAATTTTTGAGCTTGAGTGAGCAAGGGAATGTAGTAAAATTATAGATCATGAGCTGAAATGATCCTTTAGAGCCAAGAGATTCTGACTCTAGTTGTAGATGATGCACAGCTTATGAAAACTACAATATGAATATGCAAAAAATTGACATAGACATAGCCCAAGGCATGTGACTAAAGTGAGGAAGACTATCCATATACAGGAAGAGGATACACTTGCAAGTATTGACAAAGTAGGAAACATTATGGCTGAAGTTTCTGATTTACAATGTATAGTTTCGAATTGATGAAAGATCAAGATTTCTGTAAATATAGTTAAACATTGAACTATATCAATAGAATTAATGTGTTGTTATGTGTAGACATTCCACATCCCCACAGGATTTATATTGTCCCATACATATGCAACAAGATTAATTTATACTATAGATTTTATCTTGGTAGGACAAGGTGCCAAAGGCTAGAATTACACCCATACATGATTGGAGATAACAAGCCCTGACTTAGATCATAGCTAAGAACTTGTGGGGAGCTAATTGGGGAGATCTTATGGTTACTTAAAGATATGCAGAAGGATCACAATGAATGCAAAGTCATATCATATTAGTAGGGTTATCTCCTAGAACTTGATAGTGCTGCTACTTAAGCACATACCTAACTTGACATATTGGAGGGATGGAATTCCCACTAGAGGGTGGTGGACCACCAACAACTCTCTATAAATTAGCACAAAAATTAAGGCAATCAACAATATCACTTACGGTTTGGTGACACATGCGGGTGTGCTACGTGCAGGGTTTTGATTTCACAATTTCAGTTAGCTGTGGCTGTGGATTCCATGTCTTTCAAAGGATTTTTATTGTAGGTGCTAATGAATAGGTAACAGTAAATGATGTGATCATTCCTATTCACTTATCGAGTATTCAGCTCATGGTAAGAATGTTGTTAAGTCTCCTCCTGACAACATTGTAGAGATATTAATCTGCATTGTAATTGTAAAAGTACATCATGATGCTGAAGGTTATTCGTAAACCAGGAAAACCAAGTTCCTGTAAGGTTTTTTGCAAAGAGCTTTGGAGAAAACTAATCTGGCCCTTGCCGGTAAGGTTTTTGGTGAACCTATAAAACCAACTATGGAAAGGTTATTAGTAATCATGAAAAACCAATTAGTTAAGGTTGTTGAAACTAAAAGGGGATTAGTCAAGTAATCACCATGTGCATTAGCACATGTGTGAGTTTTTTGGCCCAATGCTTGATGTTGCAAAGTCTGAGAAGTTGATCATCGAGTCACACAAAGGTGGTCACACTACAATCAAAGTAACAAGATAATTTTTATAATGTAAAAATTAAGGTGGTAATGTTAGGATTCAATCCAGTATTGTATGATTATATTTGTGGTGTTTTTAATTATGTAAATGTAAAATCCCAGGGCTTACTATTGTATCTAGTGAAGTTGTTAAAAAACAACTCACTTCACATATGCCAAATTGGTTAGTTCACCTATTGGCCTGGATTAGTTAATTAGATATTATTTATATAATAGGCTGGCATTATGTACTTAGATTAGTGTGTCTCCATTTATTTAGAGTTATCATGGAGGTGTCCCGCTCACATTTTTAACCTACAATCCTAATTTGGAATATGGAGCCTCACATACTATATATTTGTATGAAGTTTTTGATAGAAAAGTACAAAGATATTTAGTGTTATGATAGAAAATGTCCTAATCAAACAGTTCAAAAGTTGGAAATTCTCTTAGATATTCCTGAAGCTCAAAGACAGAAACAGAGAGATAAGGTGGATAAAGAGCCGATATCTGAACCAGCTACTGGAAATAGGCATTTGCAGAGGCATTCCAAGTTAAAAGAAAGGAAAAAAGGATTTAAGGTGAAGAGACCACCGATTTATAGAAAACTATGGAGACCTAAGAAATTGGTTGAGACTCAATAGGAAATAGATCTGGGTCTGAAAGAGGAAGAAAACAAAAGGGAGATGTCAATGGATTCAACATTGAACACTTTGACACCAAATCTGATAAAGTTGAGCATGGAGGTTGATGAAGAAAATGAAAAAGTTAGCATTTCTCTCTCGTATATGGAAGAAGAGAGAAAAAATCACTGCTCGTCAAGAGTTGCTAAGGAACAGCTCTCTGGAGAAACTCAAAATGAGACAAGAAAAAGTCAAAGAGGATCTAGAATCCATTACACGAGATGTAAACCCAGATAAAGAGGATACTGATATGGAGGAGTTGGCTCCTAAATGGATAAGCATATGGATATTGCCACAGGAAAAGAGGATGGGGAAATTACCCCCATTAGTAAGGAAAATGATTGTGATAATGATGGATTCATCTTAGTGAAAAGAAAGAAAAGAGGCTCAAAAATATTGGAAGAAAGTCTGGAATCACTCTGTAGTGAAAAAAAAAAGCAGCTTAGAAGCTGGGAAGCTTCCACCTCAAGAATCACAAGGGCCACTGCTAGAAGAACTACAAATTTTGGAGTAACCTTTAGAAAAGGTAGGCCATCTAAGAGAGAAGCAAGAGAAAAAGAGACTGAAAAAGAAATTGCAGATGGTACATAGAGAATTATGAAACATACGGCAAATGCATCTCCAAATTTTTTTTAATGAAGGTTATTTATTGGAATGTCAGAGGCCTCAATGGGGGGCCTAAGAAAAGAATGATTAAGGAAATCAAAAGAGTAAACAAACCCAACATTCTTCTCATTCAGGAAACTAAAATAAAAAGTAAAGCAGTTGAAGACTTAAAAAGATATTTTTGGTAGAACGCTGCCTTTGCTGCTATTGAATCTCAAGGGGCTTCTGGAGGCTTAGCGATCTTTTGGGATACAAAGATGGTTGATGGTAAGGTACTCTCCTCCACCCAGAATCATTTAGCTATTATTTTTAAAAGCCTTGAAAATAATCATAGCTGGATTCTGTCTAATATTTACGCGCCCAATACTGCTACTAGTAAAAGAAATCTATGGAAAGAGTTAACCTTGTTCTGAAGCAAGGTTGAAAACATGAACTGGTTGGTTATGGGAGACTTCATTACTCCTCTGAATCTAGGAGAAAAGTTTGGGGGAAGTTCTGAATTCTCCCTTGGTATGGAAGAATTTGTAGGCTTCATCTCGACTCTTAACCTTATGGACATAGAGCTTCATGGCAATCAATTTACACGGTCAAACAGAAGGTTAGGAGAGAACTTAATTCAGGTTAAACTTGAAAGAGCTCTTATTTCTACAAATTGGATCCTGGACCAAAATTTCTATCTTTCTTCTCTCCCCAGAACGGGATCTGATTATAATCCAATTGTCCTCAACTTCTTCAATTGGACAAAATCTTTTCGTGGTAATTTCAAATTTGAGAAAATGTGATTCGAACATGAAGACATTATGGACAAAATTAAAGAGTGGTGGTTTTGGGAAGGCACAGGGACGGCACAATTCAGGCTTCTTCAGAAGTTAAAGAATGTTAAACAGAAGATTAGAATTTGGAATAAAGAGGTTTTTGGAAACATTTTTGAAGCAACAGCTAGAAGAGCTTGAGCTAAATGTTTCCATGAAAGGTATGACTCTAGAGGATCATCAGCGGGAAAAAAACTCCTCTCAGATCTACATAATATAAACAGCCATGAAGAATCCTTTTGGAGAATGAAATCTAGAGCCCTTTGGCTTAAAGATGGAGACAAAAATACAATTTTTTTTCATTTGACAGCCATCAAACATAGAGCTTGTAACAGAATTTTTGAGGTTGCTAAAGGAAATGGAAACATTACTAAGGATCCAGAGGATATCAAAACAGAGGCGCTTAATTTTTACAAGAACCTCCTCACTGAAGATAACTCCTACAATGAACAAGCAACCTCTTTCCTCTTAGACTCCATTCCTAATAATCTAATACCTACTGAGAGATTTAAAAGTATTTCAAAAACTATCACCATTGAGGAATTAAAAAAGGTTGTTTTTGCTTTAGAAGGGGATAAGGCTCCAGGTCCAGATAGCTTCTCGGCTAAATTTTACCAAAGATGTTGGGAAATATGCTCTGAAGATCTCTTGAAATTTGTTAATGAATTTTACAGAATGGGAAATATCATTAAAGAACTAAATAATACACACATTGTGCTTGCCCCAAAAAATTTGGATGCAAAAGACTTCAAAGATTTCAGGCCTATCAGTTTGGTTAATGTCATTTATAGGATTTTCACAAAGATTCTCACCACTAGAATGCAACCTATTCTCATAGAGATCATTTCACAACAGCAGAGCGGATTCATCCAAGGAAGAATTATCCAAGATGGAATTATCATGGTTCATGAAACTTATACATTCTATGGATAAAAGTAAAAAAGGCGGGGATGGCCATCAAACTGGACATGCATAAAGCTTTCGATAGAGTCTCCTGGAGATTCATGGATGAGGTCTTATCCAAGTTTGGGTTTCAAAGAAAATTCAGAAAAATCATCCACTCTTGTATCTCTACCTCTCGATTCTCTGTGGTTGTTAATGGGGAACATGTGGGTTTTTTTACCAGCAATAGAGGTACATAGCAAGGCAACCCAATCTCCCCTCTTTTATTCATTATTATGGCTGACAGTTTAAGCAGATCTATTTCCAAAGCTATTAACATTGGCATGATAAAAGGCTTCCCTCCAACTACAGGTAATCAAATCTCCTCTCATCAGCAGTTCGCTGATGATACTTTGCTGCTCCTGATGGCTTCTATTATTGAGGCTAAGGCTATCAAAATTTTCCTTAGATTTTATGAGGAAGCCTCGGGACAAAAAGTTAATTTTGACAAAAGCTCTATGTATTTCTTCAATACCCCTTGGGAAAGGCAAAGAAAGATTGCTAACATTTTAGGATGCACTATTAATTCTCTACTAGCTACTTACTTAGGCTTACCTTTAAGTACTGACAAGATTTCTGTGGAGGTATGGAATGATCTTATTAAGAGATTTCAAAGAAAGTTGGCTGGCTAGAAAGGAGCTGTCCTTTCAAGTGCAGGTAAGTGCCTTTTGGTTAAAAGCACACTTCAAAACTTGCCTATTTACATACTGTCAATGTTCAGCATGCCTACAACAGTGATAAATAGTATTGAGAAGATTCAAAAAAACTTTCTATGGCATGGTACTGAGGACAGATTCAGATATCATCTTGTGGCTTGGGAACAGGTTTGTAAACCTAAGAGACTAGGGGGGTTAAACATCAAAGATATCAAACATATGAGTACTACCCTTATTGCAAAATTAGGATGGAGGCTTATAAAAGAGCACATACCTTGGACAAAGCTGGTTAAAGATCAAATATCTTTCAAACCAAAACAATATTTCCTTCATATATGATCAATCTCTTCTGAGTGGTTCTATTTTCTGGAACAACCTTCTATGCAGCAGACATATTCTCTCTTAGGGGTGTAGCTGGAAGCTTGGAGATGGTCAAAACATAAACTTCTATACTGATAAGTGGATGGATTCTAATTGGATTTCTACTTATGATCATATTAAAGACAGCTTAATTACAAAGTATGGACACAAAATCCAGGGGTACATTGAGAGGGATGGAAACAAAAGAAAATGGAAACAGCTAAAAGTGGACAATGATAATATACAGGATGATATTGCATCTCTCCAGAATCAACTTTCCCTGATCCATATAAGTAATCAAAACCTTAAGGATGAGCTCATCTAGAAAGATTCTTTCAATGGGGAATACACTGTTAAATCAGGATATAATTCTTTCTTTGTATCCATGGAAATCGAAATTAAGTGGCACAAGCTGTGGATGCCGGAGCTAACCCCTAGAGTGAACTTCTTTTGGTGGCTAATTATTAATGGCAAGATCCTAACTAATGACAACCTTATCAAGAAGGGATTCATCATGCCGAATAGATGTTGCATGTGTCAGAAAGAGGCTGAAGATATAAAACATTTATTCCTCCATTGTGAGATTGCTTCCAAAATTTGGTAGCTATTTTTTGCAAAATTTAATTTGAGATGGATTTTTCCCCTTACCTGTCTTCAGGCTTGGGAGCAATGGGGCTCTCTGTTTAAACATTGCATGGTGAAAAGACTGTGGCAACTTGTTCTGCCCCACACTATGTGGAGAATCTGAAAGGCTCGTAATGATAGTATTTTCAGAAACAATAGACAGGCTTGTAACAAAGTCTATAAGGAAATTATCATTGCTGTGCAAGATAATATTGCTAGATTTAAACCCCCTAAAAATAGACTTTATCTGGAGAATGAAGAATGCATCCTGACTGAATGGAATATTGCCACTGTCAATAGAAATAACAATGGTACTGACAGAAACACAGTCAGATGGATTAAACCTCCCACTGATTGGCACAAGTTAAATTTTGATGGGGCCTCAAAAGGCAATCCGGGTGACTCTGGAGAAGAGGGAATCATTAGGGATCAAAGAGGCTGTTGTGTTGCTGCTTTTTCTGGGAAAATGGGTAGACAAACTAATCATTATTCCGAAGCCATGGCGGCTCTTTGTGGTATAAGACTTGCCAAAGATTGCAATATTCCAAATATTATAATTGAAGGTGATTCTCTAAATATTATCAATCTTTTGAATAAAAAGAAACACCCCAGCTGGTCTATCAAGGATTATATTGAGGAAGCTATTGATATATGCAAAAGCTTTGAAAATTTCCAAATCACCCACACCTATCGGGAAGGAAATAGGGTCGCTGACACTTTGGCTAACTTCGGTGTTAATAATTCCTTTCAAACTTGGCTTAGGGGGGACGTTCTTCCCACTCATGTCAATAAAGCCATTATCATTGATCTACATGGTAGTGAAAATCATTACTAAGGGCTGTAATTTGGATGCTAATGTGTGGTTCCTCAAGTACATGATGATGACATCACAAAATATATGGATGACTGATGCGATCTGTGTGGGATGGAATGTCATCATTTTTTGGCATAGGAGGAAAACTGAGGAGTGGGGAAATAATAACAAGTGTAGCATAATAATTAAACCTGCTTTCACGAAAAGGAATGATTCAAATATCAAAATCAAAGCTCTGCCTGTCCCGCACATTGGTAGCATTTTTACCGTTGAGAACAGGAAAAGAAGCAGAGGAAACATGGGGGGTCCGCCTTGCAAAACTGAACCGACCCACAATCCTGAGTGGAAAGAGAACATGGAGCTTTGAAATTACCTGTAAATCAGGGGCTTGGATAATTTCATTGAAAGGATTCAAGGCTTCGACCAAGACATTTCTATCAAATTCACCCAGGGTTGGAAGAATAGGATTTTCAAATATAGTAACATGGAGATGGAAATCATGGAAGAGATCATCACTTAGATCACGGGCCTCAGCCTGGAAGGCACCAAATTATTCAATAAGAAGGTGGACAGGGAGGTGGAGACCAAGAAATTTCTGGAAGAGGGGGAGAATCTTGAGTTCGTGACCGCTGGCATCAAGGTGGCATCGATTCCTGAACCTTTTGCTGAGCTGGCCAAAATGGTGGTTAGGTATGCTACCCTTGAAGGAATATTTGTGACTATACCTCAAAAGCATTTGATATTTCTAAATCACTTTCATAGAAATAACATTATCAGCTTTCCTCACTATTTGATTAACTCTCTGGAGAAATCTATAAGGGAAGTTCAGATCCACTCTAGGGTTGTCCCTTTGCACCAGGGACTTATCCTCTTGATCCACTGCCACTGCTCCAGCTACCCTCCCGTGAATCCTACCCCACCTCCCTCCTCCATACCTCCACCTGCCCACACTGCTTCCACTCCCCCTGCTAAAAAGAAAGAATGAAGATGCTATTTCCAGCAAGAAAAGAAATAGCCTTAAAGCTAAAATACCTGCTTCCCAATGGGTCTTAAGGAGCCACAAAGACTTGGAACTTGCTGAAAACCTCCTGCATATTAGCAAGCCGGTGGAAGAGCCTAAGAAGGAGGAATTGCTGGATAGGGTGGATAGACTTGAAAAGGAGTTACAATAGCTCAAAGGGGCTATAAAAAACATGGAAAGAGCTAAGGGTAAAAGAATCCTTCAAATTGAGGAGGAAGAGGGGGTTATTTCTGAAGTCTTCAAGAAGCTACAGTCCTTAGATGGTAGATTGGGGAATGCTAAAATCCGCAATGACTGCATATTATCTTCCCTCAAAAGCATTTATAATTTCATTGAACAACATGTCCATAGTGTCTGCAGTTTAAGTGGGGTTTAATGATGGACATTTGGGGCCCTAAAGAGAAAAGGGATATTGCAATTGCCCAAGTGGATTTGCAAGACTCCTCTCAAGCCACTGCAATTACCTTCTTCATGTCGCTGCAGGTTATCAAGACCAAGATTGACAGAGCCATCAAGTAACGGGTTATTGTGATGTTGTTTTTTGGCTGCGATGTGGCTGTCATCTGGCGGTTCTGGAGCTATTTTTTGGTGGAGCTCTATATATTGTTTCTCTTTTGGTTTCTTTTTGTTCTTTCCTTCTTATTTTTGGATCTTTGTACGTTTAGATCCTTTCTTCACTTATATTGTAATATTTGGCTGTTGAGCCCTCCTTGGTTGACTGTTTTTCCCTTCTCTGGGTTGTTTCTCTCTTCTTTACTATCTAGCTTTTGAGCCCTTTTGTATACAGGGTATATTCCCTTCAAAACTATTTAAAAAAAAAAAAAAAAAAACCATATTTATGCTCATTTAGTAATCCATAGAAAATTACCATTTTCCTTCGATATGCGACCTATCTGTTTTAGTTCTATGCAGATTTTGACCACTAGGACTTTATCATATTCATTCTACAGCTCCATTATCTCTTTGTTTAATCCATGACCTATCCATATGTCACGTAGCTTGTGTCAAAATTTGTAGACTTCCTTTCCCTCAATCCATGGTCTACTTGATTTGCTTCTGCCCATGGTTTTCTGATTTAGTATATTGCGGCTTGCTAAGACATCCATGACATCTTTCTAGTGTTACATGGCACAACTTAGACCCTAACAGTCCTAATTTTCCCATAGATTAATTAGAGCATGTCCTTTATTCCATGACATTCAATCGTTAGCCTGGGCATGCTTAAACACTTCCATGACCAATCAATCCAAGTCTGCGGAAAACCAAATTGCTCTATTTTTGCAAGGGGTGAAAAAATAGACAACAATATCTATTCCTTGGATATCATCAAAGCTGAATATATCCTTACTACTATGTAACATACAACTTGTTGCACCCATACTTCTATAAATACCTTTTATCAATTTCTTCACCACTTGTCGCAATATGGCCCCTTTATAACTTCTTATCTCTATTCCTCCTCTTAATACACCACTTCCTTAATCTACTACTCCATCTAAAACCTATGATCTCATTGAGAAATAAAAGAATACCCCAGATAAGATGTCTATCTTTGATGTATTGCACAAGTATTATGATTTTCTTCATATCTTAAAGGTTTCCCTTCACTCTATTCACATCCCAAGCGATGACACTCAAGTCAAAACTTCCCATCTCATGGATTATTTCAAGCATATCACCAATTCTATCACATTTTCTGATGAGGAAATTATTCATGAGTCTTCCATTAACTCTCCTCCTCTTCTTATCATGGATTACATTAAGGATTTCCATATTAAGCATGTACTTATTGATAATGGCTCCACACCAAATACTTGTCCTTTATCATTACTTGTCGATATACGCATTCCTCATAGTGTAATTGAAAAATATACTAGTGTCATCTATGACTATGATACTATTAGTGCATGCATTGGTACTATCACTTTAGAGTTATACATAGGATCATGCAATCTTTGCACCCTCTTTTATGTCATGGATGCCCCATTGCAATACAATTGAATACTTGGTTGACCTTGGATCCATGTTATCCAAGTCTTTCCTTATAATGTCCATCACTGTGTCAATTTTATTTTTGATGGCTATGATCATACTATTACTATTGATCCTAAACCATTCAAGTATTGTTGCATGCACTATGTTACCTCCATGGTCATTCCCCCGGTTGAACCTATTCCATTGCACCATCTCTATACATATGATGTTAGGGAGTCTATAAATTTTACTCACATTCCTCTACCTTTTGTCACTTCCTCTATTCCAACTCTCACTACCAATCTCATCTCTCCTTCCATATCCTCCCATAACTCTTCTGCATCTATGGCCAACCCCATAGAAAATTCAAAACAATACTTCCATGTAGAGATTGATGATTCTAATGATGTTTTTGTTGATACTTTCGAGCTCATAATGATACCTTCCATTATTTTTATTTCACTCTCATGGGTTTTGACGATTCTCTCTTTCATACTCGTCATGTTTCTATTGGTCTTGGTGAATATCAAGTCAAATATCTCACCACTAGATTCTTCATTATAATACCCTACATTCTCTAGAGCCTATTTCCCCCTTTGGTTCCTTCATCATCCAATAGTATTGGTCATAATGTTCCTATTACTTCCTCTCATATGTCTCTGTCATTTCGATTAATATCCTTTCACATTATACATTGATCACAATTATAGGTAGCATGTTCCTGATGATCCTTCTTGCTTTGAAAATGTTTGCACATATGAAGGCCTCACCTAGTTAGGATTTACTCCTAATGATATCACCTTTTTGCATGTGCCTCACCCTTAATATCAAAGTTATATATCCATCTTTATAGATTTAGGACCATGTGTATTACACATGCATTTTTTGGTTGTACTTGACCCTCGTCCTTCTCCCCTTACTCTCAGACATTATTGGCTTCATTATATTGGTGGCACTGTTGATTGATATAACACTCTTCTCACTTTTCCAGTTACTTCCAAGTCTACTACTATTTGAAATGATTCATTATCTAATTAATATCCTAATGTGACATGATGGAATGCACTCAAGTTCCTGAGCCCACCATTTAATGATGAAGAATATGATATGGGAAGGTATGATCTTTATATCTTGGGATTTTTCAACTACAAACCCAAATACTTTGCATATCATTCATCGCAACTAGACCACTTTGGATGTGTTCTAGGTTTTGACTATATTCTTCAGGAACTCACATAGATCCTTTTAGTATTCATACTTGGGGGCATCCTAATTCCCCCACACCACCTAATGACATAACCTTATTCCCAGTTCATACTCGACTATTGAGGGTTTCTTCATATGGAACTCACTTTTCACACACACTTAGGAGCATCTATATTCCTCCCTTCTAGCTGGTTTTCTTTTATATGTTTTCCATCAAAAATCAAAAAACATTAGCTTATGTCTTGATTGGTTGCATTCTTCCTTGCTTATATTATTCTATGTTGTACCTTTACTTATTACTATAGTTCATAGTATGCTTTACCATTTTTTCATACACACAAGAACGTTCACATGGTATCTAGAGGTGAATGTAGGTTACTTACAAGTTAATAAATTATGTATGATGTTTGGCCCTATTTATTACCATTCTCACTAAGGCTCTTCAGGGAATCTACTTTATCTAACTTATTATCAGGTGTTTGTTGATGGTGAATCACAGCACCCATGAATGTCTACAACTTGATGGGTTGAGACTCTCTGTGTGATTGCATAACATGGAGCTTTTCCCAAGTGTGGGACCTTGCGAAAATGAAAAATATCTCTGGATGAAGGTCAGTTCCTATTCCTCTATTCAGATGTACACATAAGAATGCAAAGGTTTTACTCAAAAACCTAATCTAACTTTCAAAGGAGACAGGGAAAGAAGATGCATAAAAATAACCCTAAACTAACAAAGGTGATGCATCGAGGAATGAAGAAAACCTGTCTTGCCAATCAACACAAACCATAAAAATGCAATGCAAGATCATGCACAGATAACCAAATTTGTAGTGAAAGATTAGGAGGATTCAAATGAACAATGAGAGGGTTGAGAATCATCCATAGACATGCATTATTTTCTCCAAAGATTGATACAATACACTACAAAATGCCAAGAGGCAAAGTTGCATTACAGTTTTGAATGGGAGGTTTTAATTCCACAAATTCACCTGCCAAAGAGAAGAAGGGAGGGGAAAAACAAGAATGTCCAACTTTTAGAAAGAAGCCCCTCCTTACAATTTATAGGGAAGAAAAGAGAGGGAGAAGAGAGGAATTCGAAATCTACCCCAACCACCTCCAGACTGTATTTAATTCATCTCATTATGGCGGTAGGTGAGAACCCTAACAAACCCAAAAAATGACGAACTGTATTTTACATTTTTGAAGAAATTTTTCTCACCCAATTAAATATATCCAGTTGTAGTTGGACAGAGGACCTTGTAAGCTTTCCGAAAAGTCCAACCTTGCGTGAATCTGAGCTCCCTATGAAAACTTATGGCCATTTGAATATTCCCCAAGTCATTATCTGTTTCCAGTCGGGTTTGGGGTTCTCCTTTGCATTTACATCGGGTTTGGAGGATGCCTCGACATGTGTTTTGGTGCTTGTATTTTTCCAAAACCTACTTCCACCACTATTGCCAAGATTTCCTTTGTTTCGGGTTTAGAAATTAGACTTGCATATGCATCGGGTTTGGAAGGTGGCTCGACATGTGTTTGATGCTTGTGTTTTCCTAACTCCAAAACCTGATTTTCCTAGGTAGTGTTTTGGGTTCTCAAAACTCCCAAGCATCGGGACATGCCTTGTGATTTTCATGCTTCATGTCTCATGTTTCCTGAAACCTGAAACCCAAAATCCTTTGTGTCAGGTTTTTGAACCTCTTCGACATATTTCCTTTGTGTCGGGTTTTTGAACCTCTTTGACATATTTCCTTTGTGTCAGGTTTTTGAACCTCTCCAACATATTTCCTTTGTGTCAGGTTTTTGAACCTCTCTGACATATTTCCTTTATGTCGGGTTTTTGAACCTCTCCGACATATTTCCTTTGTGTCGGGTTTTTGAACCTCTTTGACATATTTCCTTTGTGTCAGGTTTTTTAACCTCTCCAACATATTTCCTTTGTGTCAGGTTTTTGAACCTCTCTGACATATTTCCTTTGTGTCAGGTTCTATATTTACCCGGGGGGTAGATATATATAACAATTTGGTGACTCAACGGGATTACCTGCCTACTAGGTAGAAGATCAGTGGCTTTTTAGCGATCCATTGGGCATGGAGTCATAAGAAATAACCTAAAACCAACCTGATATCTGATCCTGAGCCTGATACCACAACTCCTTCTCCGAGAGCACGCTGAACTGTAGAAATCCAACCTAGGAGCAACAAAACCTGTGCCAAAGCACTTAGGGAAACTAAAACCTAACTACAACAAGACAATGTGCATACGCACTTAGAGGAATTGAAATCTAGGCTAATATTTACAAGGGTAAACCTTTTCTTTTCAGTAGTAATTTTTAAGATAGATTATGTTAACCGGAATCGGGAGTTATTCTCCATCCAATGTAGACAATTAGAAGGCATTGCTACTCTTACATCCCGTGACCATGTAGGGGCCACTCCAAATGGCATCAAACTTGGAATGCCTTCCTGGTTTTTCCCGATCTGCATCCCATTTCAGAACTAGGTCCCCTTCCTAGAAGGTCCTTGCTCTTGCTTTCTTATCAAACCATCTTTTTACTAAGGCCTGATCTTTCTCAATTGTTTGAACTACATGTTCTCTGATTTCTTCCAATTCCATCAACTCTGCATACCTGGCCTCCATTGGTTCGAACTCAGCCAACTCCAACTGCTTCATGAGCTCCAATGCAGGTAGTTCTAATGATATAGGCAATACTGCCTCTTTCCCATAGACCAACTTGTAAGGGGAATTACCTGTAGACCTCTTTGGTGTTATTCTATCAGCCCATAATGCTGATTTTAGCTTGGTATGCCATGTTCTTTGATTTTCATCTAGAGTCCTTCTAATGATTCTTAGCAATTTTTTGTTCGTGGACTCTGCCTGTCCATTACCCTGTGGGTAATAGTTGGAAGAGGTGCTCAAGTAGATTCCATTCTTGACAGCCCATTCTGTAATCTTGGAACCTATGAATGCCAATGCATTGTCTGATATGATAGTGGCTGGCACACCGAACCTGGTCACTATTCCTTCATAAAATTCTAGTATGTTAGACTCATTTGCTTCTTTGAGCGCTACTACCTCGGTCCACTTGGTGAAATAGTCCTTTGCCATGAGAATCCACTTGTGGCCTTGGCTTGAGTTCGGATTGATGACCCCGACGAAGTCCAATCCCCATTACATAAATGGTTGGTCAACCAAAATTGGGTGCAATGGAAGTGTTGCTAGTCTTTCTTTGCCTGTGAAGAGTGCACATTTTTTGCACTTTTTTATCCATGTATAGCAGTCATTGAACACTGTGGGCCAATAATACCCTACCTTCATTATCTTGAGAGCTGTTACCCGTGGGGAAAAATGTCCTCTGGAATCTTCATCGTGAAAATGTTGTAGCACCCTCTCAATTTGATCTGTCCCAATGCACCTCAATAAAAATCCATTGATGTCTTTCTTGAACAAAACACCATCAACAAGAACATATGGAATAGCTTGTAATCTAAAGTATCTCCTCTTTGTTTTACTCATTTCTGGAGGGCATAGGCTTGTCTGTAGGAAGTGTATCATATACTGAGTCCAACAAGGAGTGGGCACATCATCATTTTCCTATTCTTGACCATCATGTAGTACCAAGACAGTCTCTTTTTCATCACCTGCTTCAACTTGCTGACTCAAGGCTAGTTGTTCACATAGTCCCTTTCCACGTACTAGTTTGGTGACCTTGATCTCAATGTCATATTCCATGACACGAGTGATCCATCCTGCACACTTCTCATTTAGATCCTTGTTTAGAAGGAATTCCTTGACTCCCGCATGAGAGACCAATAATTGGATCTTGTTGTTTGAGACTAGGTGCTTGAATTTCTTTAAGCTCCTGATCACTGCAAGGACATGATTTTCGATGAAAGAGTACCTAGTTTCGTATTCCTCCAAGCCTTGACTGAAGAAAGCAACTGGTTGTTCTGATCCCTCTTTGTTTTGTTGTATTAGGATTGCAGAAATCGTGTCCCCACCACCAAAGGCATATAACATGAAATCCTTGGAGAAGTCTGGATTGACGAGAGTCAGAGCTTGAGATATAGCCTCTTTTATTGCCTCAAAACTTGCCTTGCCTTCAGATGTCCACTTAAATGCCATGCTCTTCTTTAACATCAGTGTTATTGGCTTTACAAGAGCTGCAAAGTTTGGAACAAACCTGTGGACAAAATTGATCCTTCCTAAGAAGCTTTGAAGAGCCTTCTTGTGACTTGGCAATGGCAATGTTCTAATTGCTTCAACTCTCTCTGGGTCAATCATCAACCCCTCCTTTGAAACAATATGGCCTAGAAGTTTTCCTTCGTGAGCCAAGAATATGCATTTTTTGGGATTCAATGATACCCCAAATCTCCTACATCTCTAAAATACCTGTCTCAGATGAAAGAGGTGATCCACTGCATTTTTGGAGAACAAAGTGATGTTGTCAAGATATATCAGAACTATTTTATTGATCAACCCCTTGAATTCCATATCCATTGCCCTTTGGAAAGTGGCTCCAGCATTTGATAGCCCAAATGGCATCTTCTTGTAGGCATAGGTGCCCCATTTGGTGGTGAAAGCTATCTTAAACTGGTCATCTTCTTTCACCATTATCTGATTATACCCTGAGTAGCCATCTAGGAGAGAGAATCTCTCTGAACTGGATACCACTTGCAATATTTGTTCCATTGAAGGAAGTGGGTAATGGTCTTTGAGAGATGCCCTGTTGAGGTCTCGAAAGTCCACGCACAGCCTGATCTCTCTGTTCTTCTTCCTGACCGGTACCAGGTTTGCAACCCAACTTGAGTGCTTGATCAGGAATATAATGCTTGCCTCTATTAGCTTGTTTAGCTCTTTCTTCATTAGAGGCTCGATGTGAGGGTTGACTGGTCTTTGTTTCTACATGATGGGCTTAGCATCTGGATCTAGTTCTATTGTATGTTGTGCCAACTTCAGGTTGAATCCTCGTAGGTCCTCATAGCTCCAAGCGAAGACATCTGGAAATTCTTGGCAAAGTTGTATGAAATCTGATTTCTCCTGTTCAGTGGCCACTTTACCAATTTGAAGTGTTTTACCTTCCCCAATCGGAATTGGCTCTGAATCTTCTCCTTTGACCTATATGTTAGCCTTTTCTTTACAGAACTAGTCGTTAGGATTGAATATGGATTCCAATGTTACTAAACCCTTGGGAAGTTTGTTTGTCCATAGATGCACTACTTCATCCCCGTACTGCTGCTCTAGTCTATCCTGATTCCTAGCCAAGAATTCAGCCTCTTCTTGCAAGAAATTGACGATCTGTTGATTGTTCTCAAACACCTGCCAGCTCCTGTTATTATCTGGCACTGCTGGCCTCACAATCACATGGATATGTGGCTGTGTTTTTTCCCTTTTGATGTTTTCAACCACATCGAACATTGCTCCAACTGCTGTGAGCCTATCCATGACTTCATTTTTCTTCCTGGGTATGGACACAATGTTGAAAGCTTTGAAATCCTCAATGAGGTCCCATACCCTGTTCTTGTAGCTCTTCAACAGGTCATTCTTTGTAGCATGTTGTCCCCTGACTTGGTTGACGATTAGCTCACTATCTCCCAAACACCTACAAGTTCTTTATGCCCTTTTTCCTGGCCCAATGAAGTCCATGAATCAATGCCTCGTATTCAGCCGTGTTGTTTGAATAGGAAAACTGGAAACAAAAAGATGAAAAATATTTGATGTCTTGTGGTGAAATCAACATTGCACCACCTCCAGCACCTTGTCTGCTTCTCGAACCATCGAAAAATAGTTTCCAAAATTCATTTTCATCCTTTTGTTCAAGCTGAATGATGTCGAGGATGGGTGAATTTTCTTTCATGTACACAATACACGCCCAATTCAGATTCTTCAATTTCCTTGTATGGGTCAAATTCATGACTCTTGTTTGCCCATTCATCCAAAGTCAAATCAAGAATTCCCTCGACCTTAGTACCTATTTCTAGATCATTTGAACACTCCTCCTGATCAAAAGCTAAGCAATTTGCATTGATAGGACTTGGTACATGAGGCTCAATATGGAAATTGGCAATTGGTTCTGACCTAATTGTTGCTTTGGCCCCATACCTTGTCCTAAAAATCATGTGTGACCAATCTGCAGACAAATATCCACCGATTTTTGCAGTGAAGTCTCTTGATAGACACAATACAAAGAGTGGCGGAAGGTCAATCACAGACACATCTTACAGAACTCTAACATTAGGATAGGCATGTAGTGTTAGGCTTAACCCTTTTATGACCGCAACTATTTGAACTGATGTTCCATCTAGCTATACTACTCCTTTCAACATTGGCTCATACTTCAGACCCAATTGATCCGCTATTTTCTTCAGCATGACTGAACTACGTGCCCCTGAATCTATCATGCAATTGTGTACCAAGTGGTTTCCAACAACCAATGACACATAAAATGGTGGAGGCTTCAAATTTTTGCTTGTCTGGCCCCCATCGTGTTGTACTGCATTAGTGAGAACTTTCTCATGTCTCCCGAGTTTGATACATTTGAGGCAGACCAATTAGCCATTGCAGCTTGCAATAGATCTGGTTGCCCTGGGATCACTAGTGATTCCCACATGGAAATGTTCACCTGTTTCTTCTTCATTTGATCGATGATGTTGAAAGGGGATGAATTGTCCTTTTGTTGTCCCTTACTTGGTGTAACCTTTTGTGGAGCTTGAAAAGGTGCGTGCGTTGCTACAACAGGTACCTTAGGCTGATTTTGCACATTTGGAGCTGTGTTTGGTCTACTGACCCCTTGTTGTGTAGGAGTGGGCTGAGAAATAATTGGATTAGATGGTTGTCACTCTTCTATAATTCTCTTCTTTGACTGTGTGTTGGCAGCCACACCTTGAAAAGGTTGTTGGTTAACTCCACAAAAGTCTTCCGTTTTCCAATTGGCCAATGTAGTTTCTGTTGGAGGTCCTTCTTGTTGCATTTCTTGCTGTTGATTCTCTTCCTGGCTTGGTTCTTGAGGCACACCAATGGTTTGCACCATCAAGGCCTGATTTAGTGCACCATTGAAAACACGCTGACTAATTGTGAGGTAGATTGCAAGGGTAACACCAGTCGTACTCTTGCCATGTTGTTTTGTGTTGGAACCAAGGCTCTTGAGGATGTTGTTGCATTTGGATCATACGGTCGAAATGGCCTGGCAGCTTGAGGTTGTCCTTAGTTTTGGTTTTGATTTACAGCCTGAGGTGGTGGTCTATTTTGTTGATATGAGGGCCTAGCTTGGTACTGTGCTTAAGGCTGATACAGTCTAGAACTTTGAGCTTGTTGTCTTTTGATAGTCACTAGCTCATTTCCAAGGTTTTGTAGCTGTTTCATAACCTCCTACAATTCCTTTGAAGTATTTGAAGGAGTCGATGCCTCATTATTGCTTTGATTTCTAGGGGTTGGAATGGGATTCAGTTCTGGTGCTTGACTGGTTGTAGGATTTCCCATATCTGGATAGAGAGGCATTGGTGGCCTTGGTGCAAGCTTACCATCTTGGATCAAATAATTCTCTACTCTGATAGCTGTGTCATAGGCCCCTAACAGATTTGTCCATCCCATTGATTGGATCATCATAGATATGTCTGAATTTATAGCCTTTAATGAAATAAAGGAATGCACCTTCGGCGGTTGGTCTAACAGCTATTGGAATCCTGTCCCATGTCCGTTGGAATCTGAAGTTGAAATCTGTCATTTGTTCATTAGGAGCCCTTTTGATTGTTGTCAGTTGTTCCAATAAAGACAAATTGTCTCACCCCTCTCCCTGAATTAGTTGTAAAGAGCTGAACAAAGTTGGTTCCAATTCGTAATAGACCCTGCTGCTAGGCTCCTAAACCATTGTAAGGCCTTACCTTTGAAAGATGAAGCCAATAACTTGACTGCAACATCCATTTCATTTATTTCGTGGATTGCACATGCATTAGCAATATCCTGGATGTGATCAATAGGAGTAGTATGATTTTCTCCTGTGAAATAGGGGATATTCTTTAGCACTGAAACTGGAACTTGATTCTAAGCATTTAGGGCAAGTGGACTACTGCCCGTGAAATTGACAAAGGGATTCGGTGGTAGATGTGCCATTATGATTGGCCTAAGAACCTTGGTTGATGCGAGAAAAGGTCTACCGGGTGGAGGTGTAGACAAAGTCCTGTTAGGTGGAGATGGTGATCTTTGTGGTCTTCTTGCTCTCCTCCCTGTGTCTAGTGAAAGTTGCAAGTAGACAAATAACCCCTCTTCTCGGGTATCGGACCTGGTTTGAATTCTTCTCATGTACCTGGAAAATTTTTGCTGCTACACTACCAAATTCTATCCCTTCGGAGTCACCAGATGTGTTAGAGAACGAGCCTCAAAAGGCTGGATTTTGCCAAGTTACACACCAAACTTGAGAATATTGAAAATAGAATTAAAAATGTTGAAGGACCCGGAGGATACAGTCTTCAATTCAGAATTCGGGTCTTTTTGTGTAGTTTCGAATCCCCAAAAGGTATAGGTGGAAACTTAGGTCATGCAATGTAACTTACAAAACTTGAATTGCCATGTGTCGAAACTTGGGACATGCTTAACACTTGGGAAAACTGAAAACACTAAAAAACCATGAAATTTTGAAAGTCAAAATCTCAAAAATCTAAGGATACCCTTTTGAATATTTTTCTCTGATCTACCAAATAGTGAAATTTTGACTTGTCTTGAGCAAGTTAAGCCCTTGAAAATCGATTTCAGAGTTCAGCTTGGAACGTGAAAAATCCAAAAATTGTAAAACTTGCAATTTCTAAGTCCAAATTTCTTGTAAATTCCTTCAAATATTATGGAATGACCTCTTGGGCCCACCAGGTGTGCCATAACTATTAATGGCAAATCACAACACCCCTAAATTTCTGAAACTTGATGGGTTGAGACTCTCAGTGTGATTGCATAACATGGAGATTTTCCCAAGTGTGGGACCTTGTGAATTGGGAAAGCTCTCTGGATGAAGGCCGATTCCTATTCCTTTTTTCAGATGCACACATAAGAATGTAGAGGGTTTACTCAAAAACCTAATCTAACTTGCCAAGGAGACAGGGTAAGAAGATGCATAAAAATTAACCTAAACTAACAACAGTGATGCACCGAGGAATGAAGAAACATCTATCTTGCCAATAAACACAAACCATTAAAATGTAATACAAGATCATGCACAGATAACTAGATTTGTAGTGAAAGATCAAGAAGATGCAAATGAACACTAAGAGGGTTGAGAATCATCCATAGACATGCATTATTTGCTCCAAAGATTGATACAATACACTACGAAATGCCAAGAGGAAAAGTTACATTACAGTTTAAGATGGGAGGTTTGAACTCCACAAATTCACCTACCAAAGAGAAGAAGGGAGGGGAAAAATAAGACTATCCAACTTTCTGAAAGAAGCCCCTCCTTACAATTCATAGGGAGAAAAAGAGAGGGAGAAGAGAGGAATTTGAAATCTACCCCAACCACCTCTAAACTACACTTAATTCATCTCATTATGGTGGTAGGTGAGAACCCTGGCAAACCAAAAATATGACGAACAATATTTTACATTTTTGAAGAAATTTTTCTCACCCAATTAAATATATCTAGTTGTAGTTGGACAGAGGACCTTGTAAGCTTTCCGAAAAGTCCAACCTTGCTTGAATCTAAGATCCCTGTGAAAAGTTATGGCCATCTGAATATTTCTTGTGTTAGGGTCTGTCTTCCCAGTCGGGTTTGGGGATCTCCTCTGCATTTGCATTTGGTTTAGAAGGTGGCTTGACATATGTTTAATGCTTGTGTTTTCCCAAAACCCGCTTCCACCACTATTGCCAAGATTTCCTTTGTTTCGGGTTCAAAAAATTGGACTTGCATATGCATCAGGTTTGGAAGGTGGCTCGACATGTGTTTGATGCTTGTGTTTTACTGACTCCAAAACCTGATTTTCCTAGGTAGTGTTTTGTTTTCTTGGAACTCCCAAGCATTGGGACATGCATTGTGATTTTCATGCTTCATGTCTCATGTTTCCCGAAACCCGAAACCTGAAATCCTTTGTGTCGGGTTTTTGAACCTCTCCGACATATTTCCTTTGTGTCAGGTTTTTGAACCTCTTCGACATATTTCCTTTGTGTTGGGTTTTTGAACCTCTCTGACATATTTCCTTTGTGTCGGGTTTTTGAACATCTTCAACATATTTCCTTTGTGTCTGGTTTTATATTTACCTGGGGGGTAGATATATGTAACAGTGCTATCATTGCAATATTTCAAATTTTTATTCTTATATTCATATATTACATTTTTGCATAATAATTATATTTTTTAACATGCTAACATGTTCTTCATGTGTCACATTTTCCTTACAGGAATCCTTCTAATCACGATTGTATAATTTTCTTGTACTTTATTTGTCATTGTTTTTCGGTTATGTCCTATGTTTTCTTGTTATATTATTTTCATAAACCTTGGTGGCTCTAATTGTCTTTGTGACATTCTGAGTGGTGTCCCATGAATGCAACTAGCTAATCATTGTGTCCTTTTTTAATTTTTCCTATAGACCTTTACTAGTTATTTTAGTGTGTATTTATTGTTTGTCACTAACACTTGTATGTTAGAATTTTACCCTTGCTTTTCTTGTGCCATGGTATCTACCATGTGTAATCCCTACCCCCTTGCATAATTTCTATCTCAGATGTGCACATCAATTTCAGTCTTCCTCGTTTGGTCTTTGTTCATATTTTCTCATCTCACACACCAAAAATGAGTGGGGGAAAACATCAACTGAATATTTCACCCTTCTAGTAGTCACATAAAATAGTTATAGTGACACATACATCAAAAAGAGGAAAAAAATTAGTTACAGAATAGGGCCAAAAATACACTTGGACACAAAATGCAATGTCAACATACACACCTATAATAAATAGGAACACTTGGGCACTAGTATCCCACATTGGAGCTCATGTACTATGGTAAAATAGTTACAAATCAATTTTAGTAATTGCATAGTCATAGTTTTCTCTAGTTTCAACAATTACAAAACCTATTTTAGATTGAAATCAATTACTAATAAGAACAAATTACTTACAAAAGAAATAAATAAGGGAATGACACCTCGGGCATATAAAATACATAGATATTCCAATATCATTTTTATCACCTGAGGTAAGGTACAAATTGGGTTTTTGATTATTTTTAGTGGCCCTTATTCATAAGGTAGCATTAATAGTTGGAGGGAAAACAAAACACTCTCCTAATACACTTTCCCTTAATGGTAACAAGAATCCTAAATATGAAGTTTAACACTAGGACGCTCAAATCCCTATTTTGGCAACAGGATGCCCAAATCCTTTGTGTTATTCTAAATAGCTCCTAAACATTGGGTCTATAAGTAGGAAAAAAATTCTATCCCTTTCACTTTCAACACTCCACGTGCATTCTAGCTCCTTGGTATACCTTTTCCAATACACATTTTCATTTCTACATATTTTCCAAGTTTAAGTTCAATTGTATTTACCTAGAGCGTTGAATATAATTTTTTATTTTGCATCTATTATCTTATTTTTTTGAAGGAAAAGAACATAAGAAACCATGAAGAAAATCTCAAACATTCTCCAGAAAATGTGAAACTCTAAGGAACTACATGGACACATCATCATCACTCCACGCATGCAAGGTCACCAGTAGGATCTTTATCCTTGCATCTCCTTAGAATTTCACAATTGACATTTTGGGTAACTGCACCAAGTTCAGGGGCTAAAAGGGGGTCTTAAGTGGACACTTCTTTCTGAAATATAAAAATATCCAACTTATATGAGTTATTTGAAATAGTTACACTCAAAATTGGAAGATGTTGTAAGAACATGAATCGCAACATTTTGAGTCTAGTTTCTAAGCTACTATTTTTTTTAAATGGTTAAGTTTAAGTGGGCGAAATAAATAAAATACCAACATGTGCTCCTATTTTTGTTAAAAAACATAGTAGATAGTGTTTCATGCCCCCCACCATTTTTTAGCACTATTTAGTATTTTTGAAAACCCTTTGCTAGAAAGATAGATAAGAGCATCTAGTTTGTGCTAGTTTTTCTAAATATTTTTCTAGTACAAAAAATTTATATTTTGAAAAATAACAGAGCTCCGACCGTGCCCCCAACTACCTCAAAATAATCAAAATTTCATTTTTTTGAATATGTATAGAATTAGTCCTAGTTTGTGCCTAAATTTTTTTTATTCAATTTCGATGAGTCGAAAAAAAGATAAACAAAGAAAGATAGACATGTATAAAATCCACAAAATAGCTACAAAAAGGAATAGTTAGAAAATAATTAGTATGGTAACCTTATATTATTCAGAAAATTTTAAAAATCATATTTTTAGAAAGAATAATATTTTCTCGACCTCATAGTCATATATTTATTAAATTGGGTGACCGTTTAAGTTTGATTTTGTATGGAGGAAGAGGTATTTTATCTATTTTCTACAAAAACATGATGTTTTTTGTTTTTGTGTAGGTCCATACATCATGCTTGGGGATCCAAACCAGATCCAAGCCTTGGAAAAATTAAAAACTCATAACGCGTACGCGTTATGTCTTCTATATATTTTATGGTCCCCCAAGGTTATTTTCATATCTTTCATGGGATTTTTGTCTCCTTTCTGTCTATTCTATAAATTCATGTACATTCTTTCACAAATTTTGAGTAGTTGAGCTTGTCCCCTACCTTACTATCTATATTTTGTAATCATGGGTGATAAAAGTAGAGCTAAGGACAAGAGGAAAGTCAAGAACAAGACACTAAAGCAATTGGAAGAGATGAGAATAAATAAAATGAAGCGGATGCAAAAACTTCATGTAGGGTAAGGTACATCTACTATATCAAATGTACCTAATGTTTTAGAAAATGAGGATGAAATACATAATGAAAATGTAGAGAATAATGATTTTGCAATGAATATTGATATTGAATTGAATGATAACATTGGTATGGATAAAGAAATTGATATGAATCCAAATGTTGAACCTTTACCTGAGAACCTAAATGTTGAACCTTTACTTAAGAATCCAAATGTTGAACCTTTACCTGGGAATCCAAATGTTGAACCTTTAGTTGAGAATCCAAATACCTAAGAATCCAAACGATGAACCTTTACCTGAGAATTCAAATGTTGATCCTGAAAGTTTTATGGAAACACTGAATGAAGAAAGTAACCTTGTTAATAAATCTTCACCTTTAAGAACACCTCCTTCGATTTTGTGAAGAAAACTAACTCACTCAATTGAAATTAATGACAACATTATAAAACCAAAGCCTAACAAAATCTCTGAAATAAATGTGAGAAGAAAAGCTAGGGGAATTTGAGATAATTACTTTGAGAACTTAAATGACACACAAAGATGTAAATTATTTGTTATAATGATGGAATTAATTAATATGAGACCTACAATGAAGACCCTGGGGTTAAGAACATCTAATGTTTCTGATCGAAATGTGTCAATTGTTAAAAATATACATAAAGCATACCAAACCGTAGGTGTTGACAGATGCACCAAAGATAGTAATGCTACATGACATGTACTTACTAATTGTATAGTAAGTGATAAAAAATTTAATAAACACTTGATTAGAAAAACAAGAAGAGCTTTAAATCAATAGGGAGATGCAAGAGTCTTGAGTCAGTCAATAACACTGACTATTGGGCATTCTCTAGCAGACTCCCATGGAAAGACAAGGATACATCTGATATTCTAAAATAATTATTTGTAAAGTATTGGAATGAGAACACAAGGGTTTCATTGAATAAAAGAGATACAATAAAAAGAAGAATGCGTTCTCGTAATCATGAATCGTGTGTAAATTCTTTTTGGATATGAATAAAACATAATTTTTCTTTAAGTTTAAGAATGAAAATCCATAAATCAACATTAGCCAAAGATTCATTGAAATGAATAAACTCTTTTATGTGAAAATCAATCACTCACATACCACTTGTTGTTGCATGCATCATGTTGAATTTCAATGCATCATCATGTTTTTTTGTCAAATATGTTGTGTTTTACATATTGACATCATGTTGCAGGAGTGTGGATTAAATTTCCCACCAAAATTTGCAAGAGAATTTATTCCTATGATATTTTTTGAAAAAACAACTGGACAATTTTTTATAACAAAGCATGTTTGGATAGAACATGCAACGTATGTGGTGGTCTACCAAAATTGAAAAGTTGTATCTATGAGGAGAGTACAAATTCAATAGGAAAATAATTAGTTGGTTTCAATAAATTTAAATCAGTGGCATATTAATTAAAAGATGAAAATGAATCTAAGAGGTACGAGCCTATTACAAAACAATTACTTGTATCAGAATATATGGTCAAATTCATAGAGGAAAATTTTTATGAGTATGCAAGGCACACACATAGAGCTCGATGGTTAGATAAAAAATTCAAGTTAATAAAGGACACATTCCCACTTGGTATCATTGTTTCAGTGGTTGAATTCGTAGAGAATTACACATTGCAGACACAAATGGAGGTTTAATATCAATGCTATAACTTAGTGTAAGTTTCTATTTTCATGTATATAACACTCATGAACTCTTTATAAATCATTGAGCTAGATGAAAAAATATTAAGAGAGTATCATTTCTACACTAGTGATGATCAGGCACATTACAAAATATGTGCAAGGGTGTTTCAAGGTGTTTTATGTGAACTTGAATGAGAGGAACATTTATTTCAATCAACATTACATTTGGTTGGACAAATAAACATCATAATTCAAGAATTCATGGATGTTTTATTGTCTAAACATGATGCACAAATAAACATGTGTACAACATATATGGATTTTTACTGAGGTGTAGGAGCATGTTTGAAAAGATAACTTTCAAGAGAAGAGTTAAAGTTCAAGGATGGTGCTAAATTTATAGGTGCAAAAATAATTGTTGATTGGTGTGTCAATAAAATGGGCCAAGAATCTCAATAGAGTACAATGGATCATAGATATTTCTGGTTGATAGAGGAACAACATTTGAAAAACTATGAAATATTGTATGGCAACTGTACAGGATCAAGTGATATGCACTCATTTTGTAGTTCAAATGCAAGTTCTTGGACTATATATACTAGGTTCATAACATGTTTCTATATATCATGCATTGATTTTGTGTGGAATGAATGTGAGTCATAGTAGTCAATTGACGAATGAACTTGTAGACCTCTAATTCCACTCGCCACATCAAGTTCCACGAACATTACAACTTGCAGTGTCTTCATATCATATGACAACATCACCTGGACTTTGGACCAAGTCTCTGAGATTAGTGCAATAAGGTACATATGTATATCATGTTTTAGATTTATAAATGATTAAATGATCAACTCTTAATGTATTTTAAATTTGACTTGAGTTCTAGTTTGTGATATAAGGCATGTTTTTACAGTTATTGTGATAGAATTTAACAAAGAGGGAACATACTACTTCTTGTCTCGTTGTGTAGAGGGGGAATTTTTTTTTACTTCCACAGTAATTGATAATGAAGGCCTTGAGTATACCATTGGGTCATTGGTAGTCACTGGAACTTGGCTTTGACGATATCCTATTAAAAAATCAAATACTTGAGTTGTTTGAAGACTATGAAGTACAATTGAAAGATACTTCATTATTCACATTTGATTCTTACAACAAATATTCAATTGATCAAATATCGAGGTAGGCCATTAAATAAAAATTTGTGGAAGGTTCGTGAATCAGATCATAAAGCAAATATGTTGCTACTGTCAAGTTTAGAGTTGATCATTGCGGTTCATTTGATTGAATTTACAAAGGTATGTTCTTCATGAATTTAATTTGAATATTTACTTTAATGATTTAAAAAAAAAATTCTATATGATTTAAAATTCTATTTAATTTCTTACTAATATGTTTATGTAGGTTAGTGGTGCCCAAAAATTTTCCACCTTCACGTGGTTTGCACTGTTAGTAGAGAATTTATTATTCTTGAAGCCAAGAGATGATAAGGGAAAATAAATATTAGAAAGGAAAAATAAACATAAATTATCATTTCACCACCTATATTATATGAATAACCTATATTATTCATGTGGTTGGCAATGGACAACTTTACACTGACTCAAACTGGGATATTCAACACGTTTGCAAACAATAGGACAATGAGAGGACCAAATTGAGATGGATAAAATGAGACGGGATTTTGTAGAGGGTATAAATGTGGAGGTGTAGGATTTTAAGGGACATTTCTAGGTGCCACAAAGTCTGAGAAATCATCCGATGAACTTATAGCATTTTTTTGTCTTAGGGCTCTTAAGGGACTACACCTAGCCAAAGTAGCCTGAAAACACAGGGAGCATAGGAACCAAAAAGAAACCTCCCCAAGCATTTACTAGGATATATTTATGCATGTGCATAATAATTTCAATCCTACGAGCTCCAGTTTACAAAATATAGCATTGACCAACCTTACACTGACCGAAATTGCATTATTTGGCATGATTGCAAACATTAGCACAACAAGATAACCAAATCGAGATGGAAAAATTAAGATAGGATTTTGTAGAGGGCCAAAACATGGAGGTGTAGGATCTAATGGGACCTTTATAGGTGCCACGGAATTTGAGAAATTACCCAATGAACTCATAGCATTTTTTGGTCTCATGTCTCTCTAAGGGTCTACTCTTGGACGAAATAGCCGGGAAGCACCAGGAGCATTGCAGGGAACCAAAAATACATCTTCCTAAGTAGCATTTACCATAGCCATCCTAAACATCATATACGCAGTCGGTTTGGTCCCACGAGATTCCATTTGTAAAATATAGAATCAAACAAACTTACACTGACAAAAACTATAGTATTTGGCACAGATTGCAAACATTAGCACAACAGAGAGAACCAAATGGATATGGAAAAAACTGAGACTTAGGATTTTGTAGAGGATCCTAATATGGACATATAGGATCTAACGATGACCTTTCTAAGTGCCATGGAGTCCAAGAAATCACCCGTCAAAGTTATAACAATTTTTGGTCTTGTGGCTCTTAAGGGACTACATCCGAATGAAATAGCCTGGAAGAAATGACACCATAATGCACCAAAATGAAGCCTCCAATAGCATTTACCTGTCCATCTATATGCATGTGCATATTCGGTTTGGTCACATGAGCTTATTTTTGCAAAATATAACATCGGAAAACCTTACGTTGACCCAAACTATAGTATTTGGCACGATTGCAAACATTAGCACAATGAGAGAAAAAAATTGAGATGGAAAAAACCAAGATAGAATTTTTATAGGGTATTAACATGGAGGTGTTAGATCTAACAGGACCTTTCTAGGTGTTAGGGAGTCTAAGAAATCACCTTTCAAAGTTATAGCATTTTTTTTGTCTTAGGGCTCTTAATGCACTACGCCAAAACAAAGTAGTTCGAAAGCAACTACACCACCCACACCCAAAAAAATCCTCCACTATTGTTTAACTAGCCATATAGATGTGTGTGCACAGCTGTTTTGGTCTCATGAGCTTCTGTTTGCAAAATATAGCATCAAATAGCCTTACACTGACTCAAACTACAATATTTGGCACGGTTACAAATAATAACACAATGAGAGAACCGAATCAAGATGGAAAAAATTGAGATAGGATTTTTTAAAGGGTCCCAACTTAGAGGGTTTGGATCTAATAGAACCTATCTAGGTGACATGGAGTCCAAGAAATCACCTATTTAAATTATAACATTTTTTGGTCTCTGGGGTCTTAAGGAACTACGCCTAGACGAAGTATCCTAGAAGAAATGGCACAATCCCACACAAAAATAATCCTCCACTAGTGTTTACCTAGCCATCCAAATGTGCATGCGTAGTCATTTGAGTGTCATGAGCTTATGATTACAAAATAATGCATCAAACAACCTTACACTGACTAAAACTACAATATTTGATACAGTTGTAAACAATAACACAACGAGAGAACCAAATCAATCTGGAAAAACTGAAATGAAATTTTTTGGAGGGTCCCTACATTGAGGTGTAGGATTAGATGATACCTCTGAAGGTGCCACAAAGTCTAAGAAACCACCCATTTAAGTTATATCATTTTTTCATCGCAAGGCTCTTAAGGGATAGTCAGATCAGTGCCATGAGCTACCATTTGCAAAATAATGCATCTGATAGCCTTACACTGACCCAAACTGTAGTAATTGGTTTGGTTGTAAACAATAACATAATAAGAGAACCTAATTGAGCTTGAAAAAACTGAGACAGGATTTTGTATAGGGTCCCTACATAGAGGTGTAGGATTAGATGGGGCCTTATGAAGGTTGTCGCAGAGTTTGAGAAATCACCCATCGAAGTTATAGCATATTTTGGTCTCAGGTCTCTTAAAGGACTATGCCCAGATGAAGGTAGCCCGGAAGCAATGACACCATCCCACACAAAAATGAAGCATCCAATAGCATTTACCTAGCCATTTGGATGTGTGTGTGTGCATTCGTTTCAATTCCATGAGCTTCTGTTTGTAAAATAATACATCAGACAACCTTACACTTACTCAAATTGTAGTATTTGGCGCAATTGCAAACAATAACACAATGAGATAACCGAATTGAGATGGAAAAAATTGAGACAATTTTTGTATAAGATCCCTATGTGGAGGTGTAGGATCAGATGGGAACTCTGAAGGTGCCACTAGACTCCAAGATATCACTCGGCAAAATTATTAGCCTTTTTTGGTCTTAGAGCCCTTAAGGGACTATGTCCGACATGAAGTAGCTCGAAAGCAATGGCACTCATCCTGTGCCAAAAAGAAGTCTCCACCAATATTTATCATGGCCATCTGGGAGCGTGTTGGTGTATTCGGTATTCGGCACCAAGATTTTCCATTTGTAAAATAATGTATCGGACAGCCTTACATTGACTCAAACTATAGTATTTAGCTTACTTGCAAACAATAGCACAACAATGATAGACTGAAATCGATATGGAAAAAACCAAGATAGGAATTTGGTAGAGGGTCCCTGCATGGAGGTTTAGGATCAGACGAAACCTCTCTAGGTGTTACAAAGACTAAGATATCATCCGTCAAAGTTATATCCTTTTTTGGTCTCGGGGATCTTAAGGGACTACCTCTAGATGAAGTATCCTAAAAGCAATGACATCATCATGCACCAAAAAAAACCCCAATACTGTTTATCAAGCCATTTAGACGTGTTGGCATAGTCAGTTATGTTCCACGAGCTTCCATTTGTAAAATAATGCATTGGACATCCTTACACTGACTCAAACTATAATATTTCGCATGGTTACAAACAATAACAAAATGAGAGAACCAAATTGAGATGGAGTAAACCATGATAAAACTTACTATATTTTCCCTACGTGAAGGTGTAGGACCAGACGATACCTTTCTAGGTGCCACGGAGACCAAAATATCACCCGTCAATGTTATAGCCTTTTTTGGTCTCAGGTCTCTTAAGCGATTACGCCCAGATGAAGTAACACATAATAAATGACATTGTATGAAACCAAAAAGAAGCCTCCAAAAGAATTTACTAGGCCATGTGGATTTTTTTGTGTAGACAGTTTGGTTCCTCAAGATTCTATTTACAAAATAATGTATTGGACAACCTTACATTGACTTAAATGCAGTATGTTGCACGGTTGCAAACAATATCACAACGAGAGAACCAAATCAAGATGGATTAAACTGTGATAGGATTTCCTAGAGGGTCCCTACATAGAGGTGTAGGATAAAAATATACCTTTCTAGGTGCCATGGAGACTGGGATATCACCCATCAAAGTTATATCCTTTTTTAGTATCAGGGATCTAAAAGGACTACGCCCAAACAAAGTATCCCAGAAAGCAACAACACTGTCTGACACCAAAATGAAGCCTCCAAAAGCATTTACCTAGCCACATGGATGTGTTGGTGTAGTTAGTTTTGTTTCCATGAGATTCCATTTGCAAAATAATTCATTCTACATCCTATCACTCTCTCTCCCTCTCATGTTCTCTTTCTCTCTCTCTCTCTCTCAAAATCTCAATCTCACTCTCACTCTCTTTTCCTCTCACATTCTCACTAACTTTTTATTTATTTTGAATCAAATAAAATTTAGTTTTATTGACTACTCGACTAAGATTTCATGGAAATATTAGGACCATATTTCCTAGTCTCATGCCTAGAACCATCATTGAGTCTGATTGTACAAAATAAGCATAGCAACAGGGGAATTCCTATGAACACACAGGGGTTATCAATCACCTAGTAAATATTTCTTTTTTAGTTTTGAATGGGAGTCAGCTGGCCTACAAATTAGTAACCTTCCATTCATTGATAATTCCTTCTATGATAAACGCATGGATGATTTCAAAATCGCGTTCAAAACGATAGGGGTAGTCATCAAGCATAGTGAAGGATGTGATGTGATTTCCAAACAACTTGAAATTCATACAGATTTAGAGGTCATAACATGAATTTACAAATATCTATCATTATAAATGGAAGCTAAGAAACAGTGTCTCTCCGTATCTAAGGATCAAGCACTACTAGGGTCTTTGGCAGGATTGGACATTCAGGAATCATCGAGTTTCTGAATCACAATGTAGTTACATCTGGAGAAACATTATCAAACATTAGAGTAATGCATCTTGGAAAATAAAATTGAACCTTAGAAATCCTCTCAAATTGCCAGCTTACACAAGCACTGGACATATCAATCTTTGTTCTTTGAATGAAACCTTCATTCTCGATAGCTTACAACTGAAAGAATGATTCAAAAGACCATAAAAAATGATCAAATTTGTTTGGTATCCTAATCCATCAGACCCAAAAATACCACTGGACTTGTTATTCTCAATTTATAACTCTCTTGGAGCTCCAAATATAAATCACAAGCTATAGAAAAAAAGGAGATAGCTGTATTTGGTAACATTTCTTTGTACCGAATTGTTCTTGGATATATGACATTTCCCTCCAAAATATCAGCATAATTGGACTATCATACAAAAATAAGGCCTTTTTTGTGAGTGTGTAGGTGTCCTAGTCCTGGTCCTAGTCTAGGTCATGTTATTAGTCTTGTTTCTATTTCTTGTTCTAGTTCTGGTCGTGGTCATCTAATATGGAAGTTTTAGGAAAGGAATACACACTTGAAGAATTATTCCCATTAAGATTGTTGGCAATGCCAATGACAGTGACACTTCCTATGGAATTTAGTTGGAGGAAGGTGGGTTTATGCTCTTGTTGGTATTTTATCATGGCATCATAGGTATCATTTCTATTATTATCGGAGAGAACTCCCGATGATTGTGTGATAAGTTTAAAATCTCCCTTGGTTCTTAGGAAATTATATTTTATCAGGATGCAATAACAATGCTAATTTTCTATACTATTTCTTAATGAGAGTGGGATTAGAGGAGGAGTTTACCTGTAAGATGGAATACCAGTCAATGAGGCCTAAAGAGGTTACCTATAAGATGACATACATATAAGATGGTGTACTAGTCCTAACTGTGAGTTTTGAGACAATTTCCTTTAGATCCATAGAGCAAGGAGTTGGAAGTAAGTGAAAAGAAGAAGGATGGATTTGTGGTTTGGGAGAAAAGAGTGAGAGTGATATCAATGTGGATGAGTGTGGAGTGTTGGTGCTGTAGGTGCATGATAAGATACGAACCAGTACAAAGAGACCATGAGCAATAATAAGTGCAAGTAAGGTAAATACACATATACACATTGATAAATTGAACGAATAATTATTCAGATTAGATAACTCTTTATATACATACATTATATAAATATTTATTTCCAAAGTTTCATGTATATTTTAAATTGAAAATTCTAGTATAAAAAACCAATAAATGAAAAAATAATCCATAATGTCTTATATTTTCAAGTGCACATCATATTAGTTTCATACAAAAATATCGAGTTCCAAATTGTATTAACATGCATAATAAATATAAAAATGCACAAATAGGTCATATAATATCAAGTGAATGCCATATAGGCATACATACAATGTCAAATGTGCATACAAACCATGCACATAAGCATAAAAAAAACTGTCATAAGACACACACACACACACACACACACACACACACACACACACACACACACACACACACACACACACACACACACACATATCCTAATCATCAAAATTTATCCCTCTCTTGGCCTTACTCTAAGAAGACCATGCCTTATACATAGATGGAGATATTTGAGATGACTTCAGATCATCCCTAGCCTGACTACGAGTCCTCTTACCCTCAAAATTCACCTATAGTTGAACCTGTAACTGCAAACATTTTTTTTTGTCAAAAATTAATATATATTTTTTCAACATGTATAATACCATGCTAATGAAAGTATTTACATTTAAACACACTTACGAAAATCTCTTGGTCATGCTGAATTTGTACCTCACGCTTAGATGAGTCATTAGGAGATCCTAGACCACGAATAGGGGTATCAAAATAATGAGCTTGAGAATTCTATGCCCTTGAAGTAAAAATCTAAGGGGTTGAACCCTACATACACATAAGATCACAAAATCAATCATCAAAATTAGCCAAAATAGAATTATGTTAACAATACATTTTTTGAATGCAGATAAAATATTTACGCCAACTAAGTTCATGTATGTGTAATGACAATATTATAACTAATTTGATCAATATACAACTATTTTTTACCACACCACGCCTATGAATCATATGAATAGGACTACTACCTATCACAGGTATCTCCTGCGTATACACAATGAAGGACATTATTAACATAATATGAATTACACGAGATATTTAATGGAAATACATGTACTTTGAATACCTTGGTGAGTTGCTGCGTGGATTAAATTGAAGTGCTAACACCTTTCTCTACTCCTCTCAGAGATGGTGGTGTGTCTAGTGAGGTCATCAACTTTATCAAACATATATCATGTCAAGTTAGTTGAAAATATGTAATATATATACAAGAACATACATATATATAGACATATATTTGTGCTCAAAAGTTATATATATGTTCATACATGAAAACTTTACACAATTAAGATTTTGAATTACCTATGTGAATGTATGCACATGCATGGTGCTCGAAAGCTATGGTCAGGATGATGGTGTCCCTCTCGTGCACTATAATATCAATGCATACATGTACAAATACAATCATCTAAATTTTTTAACATATATAAGTAAATTAAGTACTCAGATATTTTTATAACATGCATAATAAAAAATAACAAATACTTGTGAAGTTGTTGCCAATGTCTAGAATCCAAATATATCGCTCAAAAAGGTGTCTAACATAGTGAAATTATCATGTGTACCACTAGTGACAATCCCACCAACACAAGTATACATGAAAGTATCATCCTCCTCAGGCCCCAAGAATATTCTACCCCATGACATGCAAAGATCTGGCCTTATACTAGTACTACATGAGGGAATAATTTGTGTACGTCCACGAACATCTGGATTAGTGTATCAATTTATACTATCTCCTTCAATTTTGGAGGGAAAATATCAAGATAAGGGGGCATTTATGTGGGGACTCTACCCTGCTGAAGAGGTGCACGTTGTGCACCTAATTGATCCTGTGCAGAGCCTTTTCCTCAAACTTGGAAATCTTAGAAATCAAAATAGTTTGTGATCTTGTTGAGGATAAACTCACAATAGAGTTTACTCAAAAATTATAGTGGAACCTTGTTGTTATTGCAAGGTGGAAAATCAAACACCATCGACCATCAGTCCCAAAAATTATTTTTAATGAAATCACTATTGTACCAGTGGTTTGGAAACCATTTACATGACAACGAAATAGGAAAATTGGTTTGGGGGTCCATGAATAAGGCACATATGAGGTCTTTTGTAATTTATTTTTTCTGTAGATCCAGATATGACAATTTTTTAGCATAATATTCCCTACAACACTCTCTATAAGATGTCCAACGATCAATTTGACTCATTTTTACGTAAACTTGAGCCACTAATGCCTCTAATGTGTTTGCAAGAGAGGCACGGTGGGGGTTTGTAGAATGGGAATCCCTCATTTTTTAAATTAATTCCTCAACTTCAATCTTGTTTTCCACTATATGGGATGTTAAATCCTCCTGACTACCCAGGGGATGTTTGGCAACTATAAGAGGGATATGATGGTTTACATGATTTACAGGGTTTGGTTGTGGTTGAGGTGGATTTGTAATAATAAAAAAATATATATTTAATTCAAATTCTACTATATAATTACAAAATTTCGATACAATTTAGAGAAAATATTTTTTCCTACCTCTTCTCCATGGTGCCATTGTCAATTTCGATCTTCTTGGTGATTCTCAAATTATTGTGGGAGCTAGATCAAGCTGAATGTAAAACATGAGTATAGGGTTTTTATCTCAAACTTGCATTTGGGGGAAATAGAAATGAAGGGGGCTCAGGTTATTTTATTTATAGTTTTATAAAACAAGTACACATTATAATGTGTACATTTTTTAGGTTTGTGAATTACCGAGCCTAAGAAAAAAGAACAAGGTCGTGTTATTTCAAAACACATAAGCATTTTGTTCATTTTCGATTTTGTGTCTACTTTTTATCCCCCCAACTTGGTGCACTTACCCTTTTGCACTATTCCATTTACCACACTACAACACTCATTCAGAATGCTATTGGGTACAATATTCATTCAACTCTCCAATGTACACTTTTATTTTATAATTTATGCTATCAAATCCCTATTCACTAGCATAAAGTGAGGGAGACTGTAGTCACTACATCACACACTTATTTTTTGTGTGTGTACATTCCTTTTCATCTCAGGGAATTATCCACATCATGTGGTGAGTCATCTCACTTAGGTGAGATCATAGGTCATGGGTGGCTTAGGGGGTATGAAATATTTTTTCATATGCTTCAGTGTGCTTCAATGTTTCAAACATGAGTTACTTTCCATTTCTGGAATGTAGCTCCTCCTCTCCATTGTGGAGATATGATGGTCTTGCATTAGGAGTTACAAAACAATCCTATTTGTACCTTTTTTATCTATGAGAATGAGTAGAACCTTTTATTTTGCATGCATATTTTTCATGGTTGAATGTTTTCTTACTACATGGAACTTCGTCACGCTACTGTTTGAGTGCAACTTAGTTGATGTGCGTGTCATCCCGATAGATCTTGGTTCTCAAATTATATCAAAGAATTTTGTTGGGATCTGTGCCACTCTCTATTTCCCATTTCCTACTACTCTTAGTTTCGTGTTCTTACTTGTTTTGTGTGTAAGTTTCATAATAGTTGTTCCATTCATTCTTTACTTGCATTAAATTTGGTTTTATTCCAGGTTTACATCTAGTTAGTTGTGTTATGTATTCATGGTGTTTTTTTAGGTTGTATTTGGAGGTACAACAAAAAAATATTGGTTTTTGTGCAGGTTTCAACTATTATTTCAAGTTTGGAGTGTTAAAATAGATTTATTTTGTTTTAACTCGTCCCTAGTTCAATGAGTTGGTTAGCTTCCACTCCCAAAAGATTGTATGTCCCCTATCTTCCTCAATCCAAATACATTTTTGCAACTCACCTTGATGAGCTATCTCCTCCATATAACACATCTGTAAAGACCTGAGATCTCATGGCTTTGTTGTGTTTGGACCTTGGATGGATCTCATTGCTTTCCCAAGCCCATGTGATAGTTATTGTTTTCCATGAATTACCCTTGGATTTTTCATTGTTTGGCTTAGTTGACTTTATTCTCATCCTTGGCCTTGACATAAATATGCATTTCCTTTCCCTTTATAACCATTATCTCTCACTACATTGACTTTCCCTCTACATCCCTCTTCCTTCTCTATATGCACGCCTCTTGCAATCTCTGTTTGACTCACCATTTTGTCAACATTCAATAAAATTTCTGCAATCTTGGTTAAACCATCATTGTTTGTCTTATCCCTGCACTTCATGCATTATAAAACCTCTTGGCCCTTCTACTTCCACACCGATCTATCTCACCCAATATGCTACCATCTCACCCATCAGTCTATGTGCCTGTGAGCTCGTCCCTCCTTGCTCATTCCCAGCCTCTACTTAATGTGGAATATTCTATGGGATCGTTGTCTATTATAATGACACTCCTTTCTCTGGTCTCGATGCATGACATTAACTATCCCTACTCCAAACTCATCCATTTGTTCCCTAGATGGAGCTCACCTCACCACCTGTCAACTAGTTCATAATTTGTTGTGCTTATTAGCTCACCTATCAAGTGAAATCTTTTTCTCGTCCTACTCTGATAGTGCAAGTATATATTGACATACAACTCATGCACCTGACTAACTCACTTGACTCACCCTCCAAATCAGCATCCAAACATATCATCAGTCAACTCGTGAATCCTCCAATCAACTTAGCCCCTCCTATAACTAGCTCGTTGAGATAAGCTAGCTCTCCATCTTGAGCCTAGGTACTTTTTTCTTCCTCTTTAAAATTTTAATCTTTTTTTATCTTTTAATTTAGTTTTTTTAATTATATTAAATTTAATTAAGGAAAATTAATTAAAATGTTTATAATTAAGCAGGGAGGAACCTATTTTGGTCTTATTATAGGCTTATTGGGCTTTTCTAGGACATTTTTTTGGCTCGTCATAGTTTTAGTGCTCTTATTCTCTTGCGGGATAGTGATTGCATCTGCCAAAAATTTACAGTAAAAGAGCCCCGTATGTGAATCGAACTATATTTTGTACCCTTATTTCTTACTTTCACCATTTTATGTTTGTTTACGTGTTTTTCTTCTTCTTTTGAATAGAACTTATTGTTCCCTCCACTCTTGCATGATTCATTGCCTACTATAAGGTGAGTGGTCAATTTTTTCACTTTGCATGAACACACATTGTTATAATAAAATAATTGTTTGTAAAGTGCCACAAATAGAGGGGTTATCATTGTTCTTAGGAGTTTTATTTCATGTAGACACATTCTCGTCTAAGCCCTACATTTTACAACATTTTGTGTATTCTCACATCCTTTGTTTCTTACATTCCAAATGCATTTTTGGATAAGTTTGACTTCTATTTGAGCATGTTTTTCTTTGTGACTCGTCTATATTTATTTATCTTTTTGCAGATACACCATGGAGGATGTCCTTTCCATACTTGAGCTTCACATGATTACTTCTCATCCTCCACCACTTCTTCTTGGTCAAGATAACTATACATCATGGAAAGTTTTCATGGAATGTTACCTTAATCATGAGGGCATCTATCCCTTTTTTATGGGATAGCTCCTATACCCAACAATCCTTATCTTCTTGAATATTATCTCAACAAGTGTGATATTGTTCTTGGCTATTTGTTGTTACATGTATCCAAGCCTCTCCACCTTCATGTGACACACTCTTATTTTTCTCACATTGTTTTTAGCATTCTTTAGTTCTTATTTAGAGAACACTTAGAGATTTATGTTGTTTCTTCTCCTATTGATATTGTTTTCTCCTCTCCATCTTCATGTGATGACAGTTCTCTTGACACTAATTTTATTATTCCTATCCCTGACGATGAGGATTGGTATTCTGGTTTTGATGATGAGGGTACTAATGAGGAATCCTCTCCTCCTTCTCCTAGACACATTTCAAAGAATGTTGAACCTCCTCCCTTCCCATAAGGCATCAAGAAGTATTATTCATAGCCTCATACTCTCATTAAATCTACCTCCGTTCCACTTATAGTTTGTGATGCATCTTCCAGTCCTCCTCCTTCATGTGTTGAAGATTCATACCTATAAGATATTGTTCTTTTATTTATTGCAAAACCCTTTTTGGATTAGTATCTATAGGACCTTTGTATTCTCTTTATAATGCCTAATTTTGATGCATTACATGGAGTTTCTCATCCTTCTACATGTGTTTATGAGGATTATTTCATATCTTTGGTTAGGAGTGTCCCTTCTAGGACTCTTATCAATACCACTATTATGGATACCATCACTAATCTGCCCTTGCTTGTGGATCCTCTTTCTACTGTTGTGTGGATTTTTTCTTTTCCTTCACTTCAATTGGGCAACCTATTGGAAGATGATCCTCTCTCGTGCTATGATAGTTCTATGTTCATGGAATTACCTTCAGTTCCTTTTAAATCATTTACTGGACCTATGTCACATTTTTGTGGACCTAATTCAGAGTTATTCATATTATTTCCTTCAGTTTCCTTCATGGAGTGAGTGGAATTCTTGTACTCCCGAAGACCACATCATCGACACTCTTCCTAGAGACTTCATAGAGTTACAAATTTTAGATTTGGTTGCAGCTTCACATATTCATTGGTTTTTATAGTCTCCTTCCTCTCCTCTACTTCTTCTAGAAAGACTACAATTTGTTCATGGGTACCTCATCACAACTTTATTTTTTGAGACCCATTTGACTTATATTTCTTAGGTTGTTATGGGAGTCTTATATCTCTGGCAAGTATATGTGTTCCCATTGATTTTTCCTTCATTACTTGAGATCCTTGTTGTGCATGGGTACCTCATCAGGCATAGCTACCATGACCCATTTCTTGTTTCTAGATTTTCACCTAATCCTAAGTTACAATGAAGGGGGTGTTAGTGTGTGTACTTACCTTGTCATCTCAGGACTGCATTTTGGGACTGCATACTTTAATGCATTGGAGGTTTTATTCTAAATTCCATACCACACATTTACATTTGGGACAAAGTATTTTTATCTCAATATATCATTGTGTGATTGACACTATGTTATTCTATCTCAAAGGACACTATTTCAAACACATACAAAAACACTAGTTATACATTGAGTCTGATATATAGTGCAGTTCTTAGAGATAATCACATTGGGGTGATTGCTGAGGTTAGTCTTACTCAAGAATATACATATTTTTATTCATCTAATGTGTGCCTATGTTATAATGTAGGTAGATAGGGTTTGTTTTTCATGTACATGTGTAACATAGTAAATCTAATGCGACTTATAGTGAACAAGGAGTTACACTGAATGACACAGAAAGAACCAGATCCTAAGCCACTCTACAAGCACCATCGCCCATATTATAAAATGGTAATTAGTTGTCCCTTTCACATTCCAGGGGCTTCTATCTTATTAGTTTATAGATTATAATTCTAAATGAAAAGCTTGCACATGCTAGAATATCCCCTTTTATATTAGTCTCCAATCTATAATTGATTCACACTTATGTATACAAGATGATTCATTATCTAAATCCTATCTATCATTCTTCCTTATATTTTTTTTCTTGATCTTGCTTGAATAATTTTGTATTTATATTATCAACAATGTTCTTATATTAGATTTAATTTTATTAAATCACATACATAAAAAGGATGTAATAATACAACAGGTGGATTTTATTATTTAATTGACTTCCAATATTAATTGCACAAATCAGAATAATGCTTTTCAAAGTGACTATTAATATAGAAACTAGAAAAAATAAAAGGGATAATTGCACTTTGCTTATTTTGTTTAGATCTGGGAGAGCCTGCGTGATATAAGTGTAGGAATATATTGGTTTAATTTTGAAAATACTTCATTATAGAAATAAGCACCTAAGACTGAACCTAGTCAAAACCATATAACTAGGTCAAGAGTGTGTTTTTATGATCCTTACCCTTTTGTATTGTATTAGACCTTTTTGGAATCTAGGTCTAAAACTTATGAAGTGCTTTACCTTCCTAATATTGAGTGTCATTATGTGTCGTTCTTCTTCTCTCACCTTCATAATGGCTATATAAACTCTACTCAAACCCTATAACCCTTGTAGTGCAAGATGGAGTTACTATAAAATAAAGTTAGGTTAGTTGTGGGAACCCTTATGCACCGTTAACATCACCATTACTCCTAAGAGAACTCAAACCACATGTCATTCTCCTATCATGTGTTATCTACCATTGTGAAACCAAAACTTGATAAGCATACTTCGAAAATGCTTCAACTTGAGTTTCGCACTTTCTCAAATACTTGGGATGGGTCACTTTTATTACTTGTAGAAGGTATATGGAGACTCTTATACCTATAATAGACTTAAAACGTATAGAGGATGTTTTATTAATGGATGTGCATGAGTTATTTTACAGTTTAAAGAAATTAGATTGCCTTTTGGGATTTCTTTTACATGAGGAGTTCTCAAAGTGCCAGGTTACTAAATGAGGTATTATTTACTTGCTTATATATGATTACAAAATGTATTATGTAATGAAATTATGAAAAAGGGGATGTATTTTCTCCTAAGAATGTAATAGAATAGGAATAATTATGCCAAAGCATGTTGGTCTAAAACTATACAGTAGGGTTGACTTGTAGAATTGTACAAACTGACCAAAAAAATTTACAAGGAGGGAAAAATAATGTTTTGATTTCATGGGTTAGAGGATAGATATTTCTAGATGTGTTTTATGAATTTAAATTAAAAAAATGATGATATAGAGGTGTGCAAAGATAAGTACTCAAAGAGCAATTAGGGTGTGCTAGGAAAGAGTGAGGAGAGTGATAGGAAAGAGTAATGTCAAGATCAATAGTATAAAAGTATACATTTCCAAATTTGAGTATCTAAGGGGAACATATTAATGTTAGGAAATAAGGGATAAAATATGTTGATTATTCCCTCACAGAATCACAACATTAGAAACTAATATGTAGAAAATATTACAGATCTGAAATAAAAGTATAGAATAAAAATAACACAACACAAAGAGAATATTTAATGTGGTTCACCCAATTTGGGCTACATCCACCAAGAATCACTTGCTCATATTTTATTATAAGCCACCACTCTCTCAATACAATACCAAGATCTATTTGGATCTATGCTCAATAGACTCTACATAATTAAACATCCGAATTCATACACATCTATAATGTTACATCATATCTACCATATGCACAAAACCACATAAGTAGACAAATTCTTAAGTAGTTTTACAAAACTTTGGGTATCAAAACCATGGGCCAAAACCATCCCATAAACCTATGGTTCAAAAATCCCACCCATATGAGAAAAATCACATTTACCGATGAGATAACTATGGAAAGTTTACAATACTCTTAGTGTACAGTCTTCAACACTTTCAGACATGAAAATAGGCTCCACAACCTAATAGTTAAAACTTGACATTATGAAAGGAAAAGTTACTAAGTTTTAATTTCTATAAAAACTCAATAAATGGTTGAGTTTTTTGGTCTGTATCTTCATTACTTTATTCCATTTTCGCCCTTGAACTCATGCAAATTGTCTTACTGTAATGCCTCCAAACATGACTAATACCTATGATGATTTCTACTTTAAAAGGTACAAACGTTAACAAGTGATTTTGTCTTAATATGGTGTACTTTTATGACTTTGGAAATCATGTTTGCAATAGAAAATGATTCATCTATTGAATAGGTACATTCTGTCATATTTTTTCTTAATTAAAAATGAAGCAATTCATCTTTGTTATGCAGGATAAATTCATTACACGAGATTATGAATTTGAGTTTCAGTTTTCATAATTCAAGAGGAATCAAACAACATTACCTTAGACAATTCCATTGATCCAAGGTATTCTTATAATTTTCATGTCTTGTTGACATGATTTACAATTTAGACAAATAGAAGAAGTTTTGGATCTGGAGTATGCGAGGGCTATAAATGACCCTCTTCATATATCTTTGCTTCATATTGGATCAAGTAATGATCCTGGTTCCTATTTTCTATTATTTTTAGGGTGATATGTCATTGGAGGGATTTGGACGTAATATAACTAAGTTTTAAAACTAATGACTCTATCCTAGGGGTTAAACCTAACCTAAGCTTTTATGACTTATGCTAATTGGGAAGGAAAAAATATTAGGAGGGACCTAGACTTATACTATGGACCTACCTACGGACCTATATTGTTTTCCTAAAATAATGTTTACCTAACTTAAAGTATGGATAACCTAAAGGGGGCTGTGGAATGACATGGAAATTGGGTGGTCGGTGCCATCAGTTTCAAGATATTAAATGGGATTTAATACAATCTTATCTCTTCCTACCGCCAACTTTGGCATGGGCATTAGAAAATTTAGGGGAGGATGAGTTGACACCTCCATAGAGTTTAGTTGCATACAAATTTTAAATTTAGACACTGCTAAATGTGGAGATGGTGGTGGTATGGAAAAAGGAGGGAAATGACAGTCCTTGGCATTTAATGTTTTTGAACTTGGAAAAACTACCTAGGAAAATGCATGAGGGGTTTTGTATGGTTGTTTTGATCTTTTGGTTCATTTTTGAGCTTGAGATCTGCATGATGTTTTTCAATTCTTCGAATCTCTAATTTGATTCTTACTTGACTGATTATTTTTGCATTACATAGAGATATTATTGGACTCTGTAAAAACTATAAGAAGAAGATAGAGTATTAAAATTTGGTTGACGTTGCGTGGAGAAGAAGAGGCTGTTGAAGTTATGCTTGGAAATATTCTACAATCAGTGAAGGAGAATCTCTATCAGGCATGATAGGCTCTACCCATTAAGTTATTTTTCTTTTACTTAATTTATTCATTAAAATAACTATGCTCTTCTAGAGAACAATATGGTTTTGCATGGTTGTTTAGATCATTTGTGCAGGTGTTTATTTTTTGTGATGTTGTGTTTTATGAATATTTTTTTGACTCCTCATATAAGAGGGAAGAGTGATCTAGGTTTTGTTTTCTCTAATTGATTTCCTTGGTTATGATGTTATCCTTTTACACGAGCTTGAGTTGATTTCAAAGTTGTTGGTGATCTAGTTTTAAACTGTGTAAATTTTTAAGTGGCTCAGTTGCTTAAATTTGAGGGACTTGTAGAATATCTTATCTCACCACTGTGGAAAGACTTCAGGTGCTAATCTGTTTTAATATCTTGGTTGATGGTTTGACCTCACATGAATCTATGTGAAGGATAAACTTCTAGAATTTGGTTTTTAGCATATTTTTCTAATTTCTGATAGAAGGCTCAAAAAATTAGAGGTTGTGTATGATTTCTTATCACTCCTACGATTGTAATTTTGGGTTCTCGTTTTTACCCTCCTCGTTGCAGTCGTCTAACCCTGTGATTTTTGAGGAATGATAAATTATTCTAGGCTTTTTCATGGAAAGGATTTTTCGCCTGTTTGGGCTTGCTAGATCTATTTCATTCTTTAATTGAAGGTATGTTAAGTCCCACCGTGTTAACTTCTTGAATGGAATTATTTCTTATGGAAGCGTAATTTTCTTGGAAGCTCCGTAAGGGAAGTGTTATTTTGTTCTATTCTTTTGAGTATTTGGGTAACCTATGAGATTGAGGCAAATGTTACTAAAAAAATAAAATTATCTTAGGTATTGGCATACTATTTTTCAATTGTTGTTGTAAACTTGAATGTCTGGACAGTTCGATGGACATTGTTTGATGTATTTATTTTTCATGATTCTTGATCTGGGGCCATTGAACTCGGTTTCAGTTCATTTTGATTTTTGACAATATTATATTGATGAAAATAAAAAGGTGTCTCCTGTTTGGTTAAATCACATTATATGTTTCCTTCCTCTTACGGATATGAGTTAAGGACTGGGCAGAATTACTCTTCGGTTATCCCTCTTCCTTTCTCCATTGTGTCTATTAGGAATTGGTTACTTGTTGTCTTGGGGATTTAGGTGTTAATTTACTGTCCTCATTGATTGTTGAAAGGTAAATGAATGTTATGGTTCACCGTTTCTTTCCTTCTTCGGGACAGTTGTCATTCAATTTGATCCATGTTTAGTCCTCTTGTTTGGGATTTTGGTTAAGGGAAGTAGAGACTGGGCTTGTTTTTTTATGTTCTTGTTTATATCATGCTCTTTTTCTAATCATGCTTAGAACTATGAGTAAACAATCTCTCTCTCTCTCTCTCTCTCTCTCTCTCTCTCTCCTTTGATTTTCCTTCTATTTCAAACTTGGTGAAGGTGTTGTCCTATTTGGTATGCTTCGTAGTACATTCCCCAGGATTTGTTTGAAGAATTAAGTCCTGTTTTGATAAGATAGTATAGCTAAAGCAGAGGTTAATTAGAAGGATTGTTGTGTTTGGTTGGAAATATTTTGAATAATTATTTTTGTTTAGTGGAAAATATTTGAATGGTTGATTGAGTTGAAGATGATTGTTAAACCCCTCCATTCTACTCTTTTGACTTAACATTAGCATTGATGTATCTCTTTGGGGGATTGTGTGTTTAGTCCCAATTGCATGCCAATTTGATCTTACCCTTTGTTGAGATCTGTTTAGTGTTAGACTTTAACTTAAATTAGATTCTAATTCTGAATTTGAGTTATAGGATTCTTAACGTAGAAACTCGTTTCAAGTTATGTTGTTTGGACCATACTAAACTTATTCCTATGATTTGATTTGATCTTGGCATCTCAGATTCTAGGATGAATTTAGGTGAATGAAATGTTGAGATGGAAGTACTATTATTCTATCTACTATTGAACTATTCCTAAGAAATAGTTAGGATAGTTATCTTCTCATGTTAAATAGGTTTAACTCAGAAGTGAATCATGTAAAGTAATATATGAAAATCAAATTGGGATTGTGATGAAATATTACTTATTTGGATTACTGTTTTAATTATTTTTATGTAATACAATAGTATGAAAGTTGAAGTTGTTTACATCATGATCTTTTCTTACTTATGTTATGGTTTATCACTTTCTCTCTCTCTCTCTCTCTCTATCTTATTTGTGAATAGTAACTCCTTCTAGTATGTTTTTCTGTATTGCTTAGGATTGTTTCATAACAACAAAGTTCTCTTTATGAAATAGTTAGCTAAAAGCACATGGTTTTAATAATTAGTGCTTATCATGCTCAGTTCAATGAACTGACCCATGCTATACATTTTGCAAATGGACTTCGTAAGTGATGAAAGGAGAAAATATTTATAGGAAGTTACATTTTTTACCAAAGAGACTTGATCTTTTATAATAAAATATGTTCATTATTGAAATGTATTTGATGGAAAAAGAAATTTGTACTTGTATTTGGTTTTTTTATTGTTGTTTGACATTAGAAATGTTTGAAGTGGTTGGACTTATATTGTATGAATAATCTTGATGAATAAAAGATTTGTGTACTTGTTTGAACTTGATGAGTAACCTTTGGGGTATTATGTGAATGGAAATGTTAAGTATTTCTCTACTTTATAGTCAGTAACTTACTCTTATGGTTTGGAGTAGATTAGATAAAGATCAGGGGTATTATATGTACTACCCTCTCTAGTGAAAATGTAACTTATTAAGCTAACCTTTGTGTATGGATATTCAGCTATATAACTATGACTATATCTAAATCAATTTTTTTGGGTGAATAAAAATATGATGATAACTTATACTATATTATGGGGTTATAAATGAATGTTAACCCTTTATAATAAAAAGGGAAGAAAAATTCCATGAAATGAATTATAGACTTGTTTTAAGACCTTTTGGAAATGAATCCAAATGTTATATTTGGATAGTTGAAGGTGTGCTTTCTCATGATGGGTTCATTAACTAGAACATGAATGTCAAGAAAGGAAATTAAATATGGTTAGACTTCATTCCATTAAAGTCTAATATAAAAATAACTTGCTCTGAACTTATACAAGCTAAGGCTTGAGTAGGTGAGTAAGCAACAACATTGTCATGTGTGTTGAATCTGTTACGTAAAACATAAATTAGAATGTGAATGAATAAAAAAGGAAAAACATAACTTATGAAATGGTTATTGAACCTAGTGTTCAGTAGGACTACTGCAACTAACCCTTAATAAGGAAAATTAATAAGTTATTAACTTATTTCAAAGGTATGTTCATCCAGATGAGGAGAACTCAGTCAGATGTTAGCACACACCAACTACAGTGTAGTACCTTCGTGAAGACTTGGATCTTCATGAGGATATTGTGCTGCAGTTGACATGTTGCAACACCCTTCAAAGTTTAATCATCTAGATCTACATAAATTCTAACTTGATCACAATTCTATCCTAAGGTAGAGATAGGGGCATGATCTAGTGTCAGGGTCAACTCAAAATGACTTAGGATAACTAGACACATGTAATCAACTTTGGACAATTGAGTATGTCTATGTACCCGTAGTCACTATGAGTAGTCCTCCACACTAGACCATGTTGTTAACCTTGGCTAGGGTTAAACCCTGAACAAGTGGACTAACAGGATTCAGTGAAGACCATTCTAGATAATAGATCAAGTGGGGTGAGGGACATATTCAATTTTATGAGTATGTTGTCTAGGAATATAAACATAAACAATATGCTTAAAATATTTTGCCAAAGTATCGCAAGCTATTGGTTGTGTTATCCTATGTTACCTAGTTTAAGAAGCGATATTTCAAATGAATATCAATAACAGGTATTCAGATCAACCTCTTAAAAAGAACACTTAATACCCCAAAAAGGGTAAAGGAACCAAGTATACATAGTATACAAATTATTAAGTTAACATGAGAGATCGGTATGATACCGAGTCATGAAATGAGAGATCGGTGTTCCACTGAGTCATTACAACTACATACAATTTTTTGTTATGAGATTGATTGGTTTTGGAAGGTGTGTTCTAAATTGAGTTAATTTATAATAGAGAACATTATGCAAACAAAAAACAAATTCCCTTGTTTCTAAAGTCTTAAAATGGTAATGTTACACTTACCTATTGTTTACTTATTATAAATCAATGTGTCGATTTTCTTACATTTTTCTAATACACTTATTTATTCCTTGACATTATTGAATAAGATCCATATTTATATCTTGATGCATCAAATTTCCCTTTTTTTTTTTTTTATCCTTCTTTTTTCCTATAGTGTTTAGATAAGGTAGATTAGTGATAGAAATAGGAGTAAAGACACTAGAGAACCAAATCCCTTTTTGGTATTTCTTCATCACATGATTCCAAACTAGTGAATTACTTACATTTTGTTTTGATAGTGAATTAAATTCACAAATCATATGCTTTCAACCTCCAATGAATTCTTCCTTTGATTTCTTATGTATTTTATGTTGAATTCCATGACTACATCACCCATGTTACATTTTATTGTCATAATATCTATTATTGTTTCATATGCATACACACATATAATTCTAAATTAATGTTAGTATTTTAGAGGGATTCTAGTTTCTTAATTGGATATATTGGATTTTTTCTTACTAGTGTATATAATAACGTCTCTAACTAGTCTATTGATGTTATGTTTTCTTAGTCTTGTTGGTATTGGTCTCTTGATGTATCTAGCTAGTCTATTGATGTTGGTATTACTCTATTGATGTTACTATTGATGAGTTATCTTCATTAATAAATATATTTGTATATGTAAATACTATCATTTTTGGACTTGGATTGTATTTGAAAAGGTGACAATATTGAGGGATGTCTCCCAACATATAGTTTCTACTCAATAATGTATGAAAGTTTCTCTATCGGTGATAACACATACTAATTTTCATATTTTAATTCATGAAATGTTTCTTTAAACCATTTTTGTACTAATGTTTTGCATGTGTGTCTTTAACCCATATAGTTTTTTTTACTCTTTAGTATTCTCTATCAACATATTCAAGGTATCCTTGACTAAGGCCAACCATTTTATATTCTTATATTCCTTTGTATCCACGATCACAACCCTTTAGAGAGGTTAATTCCAAAACATTTTTAGTGAAACATTATAGATACAATAAAAATTTATTTGGGAATTTAAATCATCTCTTTATGTATCAAATTAATGTAATAGATTTTTTTATACTCTAAATTATATCATTAATGATTACATATAGATGTTTCTAAAACTAAGATGTTTTTTTCATCCACAAGATCTAAGAAGCAAAGTAACACAGGTCAAAAAGGTCATATTAGAGGTATATATTTATCAAGGGACATATAAACTCGATTATCTTTACATGCTTTAACTTTCTAATATTTTCATCTCTTAATTTTTCATGCACAGAAGAAAAAATGAAAAAGACAAGGGTTTATCCTCATTTGTATAAATTTAGCACTATTTTTTCTACATCTAGGGTGAATATGAGAAATTGATTTAGTGACATTCAGTAGCCAAATATCTAGTTACAAATATAACTGTAGATTAAGTTATAATCTAGATTTAGATCTAGTTATAGTGACAGAGAGAAATATGCCCCACATTATATTCCTATATGGCTTATTTCGTTTGTTTATGGTAAAATTTTAATGTATTTATGATATATAATACATGTAAATTTGTACATTTGACATAATTTTCATATGTACACACAAAATTATAATTTACATATTCAGTATTACTTTTACTTTTCTTGTAGACACAAGGTTTTCAGCACCCTAGGTGACTTGTCTACATACCTCACATTTAAATCTAAAATATTAATATAATCCTATCATTAAATCATAAACCTATCCTAATTCATAACCTCACTCCCGTAAAAACAAATTTCTACCCCCATAAAACTTAATTACCGATCCTAAAACCTCCCTAACAACCTACAACCCATCCTATCCCATTATATCCTAACCATCTAACCTACCAAATCGTTAAAAACTTTCTCAACCATTTCCACTTGCATCCATGCCCTAAAAACTTATTTTGAAGTGATTAAAACCACTTTCAAGGGGGTTTTCCCCCACATTTTCCAAATTACTAACGACCCTAAAATAATCTCCAATGATTATAAAAGCAACATTAAAATTCGTGGTGAGGGATCTTCTAACATTTGCAACGAAGGTTTGTTCCTTTCAATACCAAGAAGACATCATTTTATACATCTTGATATTTCCATCACTCCTGTTATGTCCTTAGAAGCTCTACAAGTTTCGTAAGAACCCCACAACATCATTATATAACATTTATAAAAAATGGTGAGTTTTTTATCTTCTACTTTCACCTTTGTTCTATAAATACATCCTATTAGATACCACATCAAGTTATAAATAATTCTATTTAGATCAAGTTTGAACTCTATAAACAGATCAACTATCTCACAGTAATCATCAGTAATTTTACCTAAATCATAAGTGAATGTAGATAGTCACTAACAATCCATGTATTTTTCTCACTTTAACTATATTTATCACATGTATAATGATTTTATCATTCTATTTTATGTCTAGTCTTCCTATTTTCAAGATGTGTCTCTCTGTAGATGACAATTTCAGGTGAGTTACATCCCATTACCAGTATTTATGATCTTCTGATGGTGTAGTAACCCCTTGTCTAAGAATAATTTTACATTGTTGATTAACTCAGTCTCTGTGCTATCACCTTAACACCATACATTAAGGACATTGAATATCAACTCAAAGTCATACAATAAGAATGATATGCTTCTGAATAATTTTGGTTTGATTACTTTGAGGATTTTGATATCACTGTAGCCCTCACCTGGGACACCTACCACGTAGAATAATACCTTTCAATCTCCCTATATTTATAAAGCATCCTTGTAGTTTCAATTAATTTCATATCATATCACTTGATTGTAAAGATTATTTGACACCCTTCGTTGAATCCCATTGGTTCCTAGGATCATCCTTTACTGAGAAAATTTTCATCTCTTTATCTAATATCTACCTTGTTTAGTTGTCTTTGTATGCAAGTCCTCTCATTCACTAGAAGTAAGGATACATATGTCAGTTGTACATCCATTCATACTGAAATTGCATTTTATGCACAGGTATTGTTAAAACCTATCGTATTCTGAGTTGTTGGTGTTTTATCATATAATTTACAAAACGAGATTCACAAAAACATTCTAGAACACTAGATGGGACTATCATTCCATTTTTTTTAATTTAGATTTTATATCTTCTTGTTTTCTTTCTTGTTGAATTATCTAAATTTTCATCTCAGAGTGCTTTGTTATCACTTCTTCGAGAATGCGTAAATTTGAAAATTAAATTCAAACAGGAAAATCAAACACATGTATGTTTCTTGTTATCACATTTTTCTTTCATTATCACATTTTTGTTTAAATTTTATTTATTGAAATCAACATTTCCTTTTGGATATTAAAACTAATCTTCACCTTTCTTGGTCATATAGTGTAATTAGGGTTTAGAAGATTACATGTTCATAAAATTCCTCTCACACACAACCGAAGAACATAACAAAAAAAATGTGTATCTAAAAAATTCCTTATAGGTCTACCTACTTGGATTTCATCACCAAGGGGGAATCCAACTCGATGTTTTGGGTGAGTATAAACAACTGGCGCATGGTATATTGGCTAAGAACTTGACACCCTTATCATTATGGTACTGTGAAGTGAGGGAATAGGCCCCAATACCACACCTTGTACCAATACTAACCCAAAATTTGGCCTCACACACATTTGGGTATACTGAGGGCTCTAGCCTTAACTCACCTTAAACTATCCTTAGCTAGCCTTTTTCCTAGTTAGCTTTTAGCCATTTTTCATTTCACATTTTTCTTAAGTTAATCAAGATAATATAAAACTTTCTTGTGATTGTGTTTCTTTGCTTCTCGTAAACAACCATATTTTTTCTTTATTACTTGTTTACTTGGTTTATGGTTCTAACTCGACTAAATTCTCACCTTGAAAACATCTCCAATATGACATATTTACTCCAAAAACCCCTAGAATAAACCTAGTATCATATTCAAAACATCCCAAGCATGAAATATCCATTACAAACACATTTAGAAATAGAGAAAGGACATTCACATTCTCCCAATACTCAATATGTGATATCAGAATATCCTTATCTTAACCCCCCATAGTCCTTCCAAAGTGGTGATCCAGTCTTTATGAAAATCCTAAAATCTAACCCGGTAGCCCTTTGTGGCTACCTTTCTGCCAAAGGTATGTATATAAGTTATTTTCCCCTATCTGAAATATTGTCCATCTTCTTCTGTCGACACTTATAACTAATCCAAACTTTACAAACCCAACTATCAACCCATCACTGAATAAATATTTCCTTCCATTCTACTAGTGATAAAAGGATATCATCACCTACTTCATCTGCTCTTGTTTCTTGTGTTGACCTTAATTCCATATCATCACAAGACAAAACTAGCCAAAAAGAACCTACATCATCAACTTTTTCATCTAACCCACATGATACCCAAACTCATACTACCATTTCCCCATCCATATCTAGTCACATGGTCTGTGCCGCTCCTCCTCCTCTTCCTAAAATCTAAGTTTTTGTCCCTCTCTATACAAATCCATTGATCATGTCTCGACCTATTTCATCACAACAACCCACATCTTTTATCTAAAATCTAGTTATATCCATCCCTGTAGCTATACCACCTATCAACATGAGTACATTATTAGTACTCTCCCATTATCAAAATAAACATCTACCACACATGTCTCACAACCATCACAACCTCTTGTGTAAACTTTTGTTCCTTTCCCTTATCAATACATCTAACCCTCATAACCATTAGTCTCCTAGTACACTTATAATATTCCAACTAGTATTCATACCTCTCAAAATATTCCATTACCATATCAATTGCATAAATAATCAAACCCCCACACTTATAACCAAGAAACTAGTGCTATAAGACTCCCTTAATGATCCAAGACTCAACATAGATACATGCCTTTAAGGGAGTCTTATAGCACTATATTTAACAAAATTATTTCCTCTTGTATAATTATGCTCCCTCCCATCTAGCCTGTTGACATATCCACTTCCAAACCATCATGGTATATAAACAACAATTATTGTAAATACCATAAATTTTGAGGACATGACATCGAGAATCTTTTTTCATTAATAAATGTCCTCCAAGACCTTAATGACCATGGTGAGTTATAACTTGAAAATATAAACGCGCCTCTGAATCAAAATTTGGATGTGTTTAATAAAGCTTTCCTAAATCATCCACCAACTGGTAATCAACCTCATTCCAATTTCATAGGTGTTTATCAAACCATCAATACAGTCAATAGTTCCTCACCAACATCTACAAAACCATCTGTTTCCATAGTGGGAGTGTCAACCAGAAAAAATCACTCCTTGTATTCCCTCATCACTGAGATCTTGAGATAATTCACATCACAACATCCAAACCTTAATGCATCCACTAGCATAGAAATTTCCCATACTATTCCTTCAGAATCACTAGAAAGGAATCATGTTATTCAAATCCTAATTATCTCATTCCAAGACCATGTCACCATAAACCAATCCCAAAGCCTTGGTAATCCAACGAATAAACATATAAATCACCTCCCTAAAAAATATAAATCTTGGAAGAAACTTTACATACAAACACACCACATGATAGCATGTCCTTAGCCTCAATTTTTAGAACTCATCCAAGTTTACAATCACCATCACATAGTATAAAACCATCCTTTTACCAACACCTAAACGTATCTCAAAAAACACTACTCAAGAATCTAATGATTCCAAAACATTAAATCATATCCCCCATATTTCATCCTAATCATCAAGATTTTACACTAACATCCTCAAAAGAATCACCCAATCAATATTCATAAAAATTCCACCTATTAATGCCTCTAACCCTTGGAGGAAAAAACATTCCTGATATAATTATGAGAATTTTTTTCTTATCATCAAATACAATGACATCATACAGAGGACTGCAAATCCCACCATGTCATCATTCGAAGTATCTCTAATAAATGATTTGTCCTTGCAGATAAAGATCATCTGCCTCTTAACATAGATATAATAAAACCCAAACATCAAAGAAAATCCACCTCTAAAATCCCTAAACATATCAGGTATAAACCATCACTTAACACCGTATCCAATAAAATAAATGCTTCCTCTAGTAAAGACCCACTTAATCAGATATATGTCTTTTATATAACCAGAAGATCATTTGCATAAGAATTGAAATACCAACCTAAATTCTTCATCTCCATCTCTCCTTCTAGTTCACCTAACCAATTAGAATCTAAAGCTAAGGTTTCCATCCTTCTGGAACCTCAAACTAGATCCCCTACATCCATACAAAATTTTTGTCATAAAACAATTCAATCTCCTGTCAAGATATCTCTTAATGATCTTGTTTTAAACTCTCCGTAGCACTAGAAAGTCATGATTGAAGCTCTTGAGTCCATATCAATACCATCATATTAATCCCAACCATTTTCCAATCTCATTGGTGCTCTTAAAATGGATTCCAATATCACATTTGAGGATTCTAAAATTCTATCCTTATAACCTGAACACCCCAATCTTCCTCTATTCATCACTTCCCAAATAAACCACACTCTCGTTAAAAGGGTTATGATCGATAATTTCACCATCATTAACATAATATCATCTAATGCCTTTAAATAACTTCAACTACTGAATACCATTGTCACTCAATCACTCATTGTCTTGTGTATGTTTAATAATACTTTTCCCCCATATTGGGCACAACTATTTTACCTATCAAAATAGGCATTACAAGTCTTCATGAGCTCTTCTATATTGTAGAAGGATATTTCCAGTACAACATGTTACTAGGACATCTGTGGATACATGCCATGTGTTGTATCCCATCAAAAATACATAGATGTATAAAATATAAACATGAAGGTAAAATCTTCATGGTATTAGCTATTCGTATTCCTTTTAAGCCATGTCACATGACCTAAAAAAACTAATGATGTACCACTTCCAATAAAAATATTCACATTTTCATATCAAAATTCAAAAATCTCTCTTATCCCCTCATCCAAACTACAAAATGAAAACTCTTTCAATGATGTTATGCAACACATTTCATTGGGGAAGTACCTCCTCCTAGCCCTTAACACACTTCTCACACGTAAAACACATTGGAGGCCTAAAGAAACCATTTTATGATCCTAATGTATGAAACACCATTTTATTCATCCCTTCATTCCTTCAAACAAAATTAGTGTACAGAGGCATCTACCACCCTTTGGTGCATCTTGACAGTCAACCATATGCAAAACCTTTCTCCTCAGATTTCTCATTCCTAGACAAGCCTCGGTTCACCCAGACTTATCTTTATCATTGTGCTTAGAAATTATTTGGTTTTGGTCATTATGAATAAGGTCTCCAAGACCTACCCTTTGAGTACTTCCATAAGCCTTATGAGAAATATGGTCTCAGATTCAAATCATTCTCCTCCGACCCATCCCCATCAACATCAACATCCCAATTATCCCTATCATTTCCTATGTTAGAATCATCTTTAGAAAATTATGATACCATTTCTATCCGTCCTAACATTTTATTAATCAATACATCATATTTGGACCACTAACCTATCAGGTTAACAAAAATAATGAATCTATCCCCTTAATCTTACCTAACATGATAGAAGAAGATTCTCCTTCCATCGACATTCTCGATTATCATGACGACGATGTAATCTTGGCCTACATGGGTGATGAGGATAGTTATATTAAGAAAAACATTCCTCCTAACACACCTACACTTCTTAATGAATCAACCATGGATGTTAATATCAACACACCGCAAGAGCCGCAAATCATCAAAATCGACCAAGCTTTAGCTCGCGTGAACTATAGAAATTCTCTTATTTATTAACCAAAAATAGTCAAGCCTTCACATGGTCATATAGTGATATATGATTTATAAACCCTAACATCATTATCCAAAACATTTTTTCCATCCTAGGTGCCAAGACCGTGAAGTATAAACTTTATAGGATGCATCCTCATGTCACTCTACTAGTCAAAGAAGAACTCCAGTTTCTTCTTCCAACCAACTTCATACTACTTATTGACTATCCACAATGGGTTTCCAACATCATACCCATCACTAAAGCCACATGAAAATTGTGCATATACACAAACTTTTGAGACTTAAACCTTTCCTACCCTAAAGATAATTTTCCTCTTCCTAACATTGGTCATTTCGTTGATTTAATAGAAGTCCATGAGATGATATTTCTTATGGATGGATTTTATTGTTATAATAAAATCTTAATCACGCCATAGGATCAACACAAGACCTCTTTTATAACCTCATGGGGAACCTTATATTATAGAGTAATGCCTTTTGGCTTGAAAAATGCAAGGCCTGCATATCAGCGTGATATGACCTACATGTTCCATGATATCTTCCATAAAACAATGGAATAATACATAGACGATCTCTTAGGTAAATAAAAACACAAAAGATACCATCTAGCCATTCTTTACATGATAATTATACATCTTCTACGGTTCTTCCTTTAGCTTAATTGCTCCAAATGTTTATTTGGATTTCTCATAGGAAAACTCCTAGGGTTCATTGTGTCTACCATGGGAATTGAATTTAACCCCGCGAAAGTCAAATAAACCATTGAAATACCTCCACCATATAATCTAAAAAAAAATCATAGACTTGAAGGGAAAATTCAATCTATCTATTGTTTCATCTTGCAATTATATGACTACTTTCAACCCTTCTATGCATCCTTTTTTATACATACACTATCCTAAAAAATTTCACCATGGATTTTTCCTTAAAAATATAAATATTTTTGTAATAAATATTCTATACATGACTAGCCAATATCATTCATGGGTTTCAAGGGGATGAATATCATTGTCATATAATATAGAAGGTGAAATGATAATAATTTCTTCTTGATGGTTTGGAACATAGTATGGTAATTTGTTGTCTCTTTGATGGATATTAATGAAAATTTGTGAGGATATCATCATAGTATTTTGATTTTGTTGGAAGAACAAATACTGAGAGGGAGGTGAATTAGTATTTTTTTTACCTCATTAACCATAACTTACATACATGATTCAAATCAACCATTCAACATACATAATCAATGTGAGTTGATTAAGTTTTTAACAACCATCCAAAAGTGTTATAAATAAGAGAGAACACAAGAGCACCATATTTAAATGGGAAACCCTTAAGGGGAAGAAAACCCACAAAACCTCTAGATATATTACTAAACACAAAGAACTCAAGTGAATATTACACATCAAATGATTTTTCTTTATTAAGGCACCAAACCCACAAGGAGAACTAACCCCTAGTTTACTAGGGAACCAACACTACATGGAGAACCAACCCCTAATTTAGTAGGACACCAATCCTAAAAGGAGAATACAATCCCCCAATATGACCAAGCACTAACTCAGAAACCCAAGTATGTTTGTCACCACTATTTTTTTTCTGTTACAACTGAAGATGACACCATAAAGCTCACTTCTATCTTTCTCAAAACATCTCTCAAGTCTTCTTGCTCAAAACCTCTTCCTTCAAGATGATCTCAAAAATTTCCCTAACTTGCTCATAAATGATTACACTCTATAATATTATCACATATTCATTTCCAACTCTTATGGGTCACAAATTCCTCTCAAACCTCCACAATTTCCCCTCTTGGTCGCACTTTTTCTCCTCACACATAATTAACACAAATGAACCTTCTAACTTACCTTTATACCTATTTATTTTCAAAAAAACACTTGGGTTAGCATTCATATAGTTAAAAACCATAAATATTCATTATAAAAACTTATAATAATCATCTATGAGACTAAGTAGGTTTCCAATATCACAAAGAACAACCAAGGCCCCTCCATTAGGGCACAAGAAGTCCTAAAACCCCAAAACAAGAAACACGCCAACCATGAAGTGCTATAGATCAAAAATAACTTCAAAAAGGCATGGATCACAACTATACATGTTATCTAAGACCTCAGAATCCCCCAAAAATCATGAAACAACTTAGAAAAATCATCTCATCTCATGAATCCACTCAAGAGCATGCATACCTATACACCTTCAAAATTGACCCTCAAAGAACATGTCATACATTTCTCAAATATAAAAAAAAAAAAAATTATAATATACCATTATAAATTTATTGATGTCGTGATCATCATGAAATTTATACTAATTCATGAAACCACTTGTAACACCTCCAAAATTTCTCTATTCCAAGAATCCTCCAAACTTACCCAAAACTGCCTAAAAACCAGTCCTCATAATTAGGGCACACTTTTCATCCTAGGGCATCAACCATGATATGAAATTATTATATACATGTATTAAAACTCCTATGCTTCAATAAATGGTAATTTAGTCAATATGTTCACTAGGAAACTTGTGTACAAATTAAAACATTCCAAAGCATTACCTTTTTTGGTAGGGACCACATAATATCACAAGATCTAAAATACATCAATAGAAATCTAGAAGTGTCCTCTACAACATCTAATCATCATTTTTTCTCAATAAATCAATTATGGGTCATTATACTCAATATCTCTCAAGTCGCTCCACAACTAGGATTTCAAGAGGGTTAAGACATTGTTTGGCTTCTTAACAAATGTTCATAAAAACATGATGATAAAAAAACCTCATTATTCTTGTATAATATTCATAACTGACATAATAAAATACCCCATGAGCTCAAGTCCCCATGAAAATCATACACTCCCCAATAAACATTTGAACGTCAAGATTTAACATTAAAACTCACCTTTGGAAACCTGGTTTTGGAAGAATTTCAATATCTTTAAAAATATTAAATATGGACTTAAAACATGACACACACCACTAAAACAACCTCCTTCATTTATAACAATTATTATCCATGCTTTTAAATACCTAAAACTCTCCATAAACCATGACTTTCCCATTCTTACATGTCATGTCTTCCTTCAAAGGACCTAGAACATGCATTATACACCTATAAAAGGATCTGATACATCATCTACAATGGTCATGTACTATCACAATTCATTCCACATGATTTTAACAACCTTATCTTCTTCATTTCACATGATACCATCTCATTCTTCTTAAATTAGGTCTAGGACTATGCCTAGAATAACCTGTGCCAACACATGTTTCTCATAGATAAATTTGATAACCATATTACAAAATCATTAACACCTCTTAGACACCTCTATGACCATGTATGACCTTATACAATAATTTTATACCTTTGGAGCTTATACATTAGACCGTATATACTTGAACCATGCCCTAAACCATACAATCTCACCTAGTCATCATGCATCTACAACTATGAAAATTTTCATGCCACTGCTCCATGAAACTAATTACTTCATGCTGACTCAAGAATCCCTTTGACATCAATGTGATTTTACATCAATGAAAATCACAAGACACAATGTCCAACAATTTCCCTTTTTGTCCTTGATGGCAACCATCTTCAAAAACATTAATGGAAACCAAACATGTAAACACTATCATGACTTAAAACTTCATATTTCTAAGAAAAATCTCTCCCTTTGACATCTATGACAAAGGATACTATGAAATATTGACATGAAAAAAAATTTACAATATAAATATTCATAATTATTTGCTCCACTTTGGTTTGCACTTGTTTGAATTCAAATTATGTACCTGATACTAATTTTTGCAGATGAATCATGGAATTTATCTTCAAACTTTCTCAATGCTCCCCCTGAAAAAATACATATTGACTCTCCTTGTATTAATGCTCTCTTTATTTTGATCTACATATATTATTAAAACATCTTATAAGCATTCTCAACTAATCAGGACAAAGGACTCCTTTGAATTTATCAAATGAGTGAGCTCAAACCAATAGATGAACAGAAAATATTCAGAGCAAAGTCATACTTATTTCTTGACTAAGATTATAAATTTTCATACCTTTGTAGGACTCCAACAAGACTTGCATCAATAATACATTCTTTCAACTCAAAATACTTTATAATACAATATTAAGCTCAAAAAATGTAGACTTGTACCATCATCACTTTTCTTGGCAACAACCATTCAGGTATGCCCTTGGATAATGCTTACTATAACCTTGAAGACTTTCAAACATTCATATTGTCTTAAAACAACATATCTTTAAGTGTATCCTGATTTCATATTTGATAATTTAACTTGATGACCATACATACTTTCTTGAGAAAATTAACAAACATACAGGCGTACTTCTGATTCAAAATAGGGACATACTTTCTTAATCAATGTTAGGTCAAGAATCATAATAAATACTTGTAAAAACATTCTTAAATTTATAATATACTATCACCCACTCTCTTACTTGTTTGTACCCTCCTTTAAGTTCAAATATTTATGAATTATGACATTCATACATAATCCTTCATTTTCCTCAGTACCCCTTTGTATAAGCAAAAATTGACTATTCCAACGATCTTAAAATCCTATTTACAAGTCCTCCTGGGCTAATCATCACTTTAATATATTTACCAAGACTTAAGATTCTTCATACAATCCTAAAAACTATGAGCCATCAACTTGTAGACATTCATATAACTTGAAACATTTCATCCTACCTTGTTCTTGTAATAAAAACTTGATAAACTCTAGAACACATATGTAGTATACTTTTATGTTTTCTAAAGAATGGACCCTAAAATCCATGTGTCCCAAATTGACTCTTTCATCCTAAGATTTTTCATCTCCTTTGTAAGTCTCCATACACTATTTAAGACATAATAGCACAATGAACATCCCTTATATCACTACATGTCAGACTTGATACTAGCCTTTATTTGTTCTACATATAATCTCTTCAAGCATTCTATACCTTCAAATATGTTTCATGGGACTAAAAACCATCCTAACAGACCTTCAAGAATATTTGTGTATCTTTTTGAATCTAGGATTGAGACCTTCAAAATTCTTCAAACCTTGATGGTTTACTCTATAGAGCTAGAAATCACATATGAATGGCTTCATTAAAACATGACTGTCCTCAAAATATGCAAGTAAAGACAATACATCAATACCTTGGATCTTAAATAAACTATGAAAATTAGCTCTACATGATTCTATGAGTTTACCTACCATGATTTCTAATCAACTCCTGATTTCAATGAGATTGGACTGAATCCTCTAAAATAATATACCCTACAACTTCATAGATCTTGATATTGTACAACAACATTGTCCTTATTACTTTTTATATGTCCTCTTGATGTACCCTTCAAAGTAATATCACTGGATTTCAACATATAGATAAAAAATGGATGAAAAAAACCTTCTAGGATAAACAAACTTCTCATAGAACTACAATACTTGACATGATTAGCTCTTTGTTAGACTTGAATTCATAAGTGGCTGATAAAAACAAGAAAAAAACGTCTCATTTTACATTCAGGATATTCAAAACAGAGCTAGGAATTCCTTATTAAAAAAACATCAATTTAGCACATGGACCAATTTTTTCATCTTACAAAATCAAATCACAATATCCTTTTATTGATTCAAGAGTCATTCAGCCTTAAAACATCAATACAAACCTTCAATGATTAAACCTCCCTACCTATTTTTTTTATTAAATCCATATCCCCCTGAGATGATGTAACCTTATATAATGCATTTGACAATATTTTAACTCCCTTTTGTCACAATATACGAATTTTTTAATTTTTCTCCTTAATTCATGCTCTTAATAACCTTGGAGACCTAAAGGAGTATGTGTAATTCCTTATCTATATATATATTGGGTTATGTTGAGTCCAAAAGGTCATATACAAATCTCAAGAATAATCATGAGACTCAGAGAATAAAAAAAATCTAACAACCTTCATATTTATATAGTTTCAACACTCTAATACTTATCTCTTGGCCACCATAGATATGTCATTCCTCTACCAACTCAAAACTACAAAACAAAAACTTAATTACCTAGACTGAAGCATAATACCTACCAATCCTGTATAGAGTTCTACTACCTTAAATGAAATAAATATTACAAATTTCATACATTATCCCTTTGACTGTTTTGAACTATTTCATGATTTGATGTACAAAAATCAGGAACCTCCAAGATTTAATTTTTGAGCACACTGCCACCAAAGTTTTACTTCTTGCACAATAATTATAGAAACTTATGGATTTCCATGAAAAAATTATACCAGAACTTCTTCTTGAAAACTACTGTAGTAAACATTTGTACCTTTTAGATCTCCATGATGATACCCAAAATCACTCAATTGAACTTAATATAAGAATTAGATGAAAACACAACTTCATTTCTTATTTAGATGCTGATTTTCTTCAAAAATCCTAGTGAAGATACACTAACTTATTTTAGGGCAGTCAAACAATATGCAGTAATAAAAAGAGCCCATGAGTTCAATGTCATTCTTTCTTCTTGACTTCTTGGTTGTTTTTTTCATATTTGATGATAACTTCCTCCTTCTTTTTCTTTTATAGCTCAAAAATGTTTCAAACACACATGATCCTTCTCGATCATAGGCATTTTATCAATCATGGCTATCATATTGTTGCACTAATAAGAGCGTAAATATGAGAAAAAATTTTAAGGTAGAAGGTTGGGTACATGAGGAATGCCTGGAGGTCATAAAGAGGTTATACACTGTTGAAGACCAGGACGATCGAGAGAAGTCATTTTTTTTTCTGAGAAGGACTACCTAAAAATCAAAGCAAGACCATACGATAAAATTAAAAGCATAGGTTGGTGGATTTCCTAATGGGAGATAGATACAGGAAGTGGAGTGTTTCCTATAAGGTTATCAATCCATGTTTTAAGACAAATTAAATGATGATAAGAACATGGAATAGAGGGTCATACTATAGTTGTACAATTTAGCTATCTCACACAAAAATAGTAAATTAAATCTAATCTAAATATATAACATAAGATTAAATCTAAAGTGGGTGGTAGGTTGTTAAGGTCTATAGGTGTAGCATATGGAATCAAGGAATTCTGGGTGAAGTTGTGGGAGGTTTTGAGAAGTTTTGGGGGAGTGAATGAGGTTGGTGGTTTGGGGAAAATGCTAGACATAGAGACCGATGTCGGTTAGGGAAGCAATGCTGGTAACTAGTTATAGCCGATATTGGTTGGCTAACCAACCAAAGAAGTGGAAATTGGGTGCCAAAGGTGAAAAGGGGTTGGTTTGGGCTCTCTATTATTGTACAGAGTGTTGGGAAAGCTTAGGCAGGGTGTTGGGATTTAGGTGAAGGCTCACCAAGGGTGAGAGAGGTGATTGGAAAGGTAGAGAGGTTCAGTTTGGTAGGGTATCAGGTAGATGGGTGATAGATGGTATTCAGGTGAGAAAGAAGAAGTGCAACAAAAAACCATAAGATATCTAAGAAAGAAGATAAGAAACTAACAACTTGGTTAAGATACTTATCATAAAATCTAGAGATTGGTAGGTGGCGGTGGTTGGTGGGTGCTCGTAAAAGAAACGGGTTTGGATCCAGTTTCGTGGAAATGGGGCCTATTTTCTTCCCTATGTGAATGATCCAAGGATATGGAGCAAGAGGTTGGTTATTGGTGAAGAACTTGGATGCTCTGGTGTTGTGTTTGATCGTCGGATTCCCAATCGAATGCAAGGATGCCAATGAATAATAAAAAACCAACCAAAGGAAGAACCTAGGGAAAGTGTTAGAAATCCTTATTTAAAGGAACTGACAGTGGTTCCTTGACCGGTGCATGCTGAGGAATAAATGGCATCAGTTATGGATAAATAGTCCAATTTACTTAAAATAGCTTGTTTCTTCCCTTTTTGGCGTGGGTCAAGATTTGATTGTGGGATAGGAGTCGTGGTTCACGTTTAAACATGTGGGAAATTGATAGATGATGTGGTTAGTAATAAATATTAGGTTTATAAAGAGTCTTAGTTAGTTAGGGGAAGTGATGAATTAATGTTAGGAGTGATGACCTAGTCTAAGTTAGTTAAATTCCCTCATAATGGGTCCAAGGTGAGGTGGAGGGGTGAGGTAATAATCAATCTAATATAGGTACTTAAATCAATAATATTGTGTGGAAGAGGTCATGGTAAGGGGGTTATGTTAATTGAAGGGGGCCTAGAGGGATGCAACCAATTTTTGGGTGTCTACGTTTTCCCCTTTTTGTCGCGTAGCTCACACTAATGAAAGACGATGCCAAAAACAAGAAGTGCGTGCCTTAGATAAGGGTGGAGGTGATCCCCCTCAAACCAAGAACTGATATAGTGGAAGATAAAATCGCTGATGGGTTTGATACGGTGGTAGGTTATGAAAAATGGGGGTAAGTTATAGGTGTTGGTGTAGGTGTAGGTAATGGGTGTGATAAGGTTGAGGCATTCAAACGCACGCACACATACATAATGTAACAAGGCACAAGGTTAAAGAGCACACAAACTCTACATTATCAAAGGTCAATATTTTATCCAAACAAGGGTGATGTGGCAAAGGTATACAAGGTATAAGATGTAATCCTAGAAATCAAACAAGGATAGGTGTGGGAACGGGTATATGTGTGTTCCAAAATACCAAAAGTTGTGGTATGGTTGAGATAAACGTCACAAAATAAGGCAAGGTAAGGTCAATGATGTAGCCTAGAATTCATCAGTAAAATCCCAGGCACATTAGCACATCACTCATCCTAGACTGAGTGCTCACCTGAAGTGTGCAAAGGTACCAGGCCCCTCTTTAGGGTTACTATTGCATGATGTTAGCATGATGAAGACTTGAAGAATTTAGATCTATGACTAATATATCATTCTATAGTGCATATTTAGATCTAGATCTAGAGAATAACATACTTAAATGATAAACATGATGAATTCAAGCATGTAAGAACCAATTATACTCAGGATATGATACTCTGATTCAAAAAATACATTCCATTGCATCAAACATGATAAAAACACAGAAGCTTATTACAATAGATAATACCATAGTTTATGTGTGCATCAAATTTGGCAGCATAACCTCACAATAACTCATTTCTCACATGCCACTCTCTACTACGTAGTTCATTACATATTTATAAGGGTGGGGAATTTCCCTTCACCACTTATCTGATCCCAAAATAGGTTGTATGCTATTATTAGGAATGCACCATTTCAATAATAGCCACACATGTAAGTGCGCTAACAATAGACTTCTTCTAGTTAACTGTCAATAGTAAATCTATTCTCAGCATGTATTCATGTAAAGCACTTTGTAGGTGATCCTCCAAAAATATCCGATGCGTGTCATGCAAGTCTTTAACCGGTTTGTGTGCTTCGTACACTATCTCCAAAAATAGCTCATACTCATGAAAATGGGTAAGTCCCGAATCTGTCTCTCTTCTTTGCGTGCGATCCTTTCCTGACCATTCCACACCTTTGAATGCGCTATGTTCTTCCATATATTTTTTGCTAAGTTCCATATATTTTTTTACCAACATTACCCCACACTAATTGTATTTCTACCCTGGAAATGGTTTTCTCCAAAACAAATCAAAGAATAAAATAATAGAAATAATTACTTGACTCTGAAGCATATTTTACATGAAGAATCAATTTTGGATATTCTTCTTTTATTTCTGACTCTAAAGACTGCCAATCATTGAATGTGGCTTCTTCCTTTTCTGGGATATCCACTGCAATTAACTCTAGCTCATCTTGTACAATTTCTCCTTTCTCATTCTGCAAGACCAAAAAAAAGTTGGACATTGCAGTCATTCTTCCTTCTAATAAGTCCATATTTTAAGCTATGAGTTTCCCAAGATCATCTAGCCTTTCCTTGTGTGGTTATTGTGTTATTGTAAGGGCCTCGCGCTTCTACTTGACAAGCGCTAATTGTTCTTGATGGCCCAAGGTCTCATCTTTCATGACTTTCAAGACTTCATTGTCTTCCAAAATGGTCCTAGTTCTTATAATGGCTTCTGGGGCTATAAAATTATTCAGCGCTTGATCTGCGTTCTTCAGTTCCTCCTGCAAGCTCAAGAGAAATTCCTCATATGATGCAATCTTCCTCATCACTGAATCCTTTTCTCACTCTGCTTACTGCTTAGGATTATTTTTTGTTGGCATGTGCAAAGGTCCATCTTCAAATACTAAGTCCACCAAGGTACTTACATAATGCATTGCCGAAGGAAATGTTTTGGGTACCTTTGGCTCTAAGTGTGGCTTTGCTTTCCTGATATTTTCCCCAAATTCCTCTGCCATACTGATGAAAAAAGTTTTCTTCTTATGTGCCAAGTCTTTTTCTTACTTTAAGCACGCTATTTCTATATCCTTAGTTTTGATTTCTTCTCTTAGCGCCCTAATTTTTACAACCTTATCCATATTTCACCATTCCACCTCTATTGATACTTTTACCAAAGCATTGTTCACTTGTTCATCTGACATAACAATAGGAATTATTGTTATGTACCTAGCCTGAGGTGTCTTCTTTAACCTCCTTAAGACACATGACTCATCACATACATCAAAGTCTAGTTCATCCATGTGTGTGTGCATAGAGCATGAAAATTGCTTCCTTGTGCACATGGTTGCCATATCTTCATCCATCATCTCCCACCCATACAAATCATTTAGTGTCACTGTGTTTTAAAACTGGTCATAGATAATTTTACTTGTGTCCTCAACATAGCCCATGATCAGTGCAACATATTCTCCACTTATTCTTTTTTATCTTTGCCCCTTAGGAACTTGAACGTAAAGTTCTGAAGCTTGTTCTACTATACCATGAGCACTATCTTACGTTGTCTCATTTTCCTCCTTTTCTCCTTTTTCTCCATCCTTAATTTCTTCATCGTTTGGTTTTTCCACATTCTTTGGAGGTGTAGGAGATTTGGGCATTCTATCGTTAGACTCTTCCACCTCCTCATTTAGCTTCAAATTCCTTCTTCTCCTCCTAGTTATCTCCTTATGTGGAGAGAGTTGAGGTGATTTGTGCACTGATTATGGAGTAACACCTTGGGTTCTTGTTTTCCTAAATACCTTTTTGAAGTGGTGCTCTCCTTATACTGCATCTAGATCCTCATCATCTCTTTTTTGTGGTTGGGGTGGAGTAGTTGTGCACTCAATTTATTCCATATCTATAAGATTCATTCTACCTCTGTGCTCCAAACCACCACTATCTTCATGCTCTTCTTCTTCATCATCTACTTGTATTGTCTCTGTGGGCTTAGGTGCTGGAAAAATTTCCACTGTATGCTTACCTTTTGGTAGCCTTGGGAGCGCAAAATCATTATCCACATACTTATTGTTCTCCATCTTGGGCTTGATTTGAAGATACACAAGCGTTGATCCAACGTCTCCAAAGACCAAGCTTACCAGATTCATGTTTAATACATCTGAGATAATACTCTCAATGTAGGCAGTCCATCCTGGATATACATATGTCTTTCTCAGTGTATGGTAGTCACAATCTACCTTATCTACAATGAATTTTAGGTGGCATGAATCTGAAAACCAGTGAACTGATACTTGGAAATATCATGTTGTGAAGGCATATGGTAGTTTGCACCATGGGCTACAAGCCCCATCTTTCATTGCAAAATGTGCAATGTAAAATTTTTGGTAAACTACAAATTGTACTACCTTACCCATCACTGAAGGCATCTCCTTGGGTATGCGCCAATCCTCTTCAAATGTTGTGTTGTTTCTATCATATCACTTCTCTGCCCTCTACTTGACTGGTCCACTCATTGATCCTTCACACAAGTACTTGCTAAATATTTCTGCACATGACTTGTTCTCTATAGGGTATTCCCATATTTTCTCCTCTGGCCCATTAGGCACCCCGATTTCCATAAACACAAGAGAAAATAGAACAACCCTGAAAATAAATTTATCTCCTGTGTGGGCTTCTTAAATGATAGTTTCTGTGATGTGACTTGAGATGTTGTAAACCACTCCCTGTGACATCTTCTTCACAACGTGTAGCCACATTGTGTTTACTTGTGACCATCTTTCTTGGTCATTCAACTTTGTCACTAAGTGTGTAGATGCTTGTATGATTGGGTACTTATTTAATTTATCAATGTCCATACCGCGCAGACCTTTGGTATACCCCAAATCCTTCCTTATCTCTATTATTATGGCCTTATTAGTTAAATCACCATTTATATCTACCCGTGTGCCTTTCAACCTTGTTACTATTGAGATCAACGTGGTTGTGATCCTTATCATGCGTCCTGTAAAGTAGAAGAAATATTCATGTACCCTACTCATTAACCATCGATACAATGGTTCATATTTATGGAATTAGGGGAGCTCATACAACTGGTAAACACCAATCTGATTTAAAAATTTCTCCCCAATGTTGTCACACACCAGCATGTCTTTTTTTGTGCACTTATTTGTCTTTGTGTTTAATAATGCATCCAAATCCTTCTTATTTTCAGTTGTACGATGGTTGTAATCACTGATTTTTCTCTTCCAGATGTGGGAATCCCATTCCTGACCTACAATCACACCCTCCGGATACTAAATTTATGAGAAATTACTCTCAAGAGTCATTTCAACCTCTACTTCCACTTTCTTCTTCCCCTTAGCTCCTGCGGTAGGTGCTTTCTTTGGTGCCATCTATAACCTACAATCTGCTAACTTCAAAATAATCACCTTCTATCTCTTGTAACATGTAAACCCAAACCCTATCTCGATTCAACATGAGCTAGTTGACATTACATGCCCTCACTCTTTTGTAACACCTTGCTTCACTCAAACCCTTCATAACTGGGGATGCAAGCTTCCTCTATGCACAAATATACTCATCACATCTCGATTCACACTCTTCGCACCTGAATACTCTTCTCGTATCTCGGTCGCACTTGGCTCTTTCAAATTATCATGATTACAATGGTAAGAATGAACTTACATCCGGTCCTTATATAGCTTTTCAAAGAGTTGGTATATTTATTACTCCTTCACCTACCAACAATCCTCTCATTAATTGACCATTTTTCATTCTTTCCATGCGGTACATCTTCGTGCCAAATCTATAACCTTCTAGCATGCCCTCCTTTTTACTACAAACTTCTCTTCAACATCCTTTCATGCGCTCGAGTACCTCACCACTGTGCCTTCCATTGGTGGTTTCCATGGCCCCTACTTACCTTGTGTTATACTTGTTTCTTCATTCATCTCCATCTATGGTCATTTTGTCTAGAAGAAATCACTTTTTTTCAATTCTTTAACTTGAATAACACCTCTAGAAATTTTTTCCTTTCATGTGTATTTATTTTAAACATTCCTATACTTGGATATCAATATCAACCCCACACTAAGAGTATGTGTGGTCCTCTGCGCATAAAAATTATTCAAATAGTAATTAGATTATGGCGCGCAAACACACTTATTACATAAAAATGACAATTAAATTGAAAAATCATAGCGACAAATAAGGAAATACATTAAGGAAAATAAAAAATTGAAAACCTAGTCTAAATGGCAACACTGCCTTATTACAAACACCGATAAGACTTATTTATAGTAGGGCTTTAGCCTACTCCTGTTGAAGTACCCGGGTAACCATATTCCATCAAGTTCCTTTAATTGAAAAGCACATGTTTCAAGTATTGAGTGAAAACATATGGCCCCAACAAATGTACCTTGAGTTTTCCTGGATGGCACAAAAATTTAGAATCATAAAGGAGCATCATCTGTCCAATGTCAAAAAATTTATCCCTAATGTGCCTATCATGCCATCTTTCTACCTAGCCTTTTCTTGATTTTGAATCCAACGTGTTATTCCTCTTAGCTCATCCAACTTAATTAACTTTTCAATCCATTCTTCCAATGCTTTCTCATCAGCTAGACCTCCATCACATGTAATACATAAAGATGGTAACATGAATTCCATAGGAAGAACTACTTCTACGACAAACACTAACTGAAATGGTTTTGATTTATTCAACCTTTTATATGTTGTTTGATATGCCTAAAGCACTGTAAACACTTTACCATCCCAATCCTTTCTTCCACCATCATAGATTTTTGTTAATGTTTGGCTCAAAATTATGTTGAAAGCCTTAGTAGTTCCATTAGCCTGAGGATGAGAGGGTGTAGTCTTATAGTGCACAATCATGAATAAATCCAATAAAATTTGGATTGTCTCATTAAGAAAATGTGTGCCCCTATCACTAGTCAAAATAAATGGAATCCATAACTTGTAATAATATTTTCCCATAGGAACCTGGTTGTTGTAGCTGTTGTACAATCCTTTGTAGGCACTACTTCTTCCCACCTTGTCAGATAGTTTGTGCGAGTGATGATATAGAAAGATCCAGTTCTACATGTGGTTGGTGAAATAGGACCCACAAAATCTATATCCCATTTCTCAAATGGCTCCACACTAGTAATAGGTCTTAGAGACATTTCATCTCATTGACCTAGTTTCCCTAGATGATAACAGTGATCACAAGCCTTACAATAATCCTTAAAGTCTTTATATAGGCTCTCGCACCATAATCTAGTGAGTAGAATCTTGTAAGTAGTGGTGTCACCTACATAGTGGCCACCTGCAATACCACCATGAGCTTTCTCTATTATATCTATGCACTCATGTTCTAGTATAGAATGGTGCAATACTTCTAACTTGTACAAGTCCCCACTAATCAACATATAGGGTGTCACGCGTATAGCAATTTGTTTCTTCTCCAAGGATTTCATTCCTTCTGGTGTCATACATGTTTGTAGAAATACAACAATGTCCTCTAATTCTAATGGCATGTGTTGTAACCTATATAGCTATGCATCGGGTATGGTATCTTCAATGTTATGTGATTCTTCTCCTAATTCTATTCTAGATAAATTATCTGGTCCCAAATTACTTTTCCTTGGTTTTACCACAACTGTAAAATCAAATTCTTGAAATAATACTACCCATCTATATATGTGCCCCCATAAAATGGGTTTGTTTACAAAATACGTAAATGTCATGTGATTTGTATAAAAGACAAATGGTGTAGCTAGTAGAAACTATCAGAATTTATGTAGCTCATAGATCATTGACAAAGCTTCACACTCTGTAGTGGTGTAATTCTACTCTGCAGGAGTCAACTTTCTACTAGTAAAATGGAAGGGATGATCTATAATACCTTCTCTACATTGAGCCAATACCATGTCAATGGCCATGCGAGAGATATCCACATGTACATGAAATGGTTGTCCCATGGAGGAAAATGTAGAATAGGTGTAACATTCCCATTTTAAGACTTTAGAAACAAGGGAAATTATTGTTATTGTTTTTTAGAAACACAATGTTCTCTATTCTAAATAAAACATCATTTAGAACACACATTCCATGCCAATCAATCTCATAACAGATAACCATATGTAGCTGTAATGACTTGGTAATTTATTGATCTCTCATTCCATGACTCAGTTACCAACCGATCTCTCATGCTTGTCTTAAAGTATAGAATACTTTATGTATACTACGTATACATGGTTCTCTTACCTTATTCGGGTTACTAGGTGATTTTTTTAAAGAACCTATTTGAATATTTGTTACCACTATTCATATGACATCATGTTGTTTTAAACAAGGTGACATAGGACAATTCAACCAACAACTTGCGATACTTGGCTAAATATTTTCAACATATTGTTCATGTTACTATTCTTAGATGGCATACACGTCATTTTGGAATACGTCCTTCACCTCACTCTACTATTATTTAGAATGGTCTTTACTGACTACCGTCAATCTACTTGCCCAAGGTTAGTAACATAATTTGTTATAGGAAGATGCTCATGATGACTTAGGGTATATGGGCATATTCGATCGACCTAAGTCAACTGAATGTGCCAAGGTACCTTGATTCATAGAAAGCTACTCCCTATCCTACTAAATTGACCTAGAGAGAAACTAAGTTCAAGTTTAGATGTGTGTAGATCTAGATGAAAAAATATGGGAGGGTGTTGCCACATGTCAATTGCAACATTGTATCCTTGAGAAGACCTTGGTCTTCTCGAAGGTACAGTCCTGTTATTGGCGTGTGTCAACATCTATTAGAACTGATTCATCACGATGTACATACTTCCTTAGTGGTCATTAATTCATAATTAAATTGGATTAAGATTCAGATTATAGTAACCATGCCTAACCCTATTTCCAACATTCATTAAGTTCTATATCCATAATTAATCTAATTTGATATTGAGAACTTCATTAGCTCATGTTGCATTGATGTTCATTAACGTGGCATAACAAACAATTATCCCAAAAACAGGATAACAACCATCAAACATTTAATTCTTAATGTAACCTAGATGTCCAAAGAAGGTGTTTAAATTACAATGAAGTACAAAGATTAAAGATCATAACCACCATTCCTTTTATCTTTCATTCCTTTGAGAGAGGAAGAGACTTCCTCTTCATGGTTAGATGTTAGGGTTTACATAAACTTTCTATCATTCTTTACTCATATAGTTTAATTGTATGTCCAATGAATTTTTCCTTATTAAGCTATAGTTGTTTAGATAGAGATCAACATCTTTTACAATTTAACAAGATTCATCATAATAAGGGAAATTATACTATCCCCTTAATCTAACTTATTAATTGATAACAATAATAGTATACAAACAGATGTAAGGAGTATCTACAAGATATCACTACTATTTCTGTCATATAAAGTACAAGAAAATTTACACAACAATTAGAGTCAGTCTCTAAACCTTTCAATTCATCATGATAATATATACCTTTACAAGACTATGCATTTCAGAAATTCTACATGTCAATCAATTTTTTTTATTATTAGTAAATAGTTTTTTGAAAGGGACTATACCCTTGTATACAAAAAGAGGCCTAGAAGCCAGAATAGGAGTGAAAAACATTATAAGAAGGATCAAAATCTAGATAAGATATAAAAATCCAGTGTAACCAAAGAGCAGTTACCCCAAAACATCTAACCAGTTTGAACATTACAAAAGAGCAGCAAAAAAATAGCAACAAAACAACAAAAAACACGACAGAAGTCAACAAGAACAACGGAGATCCACAATTACTTCTTGGTGGCTTTGGCAATCAAAATTAAGATCTTAAAATAACATCACTTTTCTTTTCCAATACAACTTAAGAATGATTTGATATTCTTTAGAAAAGATACAAAATTAAATAAGCCAATGCATCATAAAATTTTTTTCCTTCTTTTATCACGTACGATGTCCATCTGCAAAAATTGCTAGCATGGTTCAATTTAATGAACTAAGCATGATAAGCACTAAGCATTAAAATGAAGTGCATTCCACTAATTTTTTCATTAAAACAACTCTACTTGAATGAAATAATTAATATATCATACAAATAAGCATAAGTAATACCAACAAAAAATAAGTACAATTAAATATTTTGAATTCACTTTTAAGAAATGAGTATAATATGATCCGTAACATCTGCATTATAACATATAGTTTAATTTATCCTATCAATTAATTTTAAAAAAACAACAGATCTTATCATCTAATTGTTTCATAATTCTATAAGAATAGAAATACACATTTATCTTTACTAAGTAGGAAAATAAGTTAATTACAGCATAGCTCATATTAGGATGATTCATCCTTCCTTTTAAGAAAAAGAAGAAGAATCAATACATTATATTCCCCATACACTAATCATCTTAAAGACATAAATGGGTTCAGGACACACAAAACTACCAGTTCAAGGATAACAATAAGGATTCAATATTAAAGAGACAACATCTAAACAAGAATCTCAAATCAATCCAAGAAGGAATAGAGAATACAAACAGTCTAACTTCAAGTCTTACTAACTTCTACATGTTAGAAGATATCATTCAAAGATCTGAAACCAGACGTTCCAAAAATCAAAGCTAGACTCACACAGAGTTAATGTCTTCTTGCGTCCATCCAAGAAGGGTTCATAATAAGATAGAGTGAAAAAAGAGAAAACCTTCCCATATCAATCCAAATGAAGTATGACTCAGTCAAAAAAAATAGTCGGTCTAAGCATGTTATTATTTTCTTGTCAACAGATCAACTCAGCTATTCTCTTTCCACATCATTACAACAAATGAGTAGTACAAGTAGACTAAAAAATCCACAAAGAAATTTCCATCTCAGAAAAGTGGTTTCCCACTATTTCCTATAAGACAGAATGGACAAAAATCCGAACTCAAAATTTGAGTAGGCCTAAGAGAACAATCTCTCTACATCCAAGAAGATAGTTGAGCCACCGAGAAGCTTGATCAAATGAACCTATCTTTTCAAAACTTAAAGGATCTCAAAAGGAAAAGGTCCAATAAAGAATTCATTTCATTTCTAATATCAAATGAATTCCATTTATATTTCCAAAATCAGAAGTTTTTTGACTAGTTCCCAAGAGAGAACACAAAACCAAACACACAGTTAGTAGAAAACACACTTCTAGTTTCCCTTACAAATCATTACCACCTGGTTTATCTATTCCAATTCATTAAACACAAGTTAGAATTCAATTCTCAGAAAGAAGTACATAGTACATTCCCAAAAAAATTATACTGTCCACAAGAGAACATATTCCTTTCTCTTTTAAAGACCCAAAGATTCATTCAATGAATCCAACAAGGAATAGATAACCCAAAACAATATAAGATAAACAAGATTCAATAAATCTCATGAACTCAATAGAAACTATATTCCCAACTTCTAGGTTTTAAAGAGCTCCAAATAATAGAGACATAAAGTTTGTGGTCATCTTGAAGATAATTAAGTGAAACAACTGTGAACTAGAGGTGATAAATCCTATCAGCAAGATTCAGAATGAGAGAGTATTGATCTCTACTTTCCTTAAAAACCAAAAGTTGATTTAAGAGAATCTGAAAGTAAGTAAGAAAACCTAATAAACGTTTAAGTCAAGCAATGTATCAACTTACCGCCAATGTGACTTAAACAAAAATCACAACAAAGACTCTCAAGTTCTATCTATAAATATTGCGACAAAGAAGGTATTTGTTTCAAACATAGATCATAGAAGGAGTATGCGTACTACATTTATAAAATCCTCAAGACCGCTAACGACAGTTTCAAATGAACTCAAAATCAAACCAAAGAGTAAATAATAGTACAGTAACTAACTAGAGGTCCCTTAGTCATCAACATGTTACAGTTCCAGTCCATTAACCTTCAAATAAAATAGTCAAGCCTTCAACAAGACGCGGGTTTTCTCAGAGCATAGGAGAGAAGAATATCTTCCATATTTGCATTCCTTTACAAGTTAAAGGAAGGTGGTACAATCTCCAAAAATAGAAGTACCACAACCATTCCAAATAAAGAAGCTATAAGGAGAAGATCTCAAAAGAGATTACCAAATCAACTCAAACCAAAATTAATATCTCAAGCCTTTTCGAGAAGACAGTCCATAAATGAGTTAAAATCATATCAAATCCTTGAATGTGAGTAAAAATCAAACTTAGAATACAAGTACAGAACCAAACACATCGACTTGATTACAAGTTCAGAACACACAAGTTTTCAATACGAGTACAATGCTAAACACAAAGCTTCGAACACAATTTCTGAGAAACACAAAGCTCCAATACAAGATCATAGCCAACACAAGGCTTCAATATAGGTTTAGAATGAAAAAAAGTCATCATATACAAATTCAAAACAATAACATCCTCGAACGCAAGTTTAGAATGAAATACAAAGCTTCGATCACAAGGTTCACATGCATGTCACCACTAAACTTGCATAGAGAAAGTTTCCAAAAGTTATCATTATTTAGCAATGGATTTATATCCAAAAACCAGAGAGATTCATTAATCCAAGAAATTAAATAACTAGAAAAAACATGCAAACATTTATCTCATGAGAGCATAATTGTTTTAATGAATCATTTAGAAGAAAGCAAGAAATATTAATGGGTAGAGCATATCATGCCTGATAGTACTTCTGCCAATTTGAAGGAGACTTCCAGTCGAGCTTCTAACACTTTTTCTCCTCCATGAAAGATCAAAAACCAAACATGTTTTCTTCCAATGCCTCATATACATTCCTTCAATCAAAAATAGACTAGAGAAACCAAAAATAGCCACAAAGTAGAAGTCAAACTGTTGGTTCAAATAACCAGATAGCTCCATGCAGAGAAAAAATCATGAGACATGCAAGACCAAACAACCTCTCACAAATCTTCCTCCCCTGTTTCCAAGATGGTTTGCACAAAAAAACCGAGGTCCATTAATGCAATTACTCCCAAATCTCCCATTTATCTCTCCTTTCCAAAACCTCACAAAATTGGCAAATGTCATTTCTAATTTAACATGCATTTCCATCTTTAATGAAGCCTCTACATATGGCTCCACTAAAGTTTACTAGCCTTTTCCAAAACTAGTTGTACCTCCATTCATTTAACCAAATCAAATCAATTAAATGCCATTAGAATTGTTTCCTTAATGCCATGTGACCCTTAGGTTGCCTTTTAATAGTTTAGGATAGATTTCCCAAAACTTAGGTTAGTCTAACAATAATTACCTTAGGTCTTAAAACATTGACATAGGTAATTTCCACCTTAGGTTAGTTCAAATTCACAACCATATACTATTAGGTATTAGGTTAAAATAACCTAGCATTACATTAGTAATTTATCCCTTATTCATTTAGCAAAAGAACTTAGGTTAGGATGCCATCCTGACAAAATAGAATAAGAATCTTAGGTTAGATTGAAACCTAAATAAGTAGACATAGCTAGGAAGTAGGTGTTTTTACCTATTTTAGGATACCGATAGGATAATCCTTTAGTTTTAGGATTTTTATTCCCTTCTTAGTCATGAAGTAGACTACATTTCATTTACACCATTAATATCGTTAAGAGATCAATCCCAAAGACCCAAGCACAAACATACAACCGAATGAAGACACATTCATACAAGACCAACTAATTTGTAAAATACAAAGGTTCTGTCCACTATGTCTCTCAGGCTTATGAATGTCAATTTACCATTCATTTTGTTAAGGAGATTTAAAACATTCCTTGGATCACTGAAATTGATCTAAGAATGAGTTAGTAAAAGAGATAAGTTTGCAACTCTCAAATTCTGATTGCAACTCACCTATAAGAAGTGAAAAATGGATTCTTGCAAGCCATACCATTTTAGTCTAATGAATCCAAGAGAAAAAATTATTTATCCATAACAAGCATGATTTTCAACAATCAAGGGAACACACCTCATTCAAGGAAATCACATGCCAACGCTTGTAATACAAAAGAGAAATATAACAGTTTGTGCAAGGTGTTACATACTTCCCTCCTAAAAAGAATCATTGTCTCAATGATTATCTCATTTTGATCATTGCATTAAGGATAATCAATTTATTCACTTACTTAACATATATTTTGTAACAATATCAGGACTTAAAGTTCCCAAAAGCAACATTCACATAGCTATTTATTTAAAAGTAAATAGTTGTCTACCTAAAACTGACAGAATTATTGACATAAAGATAAAATCACAAACTTTTATCAGTCATCATAGTCAATTATGATCAAATAAATATGGAAAAGAAGTTTTCATATCTTCCAGATTATCCTAGGTTGCAATTTCTTTGTTAAACTGGTCCCACTGGACCTTATATTGACTTATTTCATGATTTTTTAAATGCAACTAGCAAGTTTCCAGAACTTGTATGGGTTTAACCATGATTATTCCTGGGTCTTGGACCTGTAAGGAATTCCAATTTAACATGTGATAAATCTGAAATGTATTTCTTAGGAAAAGAAATATGGAAAACATCATGCATTCATGACAAAGTAGGAGGTAATACTAAATGGTAAGCTACAGGGTTGATTAATTAAACTATCTCAAAGGTTCCCACATAATGAGCCGATAACTTGTCAGCCTTGCCAAAAGTTATTGAGCTCTTTTTCAGTTTAACCCAAAGAAAGACCTTCTCACAAAGTTCAAATTTCCTGTCAACCCGCTTTAAATCAACATTACTCTTTTTCCTATCTGATGCTTCTTTCAAGTGTTCACAAATCATTTTAACTTGCTACTCCATTTCCATAAGAATTTCATGTCCAATTACCTCTCTATCTCTATCCTTAATGTTGTCCCAACTAATTGGGGTTCTACACTTTCTTCCGTATAATGCTTTGAAAGGTGCCATCTTAAGAGAGGCATGATATGTGTTATTATAAGAAAATTCAACTAGTGGAAGGTACTCTTCCCACTTATACTGCTGATCCATACAATACATTCGTAACATATCCTCTAAAAATTGATTAACTCTTTCAGTCTATCCATTCGTTTCCAGGTGATACACAGAACTGAAATTCAACTTAGTTCCTATAGCTGCATTAAGTGTTTGCCTAAATATTGACATCATTCGAGGATCTCTATCAAATATGATTAATTCAGGCACTCCATGTAATCTAAAAATTTCATGTACAAATCTCTTAGCCAATACAAAAGAATCATCCTTCAAATTACCAACAATAAAATGTGCTACTTTTTTTAGTTTATCAACAACTACCAAAATAACATCATGTTTATTTCTTGACATAGGCAACCCTTGTACAAAATCCATGCTTATTACTTGCCATTTTTACTAGGATATGATATGAGGATACAATAAACTAGCTGGGTGCATATGTTCAGCTTTAACATGTTGACATTAAAGGCAATGTGTCATAAAATCAATAACGTCCTTTTTCATCCCCTCCAAAAATATTGTTGTTTTATATCAACAAGCATCTTTGTGATACCAGGGTGTCCAGAAAAAGGTGAATTGTGAAATTCTACTAACAATTTCTTTCTTAAATCATTTAGCGAAGGTATGTATACTCTTTTTTCAAATCTTAAGATTCCTTCATTTTCAAAGTGAAAACCTTTATACCTCGCATCGTTTAGATCTACAACAAGCGTTGTCTTTACTTGCTAAAATTAAGAATCAGATTCCATAACACTTTTTACTTCATCCTTAAACTGAGTTCTCAATGTTATAAGAGAAGAAATGTGCTTCCTACAACTTAGAGCATCAACCACTCTGTTTTCCTTACCTTTGATATAATTGATGTCAAAATCATATTGAGACAAACACTCTAACCATCTTCATTGTCTTGCATTAAGATTTGGCTGATTGAAAATATACTTCAGCCCAAGATGATAAGTTTTTAATTCAAAAGGCTTACCAAGTAGGTAATGCCTCCAAACTTGTAGTGCATGAACAATGGCAAAAATCTCTAAATCATGTGGAGTATAATTAAAATCATGTAACTTTAATTTTCTACTCTCATAAGCTATGAAATGATCATTTTGTAACAAAATACCTCCTATACCTTCACTAGATGCATCAGTTACTACCATAAAGTCACCATTAGGATCTGGTACCATGAGAATAGGTGCTGAAGTTAACTATTCCTTCAAATTTCTGAATGCAGATTTACATTTCTCATTCCAAACAAAATTCTTATCCTTCTTCTGTAATGAAGTTATTGGTGCAACAATTTTAGAAAAATCTTTTACAAATTTTCTATAATAACCAACAAGCCCCATGAAGCTTCCAAATTCATGTACATCCTTAGGTGCAGGCCACTTAATTATAGCTACAATTTTAGAAGGATCTACAACAATTCCATTCTTAGTTATTACATGTCTCAAATAGTGCACTTTAGTGTCATAGAAAGAACATTTAGATAGCTTACCATATAATCGTCTCTTTCTCAAAATTTCCAAAACTATCTTCAAATGCTCATGGTGTTCCTCTATGCATTTAGAATATATGAGAATTTCATCCAAGAATACGAGAAAAATTTGTCCAAGTATTCTTGAAATATATTATTCATTAAATTCATAAATGTTGCAGGTGCATTTGTTAATCCAAAAGGTAAAACCGTGAACTCATAATGTCCATACCTTGTTCTGAAAGTTGTTTTATGAATGTCCTCATCCTTAATCCATAATTGATGATATCCATATCAAATATGTATCTTATAATATAACGATGCTCCACACTTCTGATCAAATAGATCATCAATTCTAGGGAGTGGGTATATATTCTTGATTGTTTCTTTGTTTAACATTTTGTATTCAATACACAATCTAAGTGTTCCATCTTTCTTTTTCACAAAAATTACTGGTGCTCCCGAGGTGAAACACTTGGTCTAATCAAACCTTTAGACAAAATTTCTTGCAATTGATCCTTAAGCTCTACCAATTCTATAGTAGTCATTCGATATGGTGCCTTAGAAATAGGCTTGGTTCCAGGCTTGATTTCAATTGTGAATTCAAACTCCCTTTTGGGTGGAAGACCTAGTAACTCTTCCAGAAATACATCACTAAAGTTTTGTAACAGTGGATATTGTTCCATGACATCATTGTTCTCTTCAGTTGGTTCTATAATTTTTACTGCATATAAGGTACAACCTTTATTTTTGGCCTTTTTAAGTTGCATAATAAACAGTTCCCTTAAAAAAATTATGTTTCACACACTAAATCTTTGTTATTTTCTATAGGTCATCTAAACAACTAATATGCTTTTCAAAACAATCCACTTTAGCCTTATGTTCTGCTAACCAATTAACACCTATGATTACATCATAAGACCCCAAAGGTGCAACATAAAGATGAACTTCAGTGGAAAAACTAGGTAAGTCAAGGACTGCTCCAAAAAGACACATACTAACAGTATGAACAACATTGTTTCCATAATGTACAGTCTATGTTTTATCCATGTTATAAGCTTTTATTTTTAGTTTTGATGCTAATTTACTAGAAATAAAACATTCAGTAGCTCCAGTGTCAAAAATAATAGTTATAGGTATGCCAAATAACTTACCCGGAACCTCTATGGGCATGGCCTATTTTTCAGCTTGTTTGATAGCTACCGCAGTGTGTATCTTGTACGGTTGATTACAATCATCCTTTTTCAAAGGGCATTGATTTGCGTAATGATATTTTCCATAGTTATAACAACCTCTTATAGGTCCCTTTCTAGGCTTAGATTTATTTCCATCCTTAGAGTTATCATTTTGACCTCTATAGGAATTTTGTCCGTTATTATTATTCTTGACAAATTTGTTCCGTGCATTACCAACAGACTTATTTGTTGCTACTTTCTTACTAGTATCAGATGAAAACTTACTTTTCATTATAAATTTCTTCCATGGTCCTTTCTTAGGTGCAAGAGATGATGAAGAGGAGTTGGGTATTTTCTTCTTTACTTCCTCCTTGTGGGTAGAAATTTCCTTCAATTATTTTTCCTTCCTTATGGCCTTTTCAACAACCCCTTCCATTGTGGTTGGGATGTGAACATCCACCTCTCCTCCTATAACGAGATTCACTCCCATGATGAATTTCTATATCCTGAACTTCTCATTAGTTTGATACTGAGGTACATACTTAAGGAGTTTAGTAAACCACTCCTAATACTATATTATAGTTAGCCTTCCTTGAGCTAAGTTCTAGAATTCAGTCATTTTCTTATCATAGTAAAGTTATAAAATCCAACGTTGCCTAAAGTAACCTTTAAATTAATCCCATGTGATATTAGTTTCATCAATGTTTTACATAGCCTTACGGCTGTCCCACCATGAATATGTCTCATGGGAAAGATGATATGCTCCTCATATCACCTTTGTTTCTTCTGAGAAATTCCTTATTGCAAATTATTTCTCCATTTTGTAAAGTCAATTCTCAGCCCCATCTCCTAATGTGGTGCCATAAAACTTGGGTGGATTTATCCTTTTTATATCATTAGTGAGTTTAGCTTCCAGCCTAGTCTTTTTGTTCTTAGACTGATCAGGTATGTTCATATTGTTATTATCAACATCTAAATTGGCATTGTCTTTAGGAGGTGGTTGATTATTGGTACCATCATATTCTTCCTCCTCATTTCTCATTACTTGTTTTTCAAGTACATCCAAATAATCTCTTGTGTCTAACAAGGTAGCAAGAATCTCATTGAGTTTTTGGGCAGTTTTTTCTCCTTCCTCAGGTGGAAGATTATTTGCAACATTTCCTCTTATTCTAACCATTTTATATTAACAAGAAAATTTAAGTTTCATTATATTATGGACACAATAGGTCCAAGAGATGCAACCTTCAGCTCTGATACCAAGATGTAACATTCCCATTTTAAGACTTTAGAAATAATTGAATTTTTTTTTAGACATAATGTTTTCTTTTCTAAATAAAACATCATTTAGAACACACATTCCATGCCAATCAATCTCATAATAGATAACCAGATGTAGTTGTAATGACTCGGTAATTTACCGATCTCTCATTCCATGACTTGTTTACCAACCGATCTCTCATGTTTGTCTTAAAGTATAGAATACTTTATGTATACTACGTATACATGGTTCTCCTAACCTATTCTGGGTATTGAGTGACCTATTTAAAGAACCTATCTGAATATTCGTTACCACTATTCATCTGACATCATGTTGCTTTAAACTAGGTGACATAGGACAATGCAACCAGCAGCTTGTGATACTTTGGCCAAATATTTTCAACATACTATTCATGTTACTATTCCTAGACATCATACACATCATTTCATAATACGTCCTTCACCTCACTCTATTGTTATCTAGAATGGTCTTTACTGACTACTGTTAGTCCACTTGCCCAAGGTTTGACCCTAGCCTAGGTTAGCAACATAATTTGTTAAAGGAAGATGCTCATGATGACTTAGGGTATATGGGCATACTTGAACGACCTAAGTCAACTGAATGTGCCAAGGTACCCTGAATCATACAAATATACTCCCTATCCTACTAACTTGACCTAGATAAAAACTAATTTCAAGTCCAAATGTGTGTATATCTAGATGAAAAAATACGGGAGGGAATTGCCACATGTCAATTACAACACTGTATCCTTGAGAAGACCTTGGTCTTTTGAAAGGTACAGTCCTGCTATTGGTGTGTGTCAACATCCATTAAAACTAATTCATCACAATGTACATACTTCCTTAGTGGTCATTAATTCATAATTAAATTGGATTAAGATTCAAATTACAAAAACCATGCCTTACCCTAATTCTAACATTCATTAAGTTCTATATCCATAATTAATCTAATTTGATATTGAGAACTTCATTAGCTCATGTTTCATTGATATTCATTAACGTGGCATAACAAGCAGTTATCCCAAAAATAGGACAACCATCAAACGTTTATTTCTTAATGCAACCTAGTTGTCCAAAGCAGGTGTTTACTTTGTAACGAAGTACAAAGATTAAAGATCATAACCACCATTCCTTTTATCTTTCATTCTTTTGAGAGAGGAAGAGACTTCCTCTTCATGGTTAGATCTTAGGGTTTACATAACCTTTTTATCATTCTTTACTCATATAGTTTAATTGTATGTCCAATGCACATTAACTTATTAAACTATAGTTGTTTAGATAGAGATAAACATCTTTTGCAATTTTACAAGCTTCATCATAATAAGGGAGATTATACTATCCCCTTAATCCAACTTATTAATTGATAATAGCAATAGTATAAAAATAGATGTAAGGAGTATCGACAAGATATCACTACTATTTTTGTCATATAAAGTACAAGATAATTTACACAAAAATTGGAGTTAGTCTCCAAACCTTTCAATTCATCATGATAATATATACCTTTACAAGACTATGCATTTCAAAAATTCTGCATGTCAATCAGAATTAAGATCATAAAAGAACATCACTTTTCTTTTCCAATACAACTCAAGAATGATTTGAAATTCTTTACAAAAGATCTAGAATTAAATAAGTCAATGCATCGTAAAATTTTTTACCTTCTTTTATCACTTACAATGTCCATCTACAAAAATAACTAGCATAGATCAGTTTAATGAACTAATCATGATAAGCACTAAGCATTAAAACGAAGTGCATTCCACTAATTGTTCTATTAAAAAAACTCTTATTTAATGAAATAATTAATATATCATACAAATAAGCATAAGTAATATCAACCAGAAAATAAGTACAATTAAAGATTCTAAATTCACTTTTAAGAAATGAGCATAATATGATCCGCAACATCTGCATTATAACATATAGTTTAATTGATCCTATCAATTACTTTTAAACAAACAACGGGTCTTGTCATATAATTGTTTCATAATTGTATAAGAATAGAAATACACATTTATCTTTACTAATTAGCAAAAGAGGTTAATTCCAACATAGCTCATATTAGGATTATTCATCCTTCCTTATAAGCAAAAGAAGAAGAATCAATACATTCTATTCCTCATACACTAATCATCTTAAAGATAGAAACAGGTTCAGGGCACACACAATTGCTTCCGTTCAAGGATAACAATAAGGATTCAATATTAAAGAGACAACAACTAAACAAGAACCCCAAATCAATCCAAGAAGGAATATAGAATCAAAATAGTCTAACTACAAGTCTTACTAACTTCTACATGTTAGAAGATATCATCCAAAGATCTTAAACCAGACGTTCCACAAATCAAAGCTAGACTCACATAGGGTTAATCTCTTCTCAAGTCCATCCAAGAAGGGTTCATAATAAGACAGAGTGTGAAAATATAAAACCTTCCCATATCAATCCAAATTAAGTATGACTCAGTCAAACAAAACAATCAGTCTAAGCATGTTATTATTTTCTTTTCAACAGATCGAATCATCTATTATCTTTCCACATCATTACAACAAATGATTAGTACAAGTAGACTAAAAAATCCATAAATAAATTTCCATCTCAGAAGAGTGGTTTCCCACTATTTCCTATAAGACAGAAGGGAAAAAAAGCTGAACTTAAAAGTCGAGCAGACTTAAGAGAACAATATCTCTACAGCCAAGAAGAGAGTCGAGCCACCGAGAAGCTCGATCAAATGAACATATCTTTTCAAAAGTTAAAGGATCTCAAAAGGAAATGGTCCAATAAAGAATTCATTTCATTTCTAATATCAAATGAATTCCATTTCTATTTACAAAATTAGAAGTTCTTTTACTAGTTCCCAAGAGAGAACACAAAGCTAAACACATAGTTAGAAGAAAGCACACTTCTAGTTTCCCTTACAAATAATTACCACATGGTTTATCTATTGTAATTCACTAAACACAAGTTTGAATTTGATTCTCATAAATAAGTACACAGTACATTCCCAAAAATAGTATACTGTCCACAAGAGAACATATTCCTTTCTCTTTTAAAGACCCAGAGATTCATTCAATGAATCCAACAAGGAATAGAAAATCCAAAACAATATAAGATAAACAAGATTTAATAAAACTCATGAAATCAATAGAAATTGTATTCCCAACTTCTATGTCTTACACGGATTCAAATAATAGAGACATAAAGTTCGTGGTCATCTTGAAGACAATTAAGTGAAACAAATCCGAAGTAGAGGTGCTAAATAATATCAACAAGATTCAGAATGAGAGAGTATTCAAATATTATTTCCTTAAACCCAAAAGTTAATTTAAGAGGATCTGAAAGTAAGTAATAAAACCACCAACGTGACTGAAATATAAATCACAAAAAAGACTCTCTAGTTCCATCTATAAATATTGCGATAGAGAAGGTATTTTTTTCAAACATAGATCACAGAAGGAGTATGCATAATGCATTTCTAAAATCCTCAAAACCGATAATGACCATTTCAAACGAACTCAAAATCAAACCAAAGAGTAAATAATAGTACAGTAACTAACCAGAGGTCCCTTAGTCCTCAACATGTTACAGTTCCAGTCTATTAACCTTTAAACAAAATAGTCAAACCTTCAAAAAGACGTGGGTTTTCTCACAGCAGATGAGGGAAGAATATATTCCATATTTGCATGCCTTTACAAGTTAAAGGAAGGCAGTAAAGTCTCCAAAAATAGAAGTACCCCAACCATTCCAACTCAAGAAGCTGCAAGGAGAATATCTCAAAAGAGATTACTAAATCAACTCAAACCAAAATTAATCTCTCAAGCCTTTTCGAGAAGACAGTCCATAAATGAGTTCAAAGAATATCAAATCCTTGAATAGGAGTAAAACTCAAGCTCAGAATACAAGTATAGAACCAAACACATCAAATCGATTACAAGTTCAAAACACGCAAGTATTAAATATGAGTATAGTGCTAAAAACAAATCTTCAAACACAAGTTCTGAGAAACACAAAGCTCCAATACAAGCTCAGAGCCAACACAAGGCTCCAATATAGGTTCAGAATGAAACACAAGGCATCATATACCAGTTCAGAATAACAACAGCCTCGAACGTAAGTTTAGAATGAAATACAAAGCTTCGAATACAATTTTCACATGGATGTCACCACTAAACTTGCACAGAGAAAGTTTCTAAAGTTTATCATTATTTAGAAATGGATTTATATCCAAAAACCACAGAGATTCATTAAACCGAGATATTAAATAACTAAACAAAACATGTAAACATTTATCTCATGAGAGTAGAATTATTTTAATGAATCATTTAGAAGAAAGCAATAAATTTTAATGGGTAGAGCCTATCATGCTTGATAGTGCTTCTACTAATTCGAAGGAGAATTCTAGCCGAAATATCAACAACCAGACATATTTTCTTCCAATGCCTCATATACATTCCTTCGATCGAAAATAGACTAGAGAAACCAAAAATAGCCAAAAAGTAGAAGTCAAACTATTGGTTCAAAGAACCAGATAGCTCCATGTAGAGCAAAAATCACAAGACATGCAAGACTAAACAACCTCTCATAGATCTTCCTCCATTGTTTCCAAGATGCTTTGCACACAAAAACTGAGGTCCATTAATGTAATTACTACCAAATCTCTTACTTATCTCTCCTTGCCATTGCCTCCCAAATTTGGTGAATGTCATTTCTAATTTAACATGCATTTCCATCTTTAGTGAAGCCTATACGTATGACTCCACTAAATTTTACTAGCCTTTTCCAAAAATGGTTGTACTTCCACTCATTTAACCAAATCAAATCATTTAAATGCCATTAGAACCATTTCCTTAATGCCATGCGACCTTTAGGTTCACTTTTAATAGTTTAGGATAGATTTCCCAAAACATAGGTTGGTCTAACGATAATTACATTAGGTCTTACAACATTGACATAGTTAATTTCCACCTTAGGTTAGATCAAATTCACAACCATATACTATTAGGTATTAGGTTGAAATAACCTAGCATTAAATTAGTAATTTCTCCCTTATTCATTTAGCACAAGAACTTAGGTTAGGATGCCATCCTGACAAAATAGAATAAGAAGCTTAGGTTAGATTGAAACCCAAATAAGTAGACAAAGCTAGGAAGTAGTTGCTTTTACCTAGTTTAGGATACCGTTAGGATAATCCTTTAGTTTTAGGATTTTTATTCCCTTCTTAGTCATGAAGTAGACTGCATTTCATTTATGCCATTAATATCCTGAAGAGATCAATCTTAAAGACCCAAGCACAAACATACAACTAAATGAAGACACGTTCATACAAGACCAAAGAATTTGTAAAATACAAAGGTTCATTCTGCTATGTCTCCCAGGATTTTGAATGTAAATTTACCATTCAGTCTGTTAAGGAGATTTAAAACATTCCTTGGATCACTGAAATTGATCCAAGGATGAGTCAATAAAATAAATAAGTTTGCAACTCTCAAAATCCAATTGTAACTCACATATAAGAAGTGAAAAATGGATTCTTGCAAGCCATACCATTTCAGTCTAATGAATCCAAGAGTAGAAATGATTTATCCATAACAAGCATGATTTTCAAAAATCAAGGGAACACACCTCATTCAAGGAAATCATATGCCAACGCTTGTAATGCAAAAGAGAAATATAATAATTTGTCCAAGGTGTTATAATAGGCGCGGTAGTAATTTTCTCCTTTAATGTCTTAAATGTGTGCTATTGCGGTTCTCCCCAGTAGAACGTACCTTTTATTTTCAATAACTCCTCCAAAGGTGTGGAAACCTTGACATATCGTTTAATAAACTTCCTATGATATCCTGTATGACCCAAAAATTTGTGCACCTCACTTTGACTGGTAGGCTCTTTTAGGCCAATAATAACTACAACCTCTGTTAGATCAACCAAGAAACCTTCCTTGTAGATGATGTGTCCTAACAATATTCCAAATGGTGTATCAAATATGCACTTATTGATGTTTAAAGATATACTCAATTGTCTACATATTTTAAACATTAAGCGTAGATTGTCACAATTATCTTTAAATAATCCATACACCATCCAATCATCCAAATAGACATGTAAGAAGTTATGAATAAAGTTATTGAACACTTAAACAACTATGCACGAAAATACAACAGGTGATTTTTTAGACCAAAACGCATCACAACATAGGCGAAGCTACCCCATTTAGTAGTAGAAGAAGTATTTTTCTAATCCTCTTAGGAAATCCTAACCTGATGATACCCAGAGAACCCATCTATAAATGATTATATTTTGTGCCCTGTAATGCCTTCTAGTATTTCCTCAATGAATGGCATAGGAAAGGGATCTATCACACATGCAACATTCATCTCCTTGTAGTCCACATAGATCCTAATCTAGCCATCCTTCTTGATACTGATCACCATTGGACTAACCCATTCTGACTCATCGAGGGGCTTGATGATTCCAGACTTCAACATTTTGTCAATCTCTTCCTTGACCTTTTCGCGCAAGTTGGGGTTCATCATGTAGGGTCTCTTTATTACTAGGTGTGCACCATCTTTAAGATTTATCTTCATCTCTCCTAATGATTCATGCACACCTTTAAGTTCATGGTACCCCTGAGGGAATAAATCCTTATAATCTCGTAGTAACTCTATGATTTTTACTACTTCAGAGTCTAACCAATAGTCTCTAATTATGGCCTCCTTAGGCTCAATATCTGATCTAATTTTCACTTTCTTTGTCTTCATAGGTTCATGATAGGCACATGTGGTCTTATCTGCACTTTCCAACATCTCATGCCTACCTATTGAATGATTTACATCTAGATTTTCTACTTCTTCATCATCCACTAAGTAGACCATTTTTCCTTTTTCTTTCTCAAGGTAATTGCATTGAAGTAGTGTGGCATCGGCCTTTGTTTCTTTAACAAAACATGCTCTTAAGTCTCCTTCATCAAATAAATCTTAAAGGAGTTCTTCAGCCTTGGCACTATCTCCCATAGTTAAATGCTTTATGAATTTTAATGCTTCTTCCACCGAAGACTTGGTAGAGAAGAATTCAAACATTTAGGTCATTCCTGTGATTAAATCTTGCTCATTTCCAGTCTCTTTATGAATTTCTACATAGACATACCAAGCACATGCATAACCTTGTAACATGGAATAAAACTTGTGCACCCAAAGCGAAGGTGGCAAAGCTTCTTGCCCCTCTTTCTAGAGTCTCTCACACTACTAAACATGGTGCTAAACAGGTTGATTACCATGATAAGTACAAATCTGAGTAGGTACATTTCTCTTGAAGAACCTAATAGGAATAGCAATCCTAATTTCATTCCATCCTACAAGATTATCCTTGTGGACCACCCACTAGCACGTTGTTTTCCCACGTAGGGTATATGCTAGCATATTTCTTCTCTCCAGTGGGTCTATCCATTGTGCTTCCATACAATGCAAGAATACCATAGGACCTCCCTCTCCAGTGTAACAATCTACTGGTTTGTTACCTATTCTTCTGATATAACACAGTTTGCAATCCCTAGCAAATAGACTCTTTACTTCGCACCCCACCAAGTCATAAGTGCTATGAGCCCAGTTATCACAAGTAACACTTGTAGTATCTCTAATAGGCTGTGCATCCTACCACTAAATGATTCCTTCTTTACATGGCTCAAGCACCTCTAGATCCTAGATGGCACGTACATAAATCCTATTTAGGTCTTCTTCACTCAAGGGCTCAACATAGGGCACATATTTTCCATCTGTTAATGGGATAATGAACCTTTCCTCCTTGTTTTCAAAATTCATATAACCCTTGTTGAATCAAAGATCAAAATTATTTGCATAACACCACATAGGCCCCAATACTAGGAAGCTATCTGAATCTGCTAGTGCTAAAACCTCAAAATCTCTAGTGAACTTGGCTCCTTGTATGGTAATGGACGCATCTTTCAAAAATTTGATGGGAGTGTCCTTAGTCTGATTAGCCATGAACAATACATTAGAGGATGGTTGTAATGGAGGTATCCCCATTTGTACCCATGCATCTAAGGTAATAAAATTGAATTCTGTGCTTGTATCAATGAATTTATTACTCAATAGCCACCCATCCACAACAACATTCAGAGTGATTTCATTTTCATAATAAAGGCTATGAGGAGGAAGATTCAAGTGTAGGATCTATCATCCAGTCTCATAACTTACGCGTAAAGTGTTTCCCTTTCACCAATTCCCTAATAGTGGAATGATATAGTTCTGGCGCAACATTTTTCACACTTCTCTCAAGTCATTCATATCATTTTGGATCGTCTCTAATGATTTATTTTACTCCATCTTCCATGATTGTTCCTTTAAATATTGTATTTCACCCTAAAGGTTCTTGAGTACCTCCATGGTTTCTTGATAAAAATCCTCCTTAGTGATGGTAGGCTTTGGTTGAAATGCTTCTTTGGAGCATTCCGCCTCAGCATGGCTAGTGATCCTTACTTGCAACACCTTATATTCTGCTTTCAACTTGGGCATCCATTGTTTTTCCACAATGCACTATATCCTAACCATCCTTGCACCTTTGTTTTCTTGTTTATGCTACTTACTAAGATGTTCATAAAAGTTCAAGAATTCCTCATAACTATATTTTTTTCCATAGAAAGAGTATGTAATATTCTGAGGACATTCATGCTTGTAGTGGTTAAGAGATCTGCATGCATAACATGTTTCGTGAGGGAACTCATTTCTTCCACCACCACGTTATCCCCGTCCTCTACCACGACTGCCTTAAAAATGCCCTTCATTTCGATCATAGCACACCTGATTGTGATCTTGATATTGATGCTCATTATTTCCTTTAGAGTTATCTAAAACTCTTGTCTGTAGTACACCAATATCTATAACATCCTGGATCTGACCAATCAATCAGTAGTCTTCCGAGTCATGAGTCATGGAACTATAGATTTTATAGTAGCTTGAGACATTTTCTTCCTTATTGCACATGTTGTAATAATGGGCAGTGGCTATCATCAAGGTTTAAATGGCATATCTCATAATCCAACAATGAATGAGCATATTAATCTACCGAGGACAAACTATCCTTTGTGTGACCTTCTACTTCACAATTTGTGTACCAAATTCCTTGTGCACATCTCATGTACTGAATTTTTCTGATAGTTTTCTCCAACTATCTTTTTCATAGCTGCGATTCTGTGCTTCTAAAAAATGGGCTTACCTCAGTGTATCTATAATTCCAACTACCTTAGTGCGTAAGGTTACCTCAAGTGCTTCGCACGGATCAGTGTATGTTATTATGTGATAATTCCCTTCTAAAATGGGTAATTAGGCCTCCAAAAAAACCATTGTACATGTTGTCTTGCATGTCTATCATAAGAAAGCTTAGATAACAGTGTTTTTAAAATGGGCATCATACTCTTTAACACTTTCAGTAGTGCCCTTGATTAATATGCTTAATATCTTTGAGCGCACTTATACTCTTCTGCTCAAACTCAAGGGTGTGAAACTCTTTAAGGAATGCATCTTTTAAAGGTGTATAGTCTACGACGAGTCTGATCAGGGTCAAACTTATCTGTACTAGTTATGTGTGCACCCTTGTAACGTAGTAGTAAATTGGTTTTCCCTACATGCTAAAAAGCCATGATTCCTTTTGTGTGCCATAGTATTTCACACATATGTGTACATGTTTAACAAAATATTCCATATCCCTATACTCTGGAAGGATGAAGAGACATCTCCATGAAAATATTTTATGTAATTGGTATGGACCTTTCCCCACATGATCTAGAACCTCTTGTGTTTCCTCTACCTCAAGAACCACCAGAATCGCCAGAAATAGAGCCACCTATACCTCCTGATCTCGAACCTGTAGCTGGGGTCAGACTAGAGGATGTACTTATCTTTGTCCCAACAATAATACTGAACTGTACCCCAATGTTCTGTGAAGCATTACTACTCCCAAAAGAGAGTCCAAATATCTGCATGCCTAAATTTTGTGTGGATGATACACTCCTACTCTCCTAAAGAAGTGCTTCTTATATGACTCATTGCTGCTCTCCCAATGCATGAATTAACTTGTTGAATGTTTGTTGTACTAGATAATAGAAGACCAAGTGTAAGGGAAACATTTCCAGGTGGATTCATATGTGTTCCTGCGACCCAAGTCATTTATGCTAGCGCACTTCCGCATGAGGCTGAGAAGGGTTACTTATCATGCTTTACCAAATGGGGGAGTTCCTGATGCTCAGGTTCCACATCTTTTATGTGAACTTCAAATCCTTCCTGAACTATCTTTCTCCACAACCCCATTCTCTCTGCAACCTATCATTGCTTTTCTACCTCCCTCTCGCATGCCTCATTATACTTAAGCCACCTTTCCTCTCTCCACCTCTCTGTCGCTAGGTGTACCATATTTCACAAAACTTACTCCTGCCCTTATACGTGGTGGGGTATTAGTTTTCCATCAGTTTGTTCTCCAAGTTCAGGGTTACCATCAAAATCTTTATTTCCAGTGGAATTTCTTGGAGGTAAGTTCCCCTTAGATATCATAAAAACTATAATTCAACTACCTCTGGGCATGAATAAGTGGAAATTGAGTACTACAAGATAAAACTATTCAAAACACCATGGAACCATGTTGTTGGTGCTCGAATTAATCTGGCCCTTATTCGTTTAAGCTTTGTCATCATTGTATGCTATATTTTTCTACTTTCCCTGTTGAGGTGTGAGTCAGCTTTGTGGTTTTTCTGTGTATGGTCTAGTCTTTTTTCTTTTTTGGTCAAGGATCATGTCTGAATGTGCATTATTTGGTAGTTTCTTATGGGGAAGCCATTGTGTTTTAAGCTCTGGATTTTGAGGGATCTCTTGTTGTAAATTACTTCTGGGTCTTATCTATTTATTTTCATTTTCTCTCCCATTACCCACTGATATGAGGTAGTTCCCAATCAATTGTGGTGTGGCAGGTTGAATTTGTAAATTCATATTTTTCTCTCACATTAAAAAAGTGTTAAATTGGGCATGTCACCTGATAAATGTTCTCCAAATATTTGCAATCAAAAGGTAATATAAATAATTTCTCAATTGGTGTCAGGGAGTGTGGATGTGTCACAATTAGAGCGGATGCAGGGAAGCAAAACATATTTATAGCTTTACACATTTATTAAGAAAGGATTAAAAGTGTAAAAAGTTCCTGAAACCTATAAGAGACACATGGCTACTTAGATGCAAAAGGCGGAGATGCAGGTCACCGAGGAACTTAGATAATTTGGTTTGAAAAGGAAGTGAGGTAAAATTGTAAAAAAAAAACACAACCCCGCTATCACTCAAGTGCGAACCACTGTGTCAAGATAGTATTGAAAACCAAAAGGTTTATGGGTGGGTCAAGTTTTCCAAGAGTGTAAAGTCTCTAATGCTAAAAAACTTACAAAAGGTACCCTCGAGCCCATTATAGCAAAAAGCTTTTTATTCCATGTGGATGGTTCATTTTTAAAATTTGAGCAACGGAATGAACAAATTGATGCATTCTATTTATTTCTGATCATTAATGTTGCCACACAAATTAAGGATGTTTTAAAGCTTGTGAATGCTTCCATATTTATTTACCAATTGGCTTGATTTTTGTTACTGCCTTTGTGATTTACATGAAGAATTATCACGTCATTAGTTATGGAGCTCAAATTGCAAACCTGAGGATTTAAGAAGTTGTTGATTTGGGTTTAAATTATTTAGGCACTTGTGGATTAACTGGTAAGAGATTTGAAACTCATGTATTTCTCTTTTAGTGGTAGGTTAGTTTAAAGGAAAATTAGGGATTTTGAAGGATGAAGACTATGCCATCTTCATTCTCATTTGTGTTGGGACTCACAAGTGATCTAGATAAAATTATAGACACATAGACTTAATGGGCGCTGATCTGATGACTTCCTCCAAAAGTTAAATAGTCTTCATCAGAGTCAAATCCTTAAAAATAATTCAAGAAATCCATATAGCTCTAGTTGGTGCCATCGCACCTCTGTTCATTGCCCTGAATTAGTGTGGCATTGTGCTATGAATTATGATCTAGAAAAGAGGGAGGTGTTAGAAAGGAGTGGGGATGCAGTACTGACACTAACACTAGTTGTCATTAGAATAATGTTAAATTTTCTTATAGTCACAAAACCAATTACCATCACTATCAAATTGTCTTTGAAGGACTATGTTAAGATGATAAATACAAACTGGCTTATTACGAAGAAGACAACAGATAGAATCCCTAAAAATATGGTTAGGGAACATTTTGTAGAGGAGGTTGAGGATGTCATTGTGTTTCTAAGTTGAATGGAAGGTTTAGAAACTGCAAATGAATTCAAAGAGTGGATGAATACATATATATGGATTATTTAGGAGAGAAAAGGGAGCATTTGTTGGGCCACCTTTATTACATATGCACTCCATGATCACATGGTCACTTTAGCATCAAAACTTGAGATGGGAGATACTAAAAACTTGAATTTATATGATGACATATCTCATTTATAATGTTGCAAGGCAAAAACTGTTTCCTAGGTCTATCATCCATGTGCTGACTTCAAGAAATGTCAAATGCACAAGATTTTTACTCAGTTACAACTTGTTAGCTGGAGTGAAAATGTAACATTGGTTAATGATTTGTTCTTCACACCAATTATTTTCCTTTTTATACCAGATTGGGGACAATATAAGATGTCTAAACATGATAGAAAAGTAAAATTTGGAATATGGATGTTATTTTATCCATTATAAAATTTTCACTTAAATAAGAGTTAGTGGTTTTTGAGGGAAATCGACATTTAAGTTGCACTAAGTATGTAGATGATAAATTGATTTTATGTGAACTAGCAAGGCATTTGACACATGTGCATAAAATAATTACTTGGGAGGAATAAAACAAATATCAAATTTCCTATTCGAATTGGAAAGGTATTCATGTCCCTTCCATCATAAAGGCATAGGTTGATTGAAGAGGAAATGTAGGAATTTGATATGGAAAAGTTTTATTCAAGGCCTAATTATGAATTTAGATGGGTGATTAACATTATTGCAAATAGCTTTTACTATGAGCCCCATTTTGAGGATTACTAGATGAACTGTAGGGATGAGGAAGAAGTCATACTAAGGGAATTTTCCAGAATGACTCTGACACAAATAGTAGACTACAAAATTATGGTTATCCAGGAGGGGATTGTGGATGATCCACACATAGTGATAAGATTATATATTGATCAGAAGATGGGGGATCAACCTCTATCTACTCCAGACTAGAATTTGGTAGAATATGATGTGGTAGAATCCTAAAAAACTTCAAAATTTTGGGAAACCTGAGTGAGGGTATTCCACCCCTGATGGAGGATGCAGATAGAATGGACCCACTGGGAGGAAGGCCCCCTCAATTTCCATCCAAAAGGCCTATTCTTGAATTCATTAATGAGTGGACATTAGCCACTAGCAGAACTGAGCAATTCTATGTCAATTCTCATCCAAAATACTGAATAGATGCTTTTAAAGTCTATGGATAATGCCTCGATTAGTTTTGTAGTGAAAATTCAGGAAAAGGGGAAAGGTTTGGCATCACATGTGGCCCGTCCAAGTGTTTTTCCAAAGTAACATAGTGCTGAAAAGTTAATGAGTGGAGCCATTGCAAGTGCCCACATTCATTCTAAGCCACACAAGGATAAAATAATGGTAGCACTAGATTTAAAAAGGTTTGAGAGGACACATAAAAAACACAAGGTTATTCACCATCCAGTCTTGGTAAGAGTAGGTGCCCATATGCCTACAAAGTTCAAGCACCAGGATGTGGTAATTAACCCCCCAAAGTCTTAAAGGAGTGAAGTTTTTCAAAATAACATGATGCATCATTACCACATGTGGAGAAATCAGATCCTCTAACCCCACCTCTATTTTTGTGGAAAAACAATAGAATGCACTTAGAGTTCAGTTTCCCAAGGAAGTACTATAGTTAATCTAGTAGACAATCAATTTATTACCCCAGGTATGAAAATGTCTGAAACTTTTCTTGCCAAGGATATAAATGTACCTCCAGTTGAAACAATACACGAATTTGCAAAGCCCTAAACTGATGTAATTAATGTTGATGTGGGTGAAGGACTTTCCATGTTGGATGCACTTAATTTATCTATAAATGAACCAATATTGACATCATTGGGTAACATTCAAGTAAGAAAATAATTGGAAAAAGATATTCATGTACCAACTACTTAAGTGAGGACCCAGGCAACTGAATTACTTTCCCTGGGAGGTCAAATGGTTTCGGAGTTGGGTAAACTAGAGTTGTTTGTTTAAAAAGATATTAACGATGATTTATTAGTAGAAGAGGCTATATCCATTTTTGTTGAGGTGACCAAGAATGATGACCTTCCTCACGAGGGAAAATATATTTTTAAAGAAAGATTGAAAATAGCACAAGATGCAATTCCTGATGAATAAATCATTACTGATGAGAAATTATAGCCCTTAATGTGAAATGTAGAGTTGTTTCTAGAAACAACCTACCATGGCATTGTCAAGATACACCACTAGAGCATGAAAAGGGTAAGGTTGCAACTAAACAAACTTTGGGAGATAAAGAACCCAAAACCCAAATTTTGGTACAAAAAAATGTTGGAGAAGAAATTGAATCCACTATGGCTTCAACTGAAGAAGCAAGAAAGGATTTTCCCATAAACATTGATACAATTCAAGGAAAAAATGATTAATCAGAAGTTCCATACTATGAGAAAGAGCATCCAGAATAATTAGTAGCACAAAGTTATATTGGCATAGGGACCATCAAAATACGTAATCATGAAAAGAAACAATCATTGGTGAAAAATGAAAAGAAGTATCCAAAAAAATGGTAGTTTTTTATGAGAAACTCTAGTAAGAATCACAAGAAACAAAAGCTATAAAAATCTTAGGAAAGGGATGGATCAAGTGAGTTGATTTCAAATGAAGAAAAATAGGTCCTCCATGTGTAAGTTGTTGACCTTATTGCTCTATCTTTTCCAAAGGTATTAAGAATCCTCAAAAAGGTCCAGGACCATCACAAAAACCCACATTGATAAATCTAGAGAAAGGACCTTGGATATAGTAACCCCTTTTGAGGGTAAAACAAGAAAAGACAAAACATCTGATGATTATAACATTTAGATTATTCCTTTGGGAAAACCTTCAAGGGAACAATTAAAGCAAGGAGTGTCTGAGGTAATGAATGATCTTCTGCCAAAATTTTATGAAGATGGAATGAAAAAAATGAAACTAAAGGAACATGTTAAGGCCTTGAGTTCTTGTTTGCAATAGTTGATAGGGAAGAGTAGTCAAACACAATCAAGTGCCTATATAAACACCCTAAGGAAATGAATAAGATAAACAAGGCTATAAAGAAGGTTCAAGAAATAGACACATGGATTGAGAAATTGACCAAGAGGGGAAAAGAAGCAATTATGGAAGCCAGATCAAATTATGAAGATCTCAAAAACAAACTCAGTGAAATTAATGAGATAGTTGAACAATGTGACAATGGCATCTTCTATTTTGAAGGTATTCTTCCCTAGTTAGATCGCATTAACCAACTCAATGATGAGTTGGTTGAGGAGGAGAACATTGTACCAACTGAATTTAAAGGAAGCCAACATGCCATTGAAGAGATGCAAAAAATTAGAGTCAAGACCCTAAATGGAATCAAAGAAAAGCTTGAAATCAAAAGAAACTGGGTTGATGACACTCTTGATGCTATTGACTTAAAGTTGGAGGATATGGTTATTGATAAGTTCAAGAAGAGTTATGGGGACATGAAGATTGATTTCTTACTTGAATATTTTGAAAATAATGTTTTGAAGAATGACTTCTCATATGAATTCATTAAGACCATGAGAAATATTGAGAATAGAATTGTAGAGTTGAAGGCAAGGCCACTGGAATACAAGCAGAAAATGGGCCATTGCATTGATGCAATATCTAGGTAGGAACTGATTTTCCAGCATCATACAGGACTAGATGAGGATGAGGTTAAATAATTATTCAAAATATATGATTCATATGTGGTGAGGCTACCAAAAGAACAAGGTATGAAAGTGGAAGCTGAAGAAGAAGAAGATGCAAAGGATGATGAACATGCTTAGACAATTGTTCCTTGAACTGTATTCTCTTTTCATATTCATCCTTTTTAAACTAATGTTTTAAAATGACACTTCTATTACATTGGAAGTAATTGTTTCTCTGAATTTTATTGTTCCTTTATTTCAATTGAAAAATGGAAGAATGCAGTAACGTCATATTTACTTTGATGAAATTAACATACATTTGGATAAGCATGTAAATGATTAATATTGCTATGTTTCTTGCACTCTGAATAAGGACCAAAATTGGGTTCTATAGAGGCCTCTGCCATGAAAAAGAAAAGATATATACATGCCCGAAAGAGAAACAATGAAAGGAAGACAACATCTAGGCATTCTTTAGCCCTACTTCATAGTTTCCTCCTAGCGTGGGAAGCTTATTGTTCAGAAGTTTGTTTTTTTGCCTTAGCACAAACGCCTCACTTGATGACCTTGTGTTGTTTGAATGAAAATGACTGACCCTGCAAAAACTCCAGGTCCTGGGACATTCCCATATCCATCAACACCTCCAAATTCATTCTAGGATGACTCATGATTTTCTCCAGTTCAACTTTCTTCTATTGAGATGAAACCCAATCTAAAAGATCTAGACCTCCTGTGAAGAATGCCATATTTCATTTCCCTTTGTGAGGGATTGACATGCTGGGAGTGGGTTGAGAGGAGACACCTGAAGTGGTTGGAGGGGAAAGTATTGCATGTTGTTGACTAGGTCTGATTATGAGGCCTTGAACTTGACCCAGCCTCCCATTTCCTTGTGAAAGGTGGATTGTCCTTTGGGAGAAGGAATTGGTTGAGGGCCCAACAATTCATGCTCTGCCTAAGGATCATGATGCATTAAGTGGGTGGATGACCGAATATAAAATATCCCTCTATTGTCCTCAAGAGCGAAGGAAATGGCTTCCCTTGAATGATGAGAAGATAATGATTGGTCCTCTTCTCCATCTGAGATAACGATTGGAGGTTGAGGTTGTGGTTCACCTTTCCTTTTCCCTAAAGATGACCCTGGTGCTGAAACTGGTTGTGAAGGCATGGTCTCTACTTGCTTTTTCTCCATAAAATTGATACTTTTCTCCAACTCATCTATTTTGTGAGAAATAATAGGCACTGTGTCGATGGAGGATTTATCATACAACACATATGATTCCTTGGGAATCTCTTTTGATACAAACCACTCATCACATAGAAAGGGACATTGAAAATTGGTTTTCCTGGAGACCTGAGGTCTTCTCTCAACCCAGTATCATTTTAAATATTCAGGGAGTTTTCATGTGCTCCCATCTAAAAAGATGGAAATACATAACCTAGAAGGCTAAAACATAGGATTAATCCTGATTAGCCTTGTAAGAAGTGTTAACTAGACTTGCTGGTATGTTAAGGGCCCTCTAGTGTCACCCACACATTCTATATCAAACAGATCCCTGACAAAAGCTTCATCAAGACCACTTAAATCAAAAATTTGATTTAAGTCCTCTCAAGAAATATCCTTCAGGCTATGAGCTACAAGTACCTTCACCATTCTCTTTGAAATTTATTATACTCAAAAAAGGAAGGGAAAGGCATGATGATAATGAAATTGAGCTCGGTTTTATAATGAAAAGGAGACATATGTTTTGATTTGATGCAATATTTCCCATGAAATGAAGGAGATTTTGTTCAGTTCACATAGAGGAGAATTTAAGAATTATAAAAAGGTTAGGAATGAGTAGATATAGTAAATCAAGGTGATTCGATAGAAATATGTGTGGAAATTAAGCCAATTAGACATGAAGCAGAGTGTGTGGCACCCAAGGTAGATTATTGAAAAGTGAGTATGGATATATGTCATATCAGTGTCATCAAGAAGTGTTCAGAGATGGTTTGAAATGATTACCTAATCAATATCAGGAAAGAATGATTAAAGTAATCTGCCATAAGTGATGACCTGATATCCCAGTCAAGCACTAGTGAAGTTGATTGAAAAGACTTGTGATTTGTACACCTGACAGCTTTAAAAGAAAAACCTTTCTAAATGCCATGTTCTAGAACAAATTTTGAAAAAGGAATATTCCTCAGAATATTCATACTTTTAGGGGGAAATAAATTTGAAGGTTAACAAGTGAAGGAGGTGATATAAAAGGAAAAAGGATAATCACGAAAAAAGGGGGGTTAATCTTTCTGATATTTATTCAGAGAAAAGAGAAAGCTGAGAAAATCCATTTTCCGAAGGAACTTATTTGAGAAACCAGTTATTTCTTGTGTATCTTTGAAATTGATCATGTCAATATGGTTGCAAATGTCCAACCATTGATAAGATTTGAGATTGTAAATAAACTTTTCCTTGTTGATCAATTTGAAAAACCTTAAGTAATTTTTGTTAATCATGAACCGTGTTATGTCTACTATCATTTTGAGATATCTTCAGATAGTTATTTATGTTCTTGTTACAATATTATATTAGTAATCCCTCTAAAATCACATAATATCTCATCCTCATGATAGGATTGTGGAATTTGCAATTACATTATGAAGAGATATTTCATTTCATAATGCAATAAACAATTTAAATTCACTTTACTTTCATTTCAGTGATATAGATTGTTTTTCAGTTTATGAGTGTATCATAAGCATGATAGATCAGAGATTTTTGAGGTTTAATTAAGTCTTTAACATGAGTTCTTATGTTAAATCCTTGAAGAATGTGTGAAGCCATGTGTCTTTGAGCTTTCATAGATACACAATTTTCTAGTTGAAGGTTCATCCTGACTATTTAAAGCCATTTGTCATTTTTCTTTGTAGATTTGTCAACATTTGTTAAAAGCTCTCAAGAATTTGGTATAATCAACTTTATCCTGCTTAACTTCCCAACCATAAATTTCATATTTAGTGATATATCATACATGAACCATCCCTTCTTGCACTGTATATCCACAAATGCTAAAGAAGATCATTAAATTTTTCCATCCTTTACCAAAATATGCAGATGCAATCAATTTTTATCGTTGTCTTTAGTGACCTGGACCTTGTCTAGAGAATATCTTCATTTTCTAAGGTGAAAACTTGTGAGAGTTAGGTTATGTTGTATTGACCATGTTTTCTCAAGGTCTCCTTCAAAATACTACAAAGGAAGAGTCAAATACTATTAATCCATTGATAATTTCCACTAACACAGGTCACAAAGTGGGTCCTCTCACCCTGGTTGAAGGCACAACCTAAAGTAGTAAGGGTAGGTCAAACTCTTAGCATGGTGATATCCAGTCCTTTCTAAACTAGAGTGATAAAGAGTCATCTAGAATCCATCCCCAGCTACAAAACAACTCCTATTATGATTTGTTTGTCTCTAAGCATCTTGATCAACTTGTGATGTTGCTCAGTTTCAAAGGAAGGATCAATTTGGGTACCAACACCAATCTGGTGCCATTTCTAGGGACTATTTATGTAAATACATATGTATGTCAACCTATGGTAATGATTCATATGCAAATCTATTTTTTAAACATCATCATTTGTTAAATTTTGTGAGAATTATATGAGATCAGGAGTTTGTTGTGCAATATTTTTTGGTTTTAGTAAATGTTGCACTAGATTGTGTGGGTATTGATAAATATCGACAAAGGATGATCAGATCCATCAAGCTTTGTAGAAATTGAGTGTTGATAAATAGTTGACAAATTACTTACAGTGCTTTAGCATATCTAAGGTGAAAATCCTTGGTGGTGACTCCTGTGTTAGTTTACAATTTTTGGTGGTTACCAGTGTCTAAATATTTGTCAAGAGTTTTTGTCATTAATATTCACAAAGCTGGAAGGAAGAAGATATTTTCTTTACTAGGGATCCTACTAGAAAGTTATTTCCAGAGCTTGGGAAGGAAAATTCAGAAGGAAGATGAGTCTGGAGAGTATTAGGAAGTCAAGAGTCAAAAGAAAAGGTAGTACCAGTTCTGGAAGGTGATCAACATGTAGTTGAGGATTACCCTACATCTTCAGATAATTCTGAATCAAATAGTCCTCATAAAAAACTAAATTCTCCAACCAGTGAAGGGCCATCATTTGTGTCTAAAAAATGTATCCCCCATTTTTTCCCTTCATCGTCCAGGACTGATAGGGTGTTTCACAAAACTGAATCATTAGAGGATATTTACTTGGAAAGTTATACTCATGTGCTCCAAAGGCCCTTGGTCCCCTATCATTTTGATTCCCCTGTAGGATCACCTCCTCAAGATAATATGGAACAGCCTCCACCTAGACCACCTTTTGTTGTCAATACTTTTGGACTGATAAATTTTAGAGGCATGGCTGGGTATCCTAATGTTGTACCCCAAGATGTGAGGAACATGTGACCTAAATTTAGGAAAAATAATGCCATTATTGGGGATCAGCATTTGAGACTTTTTGTTAACATGATGGAAGATTTTGAGATTGTGTATGAGGATGTGTACATAAAATTATTCATTCATACTCTCAAAGAAGATGCACGTGACTGGTATAAGGTGTTACTAGACAATTCAATAGACTCATGGAATGAGATGAAAAATTCCTTTAGATTATAATATGGGGATAAGAATAAACAAAGGTTCCTTCTATCTAAATTTGAAAATATTAAAAAGAATCCCAATGATTTTGTCCAAGATTTTAATACCAGATTCAATAAGACTTTGAATAGATCACCCATAATCCTTGAGGCCAAGTGATGAGTCTTGTTTAATCAAATATTTTGATGCCTTTGACAAAAGTCCTGTGTAATACTTAAGAGATAAGAACCCTAGAACATTAAGGAGGCTTTCACTATGGCCTTGTCAAATTGAAAATAATATCAAGGTAGTTGGAAAACCTCCTAAGATAGAAGGTGTCAAACTGATCAACCCTGATAGAACTCAAGCAAGTAAAGCAGTTGATCTAGAGGAGGTCATGAATTATTTGGAAGGGGTGGTTAAAGAAATATCATACAAGTTGGCCAGAGTAGAAAAAGGGATAGGATTGAGCTCTCAAGGTCAGCATAAACCAAAAAACTAGGATAGATTTGGAAATCATCCTAGGAATTATCATAGGTTAGATGACAGAGGAAAGGGGCCCACGAGATTAGGTAATAAGCAACAAAAACTTAGAGAGAACAGATTGGTCCCAAATCCTTTGACTTCCAAGGATTTTATGGTGGAATAAGCCCATGTTATTGATTGGTGTGATAAGTTTTTCCTACCACACTCACCATGTGATATGAGTAAGGATGTCGAAGAGGTAAATGATGATGAAGCTTATGGTGATGTGTGCATGATGGAATTCCCTGAAAATTCACAACAGAGGGCTACTTTGACTGATCTAATAAGTACCAGGACTATTCAGAGTTTCTGGGATTGCATTCACTGAGTATTACCTCTCTCGCATGATGATGGTGTTGAGATTGATATGGTGTAGGATTTTGATTTACCTAATCATGATTTTGAATACTTAAGGGCCCTGATGATTAAGAAGTATGATGGGGGAATACCTTCTGAGGAAGATAGGAAACTATTGATGAATGCAGTGGTTACACAAGAAAAGGAACATAATACAAGAAGTAGAGTTATCAAAGGGGGAGGTCCTCAGGCCAAACCAAAAACTCCACTTCTCACTAATATCCCCAAGGAAACCCCTAAGAAGGATACACTCAGTAAAGGCCCTGTTGCTCCAAATAAAACTTGTACCCCATCTCATGCCCAAGTTTTAAAGAATATTACACCACTAGAGGGAATCATAAATATCCCATCCAATACCACCTTACCAAACTATGCTCCATATGATATAGCCCAAATTTTGAGTCAAATCAAAGTCACATTACCTATTGTTGAATTGCTTAGAATTCTTGAGCATATAAAGTGGGAATTTGAATATTTTCGATTTAAAGAATAGATAACAACACAAGGGAATAATGTGAATGGTGTGGATCTTCCTCCTATCATCGTAGAGCTTGAGATACCATAAGCTCTGGAAGAATTGGGAGAATCACCAGAAGTATACTTGGGCACCTCACTTGTGGAATCTCAACTTGATGTTGATCCTTTTTACACCACTTTGATCATCAAGGATAGGTTGGTGCATAACTGTATGTTTGATTCAGGAGCTTCATGTAATGTGATGCCCCTTGAGGTGATGAATGAATTGAACATCAAAGTGACAAAAACCTTTGGAAAATGCATAGCTATGGATTCAAAGGAAGTTCCTATGGTTGGATATGTCAAGGGGTTAATAGTGCAATTAGCAGCTTACCCTGGCAAATCCTTAACTATGAATGTGGTTATTGTGGATTTCCCGGCCAAATGGGGCATGCTCTTATCAAAGAAATGGGCTGCTAGTGTGGGTGGAAGTGTGCAAATGGATATGTCATATGCAAAACCATACCATTGGAAGGAAATATTATGAAGTTAAATGGTGAAAAGAAGATGTTACATCAGATCAAAGATCCAAACAATGCTTCGTATGAAGTATTATATACAGATGTAGATGTTGAACAATTTTGTTGGTTATGCAGATTTCAAGGAACATGAAATTGATAAATGCATATTTCCTATGAGAAACTTGGTTCCCTTGGACTTTGATGTTTGATGGAGCTTGTTCTAATTTTGGAAATGGTGTTGGTATTGTATTGATATCCCTAGATAAGAGAAAGTTCAATTTTTCTTTTAAACTCCAATTTGAATGCAATAACAATATTGCGAAATATGAAGTGTTGATTTTGGATTTAAGGATTGCTTAGAGATATGGTATTAAAGACATTATTATTAAAGGAGATTCATAATTAGTATTCAAGCAAGTCTGCAAGATGTATGCAACAAAGAATCAGAGAATGAAGCAATATAAGCATGTAGTTTGGGATTTCATTGAAATGTTTGACTCCTTCAACATAGTGTACCATGAGAGAAAACAAAATGTTGTTGCAGACAGATTGGCAGTACTGGGGTCTAGGTTTGAAAATTACACAGTGTCTCTATATTGTGAATATGACATTGAGGTGCTGACAAGACCGTATGTCCCTGATAATGTCAAGCATTGGAAAGTTTTTGAAGATGATGCCCAAATTCAAATATTTTTACAAAACAAAGGAGAATTCACAAATAAAATGTGGATTGGGAGCCAATGGTTTGTATTAATGAGGGAAGAGAAACCTTGTTTGGTAAATATATTATTCACTTGAAGAAAAATACTATTCCAAGAGGTTTGGTTGCGCTTGAGTCAAACTTTGATAATGTTGATTGCATTATTAGTAGGCATATGTCAGCTTCGAGAGATGTGGAAGAACACAACCTGGGGATGGACAACAAACCTAGGTGAATATGGCTAGGTAGTAACTTGAATAAGGAATAAAAGGGATCATATGTCCAACTATTGAAAGAGTAACATGACTACTTGGCATGGTCATATTCAAAATTGAAGGCATATAGGGAAGACCTTTTCCAGCATGAAATACCACTTAAAGGTAATGTTAATCCTTTCAAGAAAAAGTAAATACCAATCTATCAAATTCTTTCCCTCAAAACGAAATAAGAATTAAAAAAATTAAGGGATGGAGGTATTATACAAAACACAAGGTATTCTTCATGGGTGGAAAATATAGTGCTTGTTTGAAAGAAGAATGGAGATATAAGGTTGTGTGTGGATTTTAGGAACTTGAATAAAGCATCAATCAAATATAATTATCCCTTTCCCAATATGGATAACATGCTGGAGTTAGTTACTAGCTCGGAATTATTATCCACTCTAGATGGATTCTCAGGATATAATCAAGTGGTGGTGAAACAGTCAGAAAGAATCAAAAATGCTTTCACCACTCCATGGGGTACTTATGTGTATGTAAGAATGCCATTTGGTTTAATGAATGCTGGAGAAATTTTTAAAATAATTATGGATGTAGCATGCTCAGGATATATAAATGATTTCATTTTTGTGTACAAGGATGAAGTGATAATATTTTCAAGGAGAAGGGGTGATCAATCGCAGCATTTGGAGAAAATGATGTTAAGGTGTAGGGAGTATGGAATTTCACTGAATCCTAAAAAGTGCCACTTTGGGGTTCAGAAGGAAAATTTACTAGAAAACATCATATCTAAGGAAGGGTTCATGATACATCCTGAACGAGTAGAAGCTATTGGCAAAATCCCTATACTCAAAACCAAAAAAGGAATTCAATCCTTTTTCAAAAAAATAAATTTCATCAAGAGATTTATTTATAACTTTTCTAAAATGACTATCCCTATCACAAGTATGCTAAAAAGGGACTAGATTATCAAATGGGAAGAATAAGTTATCCAATATTTTATTGGAATTAAGGAAGCATTGAATAATGCCCCTGTTTTGGCAGCTCCTGATTACAAGAGAGATTTTTAAATGTTATCTTTTGCTTCTAAAAACACTATTGCCTCTATACTACTACAAAAGGATGATAAAGGAAATGAAAGGCCGATTGCTTTCTTTAGTAAGGCACTAAAAGGAGTATAATTGAAATATACTATCATGGAAAAGCAAGCTTTCTCTTTGGTGAGAGCAACCAAAATTTTTAGACAATATATTTTGAGATCCAAGATCACAGCCTATGTTCCTCATACTATGGTCAAGGATATTCTATCAGAAATGAAAATCTTAACCAAAAGGTGTTAGTGGGTGAAAAAATTACAAGAGTATGACATGGATATTAAAATCACCAAGTTAGTTAGGGGTTTAGGGTTGGCAAAGATAATGGAAGAAAGAAACCTGAAGGTAATGGAAATAAATGAAATTGAGGGAGAATATATAAATTTCCATGACATATTGATCAATTTAGCATGGTACAAGGACATCATGTTCTATCTTAATAATCTGGAATGTCCTGGACATTTGAGTAAAAATCATAAGAGGGTGCTTAGGTTGGCTATCACTGATTTTTGACTAGCATGGAAGAATCCTGAAGGGATTCTCTTGAGATGCATTATTGAAGATGAAGCCCCTAAACTAGTTGTTGAGTTTCATGGAGGAGTTTGTGGGGGGCATTTTGCTGGAAGGGTAACTGCTCACAAGATTTTAAGAGCTGGTTATTGGTGGCCCACACTTTTTAAAGATACAACTCTTTTATTTAGAAGATGTGAGAGTTTCCAATGCTTCTTAAGAAGATTGAAAGCTTCAGGGCCTCTCCCTTTACAACCAGTATCAGTTGAAGCTCCTTTCAAAAAGTGGGGTATGAATTTGTTGGTGAAATCTTAGATCCTTCAAGTGTAGGCCACAAATGGATATTAGTAGCTACTGATTATTTCACCAAATGGGTTGAAGAAATTCCTACTAATAAGGCAACTCACCAAATTCTTATGGATTTTGTTTTGAATCACGTAATATGTAGATTTGGAGTACCTACCAAAATAATTGTTGATAATTCTATGAGCTTTTGAGATAAACCCTTGGTGGCCATGTGTCAGGAGTATGGAATAAATCTCACATATGCATCTAATTACAATCCCCAAGGTAATGGGCAAGTTGAATCAATCAATAATAATTTGTTAAAAATAATCAAGAGGACATTGGAGGTAAATAAATGAAGATGGGGTGAACAATTGAAGTTTTTTTCTGGGTTGATAGAATTACTATTAAGAGAGCTACTAGAAAAATCCCCTTTGAATTAGTGTATAGAACTCAATCCCTCCTTCCCCTGCATATGTAAATATCTTCCTACCGACTCCTTCAATAAATTGAGGATCATGAAGTCAGTTCATATGATGAAAGAATAAATCAAATTGTTGAATTAGATGAAGTAAGAAGAGAGTCCCATCAGAGACACTTGAAATTCATGGAAAAGTTGAAAAAACTATTTGATAAAAAGGTGACCCCTTGAGTGTTTAGTGTAGGAGATCTTGTATTACTATGGGATAGTAGACATGAGGATAAGGGAAAACATGGAAAGTTTGATGCATTATGGATGGGTCCTTACTCCATTGACATTAGAATTGGAGAGCATACCTTTTTCTTAAAGGATTTAGATGGAAAAATAATTGAGTTACATGTTAATGGCAGACACTTGAAACACTTTCTTGATTGATATTGCAAAAGTGAGGTACTCACTATTGTACAGTGTACACTTTTTCTATTTATTATTGTTTGTTTTTTCAGTTTTTTCCCATGTTTGTCTTGGTCCCCAGTGACTGTTGGTTTTGGGTTTCTCTATATGTTTTCTGAGGGGTTGGTTGTTATCACCTTATTTCTATATACTAGTTTTTTGACTCTGTGGCCCAATGGATTTTGGCACATGGTCTACTTTTCTCTACACCATGGTTTGTTCTTGAGGCACTCATAGGGAGTGCTCATCCACAACTCAGAGCCGATGTTGGTGGTCGAATTAATCTCACCCTTATTTGGTTAAGCTTTTCCATCATTGTCTGCTATATTTTTCTTCTTTCCTTGTTGAGGTGTGAGTCAAATTTGTGGTTTTTATGTGTATGGCCTATTCTTTCCTCTTTTTCGATCAAGTATCATGTCTAAATGTGCATTATCTGGTGGTTTCTTATGGGGAAGCTGTTTTGTTTTAATCTTTGGAGTTTGAGGAATCACTTGTTGTAAATTGCTTTTGGGTCTTGTCTTTTTATTTACATTTTCTCTCTCATTGTTGACTGATACATGGCAGTTACCAATTGATTGCAGTGTGGTGGGTCAAATTTGTAAATTCATATTTTTCTCTTGTATTCACAAAGTGCAAAATCGGCCATGTCACCCAATAAATGTTCTCCAAATATTTGTAGTCAGAAGGCAATACACATAATTTCTCAATTGGTGTCAGGGAGTGTACATGTGTCATAATTGGAGTGGATGTGGGGAAGTGGCACATATTTATAGCTTTACACATTTATGAAGAAAGGAGTAAAAGTGTAAAAAGTTCCCGAAACCCATAAGAGATGTATGGCTACTTAGATGAAAAAGGTAAAGATGCGGGTCACCCGGGAACTCAAGCAATTTGGTTTGAAAAGGAAGTGAGGTAAAATTGTAAAAAAGCACTGCAACCGCACTATCACTCAAGTGTGACCACATGTTGAGCTAGTATTGAAAATCAAAAGCTGGATGGGTGGGTCAAGTTTTCCAAAAGTTTGTAAAGTCTCTAATGCTACAAAATTACAAAAGTTTCCCTCGAGCCCATGATAGAAAAGATTTTTTTCCACATGGACGGTTCATTTTTAAAATTAAGAATGATGAATTGAATGATATTGATGCATTTCATTTATTTATGCCACCATAAATTTTACCACGCAAATCAAGGACATTTTAAATCTTGTGAATGATTTCATCTTTATTTACTAGTTGGCTCTATTTTTGTTGTTGCCTTTGTGATTTTTGTGAAGAGTTATTCCTTCATTAGGTGTGGAGCTCAAATTGTGAACCTGAGGATTTAAGAAGTTTTTGATTTGGGTTTAAATTATTCAGGAACTTGTGGATTGAATGTTAAGAGCTTCAAAACTCCTGTATTTCTCTTTCAGTGGTAGGTTGGTTTAAAGTAAAATTAGGGTTTTTGAAGGATGAAGACTATGACATATTTGTTCTCATTTGTGTCAGGGATCACAAGTGATCTAGATAAAATTAAGGACATAGAATTAATGGGTGCTAATCTAAATGACTTCCTCCAAAGGTTAAATAGTTCCCATCAGAGTGAATCCTTAAAAGAAATTCAGGAAAGTCACATTGCTCTAGTTGGTGCCATCCCACTCTTTGTTCATTTTCCTAAATTAGTGTGGCATTGTGCTATGAATTATGATCCAAAAAAGAGGAAGGTGTTAGACAGGAGTGGGGATGCAGTATTGACATTAACACTAGCAGCGATCAAAATAATGTTAAAATTTCCTATATTCGCAAACCCAATTACTATCAGCATCAAGTTGGCTTTGAAGGACTATTAAACAAAGAAGAAGAATTATGTCAAGATGATAAATAAAAACTATCTTATTACGAAGAAGACAACAAATAGAATCCCTAAAATTATAGTTAGGGTACAGTTTGTAGAGGAGGTTAAGGATGTCATTATGTTGCTAAGTCAAATTGTAGGTTTAGAAATTGCAAATGAATTCAAAGAGTGGATGACTACATATATATGGATTATTCACAAGAGAAAAGGGAGCATTTGTTGAGCCACCTTTATTTCACATGCACTCCATGATCACATGGTCACTCTAGCATCAAAACTTGAGATGGGATATATTACTGACCTTGAATTTTATATGATGACGTATCTCATTTATAATTTTGCAAGGAAAAAACATTTCCCAGGTCTATCACCACATGCTGACTTCAAGCAATGTCAAATGCACAAGATTTTCCCTCAGTTATAGTTGGTTAACTGGAGTGGAAATGTAACATTGGTTAATGATCCGTTCTTTACACCAATTATTTGCCTTTTTAAACTAGATTGGGGACAATATAGGATGTCTGAACAAGCTAGAAAAGTAAAATTTGAATATGGATGCTATTTTATCCATTATAAAAATTTCACTTACATAAGAGTTAGTGGTTTTGAGGGAAAGACATTTAAGCTACCTAGGTATGTAGATGATAAATTAATTTTATGTGAACTAGCAAGGGAGTTGACTCCGGTGCATAAAATAATTGTTGGTAGGCATAAAACAAATATCAAATTTCCTATTCGAATTGGAAGGTATTAATTCCCTTCCATCATAAAGGCTAGGTTTATTGAAGAGGAAATGCAGAAATTTGATATTGAAAAGTTTGAGGAAAGGCCTAATTATGACTTTAGATGGGTTCTTAACAATATTTCAAATACCTTTGAGCATGAGCCCCCTTTTGAGGATTACTAGATGAACTGTAGGGATGAGGAAGAAGTTAGATTAAGGGAGTTTTCTAGAATGAATCTGACACAGATAATAGACTAAAAAATTACGGTTATCCCAGAGGGGATTGTGGATGATCCACACACATTGAGTAGATTATATATTGATTAGAAGGTGGGGGATCAGCCTATATCTCTTCCATAGTGGGTAGACTAGTCAAACACAAGCAAGTGCTTATATAAACACCCCTAAATAAATGAATAAGATAAACAATGATATCAATAAGGTTCAAGCAGTAGACACATGGATTGCTAATTTGACCAAGAGGGGAAAAGAAGAAATTATGGAAGCCAGATCGAATTATGAAGATATCAAAAATAGAATCAATGAAATTGATGAGATAGTTGAGCAATGCAACAATGATATTTTATACTTTGAAGGTATTCTTCCCAAGTTGGACCACATTACCCAGTTAAGTGATGAGTTGGTTGAAGAGGAGAACATTGTACGAACTAAATTTAAAGGAATCCAACATGCCCTTGAAGAGGTGTCAAAAATTATAGTCGAGACCATAAATGGAATCAAATAAAATATTGAAATCAAAAGAAACTGGGTTGATGACACTCTCGATGCTATTGACTTAAAGTTGGAGGATATGGTTATTGATAAGTTCAAGAAGAGTTATGGGGACATGAATATTGATTTCTTACTTGAATCTTTTGAAAATAATGTTCTAAGTAATGACTTCTCCTATGAATTCATTAATACCATGAGAAAAATTAAGAATAGAATTGTAGAGTTGAAGGCAAGGCCACTAAAATACAAGAAGAAAATAGGCCATTACATTGATGCAATATCTAGGTAGTCACTGATTTTCCAGCATCATACAGGACTAGATGAGGATGAAGTTAATATATGATTCATATGTGGTGAGGCTACCAAAAGAAGAAGGTTCAGAAGTGGAATCTAAAGAAGAAGAAGATGCAAAGGATGATGAACATGCATAAACATTTGTTCATTGAACTGTATTTTTTTTTTCATATTCATCCTTTTTAAACTAATGTTTTAAAATGACACTTCAGTTACATTGGAAGTAATTGTTTCTTTGAATTTTATTGTTCCTTTATTTTAATTGAAAAATGGAAGAATGTAGTAATGCCATATTTACTTTGATGAAATTAACATACATTTGGATAAGCATGTAAATGATTGATATTGCTATATTTCTTGCACTTTGAATAAAGACTGAAATGGGGTTCTATAGGGGCCCTTTCCCATGAAAAAGAAAAGATATATACATGCTAGAAAGAGAAACAATGAAAGGAAGACAACATCTAGGCATTCTTCAACCATACTTCATAGTTTCCTCCTAGCAGGGGGAGCTTGTTCAGAAGTATATTTTTTCTTAGTACAAACTCGCTTGAGCCTTGTGTTGATTGAATGAAAATGACTGACCCTGCGAAGTCCTGAGCCATTCCCATATCCATCAACACCTCTAGAGTCATTCTACGATGACTCATGATTTATTCCAGTTCAACTTTCTTCAGTTGTGATGAAACCCAATGTAAAAGATCTAGACCTCCTGTGAAGAAATTTGTCTATCCTTTCCCTTTTTGAAGGGTCGAAAAGCTGGGAGTGGGTTGAGAGGGGATTCCTGAAGTGGTTGGAGGGGAAAGTACTACATGTTGTTTTCTAGGCTGATTGCGAGGCCTTGAACTTGACCCAGCCTCCCATTTCCCTGTGAAAGGTGGATTGTCCTTCGGGGAAGGAATTGGTTGAGTGCCCAACAATTCATCCTTTACCTGAGGAGTACGATGCATTAAGTGGGTGGATGAACGAATAGAAAATATCCCTCTGTTGTCTTAAGTGGAGGAAATGGTTGCCCTTGAATAGTGAAAAGATAATTATTGGTCCTCTTCTCCATCTGAGATAACGATTGGAGGTTATGTTTATGGTTCACTTTTCCTTTTCCCTAAATATGACCCCGGTGTTGAAACTGATTATGAAGGTACAGTCTCTACTTTTTTTTCTCCAAGAAATTAACTCTTTTCTCCAACTCATCTATTTTGTGAGAAATAGCACACACTGTGTCGATGGAGGATTTATCATACAACACATATGACTCCTTGGGAATATATTTTGATACAAACCCCTCATCACATAGAAAGGGACATTGAAAATTGGTTTTCCTAGAGACCTGAGGTATTCTCTCAACCCAGTATCTTTTTAAATATTAGGGAAGTTTATTAAAAAGACTTTTGATTTGTACATCTGGCAGATTTACAAGAAAAACCTTTCTAAATGCCATCTTCTAGAATGAATTTTTTAAAAGGAATATTCCTCGAAATATTCATACTTTAGAGGGAAATAAATTTGAAGGTTATCAAGTAAAGGAGATGATATAAAAGGAAAAAGGATAATCACAAAAAAGGGGGGTTAATATTTATAAGATTTATTCAGAGAAAAAGAGAAGGAGAGAAAGCTGAGAAAATCCATTTTCTGAAGGAACTTATTTGAGAAAATAATTATTTGTTGTGTATCTTTGAAATTGATCATATCAAAATGGTTACAAATGTACAACCATTGATAATCTTTGAGATTGTAAACAAACTTTCCCTTGTTCATCAATTTGAAAAACCTTAAGTAATTTGTGTTAATCATGAACCGTGTTGTGTCTACTGTCATTTTGAAATATCTTCAAATAGCTATTTGTGTTCCTATTGCAATATCACATTAGGAATCCCTTTGAAATCACATAAGATATCATCCTCATGATAGTATTGTGGCATTTGCAATTACATTATGAAGAGAGATTTAATTTCATAGTGTAATAAACAATTTAAATTCACTTTACTTTCATTTCGGTGATATAGATTGTTTGTTAATTTATGAGTGTATCATAAGAATTATAGATCAGGTATTTCTAAGGTTTAATTAAGTCTTTAACATGAGTTCTTATATTAAATCCTTGAAGAATGTGTGAAGCCATGTCTTTAAGCTTTCATAGATACATAATTTTCTAGTTAAAGGTTCATCTTGACTATTTGAAGCCATTTTTCATTTTACTTTCTAGATTTTTCAACATTTGTTAAAAGCTATCAATAATTTGGTATAATCAACTTTATCCTACTTAACTTCCCAACCATAAATTTCATATTCAATGATATATCATACATTAACCATCCCTTCTTGCATTGTATATCCATAAATGCTAAATAAGATCATTAAATTTGTCCATCCTTTACCAAAATATGTAGATGCAATCAGGTTTTATCGTTGTCTTTAGTGACCTGGACCTTATCTAGATAAAATCTTCATTTTCTAAGGTGACAACTCATGAGAGTTAGGTTATGTTGTATTGACCATGTTTTCTCAAGGTCTCCTTCAAAATACTACAAAGGAATAGTAAAATATTATTAATCAATTGAAAATTTCCACTTACACAGGTCACAACGTGGGTCCTCTCACCTTGGTTGAAGGCACAACCTAAAGTATTAAGGATAGGTCAAACTCTTAGCACAGTGATATCTTTTCCTTTCCAAACCTGAGTGATAAAGAGTCATATAAAATCCATCCCTGGATACAAAATGACTCTTCTTATGATTTTTTTGTCTCTAAGAATCTTGATCAATTTGTGATGCTTCTTGGTTTTAAAGGAGGGATCAATCTGGGTACCAACACATGTATCAATAGTTCGAGTCCAAATTAGATTAGGATCATAAAGGGCCTGAAATTATTCCTACATCCAGACAAGTGTGAGATACCTCTGATTTCATTTAGATGCATAAGCAATTAGCCACTCATACAATTCTACTAGAAAGATTGCAAAGAATATCTCATATAAACTGTCATAAAGAGTTTGTTCCACCCATCGCATGTGTTAAAATCAGATCCGGTGTTGAACCTCCATGTGTATTGTTCTTCCAGGTCGTGTATCTAATCCTCAGCACTTGCTAGGGTCAATCGGTATGTCTTCATTGTGAACCATCTTGAATTTTTTTGAAAAAGAGGTCCCAAAAATGGAACCAATGATGCAGCCTAGAATTAACTAGTAAAAGCCCAGGCGCACTGGCACATCGCTCATCCTAAACTAAGTTCTCACACGAAGAGTGCAAAGGTACCATGTCCCTCTTTAGGTTTTCTGTTACAGGCTATTAGCATGATGAAGAATTTAAGCATTCAAATCTCTAACTAATATATCATTCTACAGTGTATATTCAGATCTAGATCTAGAGAATAACATACTTAAATGATAATCATGATGAAATCAAGCATGCAAGAACCAGTTATACTCAATATTTGATACTCTGATTTAGCCAATACATTCCATTACATTAAAAATGATAAATACAAAGAAGATTATTACAATACATAATACCATAGTTTATGCACGCATTAGATTTGACAACATAACGTCACAATAACTCAGTTCTCACATGCCACTCTCTACTACGTAATTCATTACATAGTTATAAGGGTGGGGACTTTCCCTTCACCACTTATCTAATCCCAATATAGGTCACATGCTATTATTATCCATGCATCATTTCAATAATAGCCACATGTAAGTTCACTAATAATAGACTTATTCTAGTTAACTGTGAGTAGTAAATATATTCTCAGTTTGTATTCATGAAAATATCTTCATAGAAAATCCTCCAAAAATAGCCAATGCATGTCACACATGTCTTTAATCAGTTTGTGTGCTCCACACACTATCTCCTAGAATAGCTCATACTCGTGAAAATGGATAAGTACTGAATTTGTCTCTTCTCTTCATGCGCGATCCTTTCCTGACCCTTCCACACCTTTGAACTCACTCTATTCTTCTATGTTAACCTTTTGTATGTTTTCCACTAAGTGTCTTATTTTTTTCTGACCAACAGTTGGTAGGAGAAACAAAATAGGTAGCAGTATCATATGGTAGAGTGAGTAAGTGAGTTTGATTATCATGTAGGTGACGTTGGGTTGGCGCATGTATATAGGAAAGCTCATGGTAAGGCCTAGGGGAAGGAAAAAATTCCCCTAAGCATCAAGAGGGAGGTTTTGAGGTGACGTGGTTATGAGGAGATCTTGTAGGGAGGGTTGAGGGTTGGTTTAGAGTGAAAAAGGAAAACGAGAGCTAAATTATGGCAAATGAGGCTAATTGGGTTATAGGCATGGTGACCGGTACTGGTTCAGAGAAAACCGGTGCCAGTAGGGGTGACTGATGATGGTCATCTAGGGAAAAACTCAACTGACATCAGTCTAGAAAATGGTGAGTTAAAATAGAAATGTGCCCTAAAAATTTATAATTTGAGTGTTTGTTTATTACAAAAACAACTAGTAGAGAGAATATTGGTGAGGAAAAGGAAAAAGAGTGACATGAGGCTTAGTTGGAAAGAAACTAATAGTTGGAGGAGTTGATTCTTTTTCCCCACTTATAGCTAGGTTATTGGTTGGAGAATGTGAAGGTTGTTTTCATGGTAGAGGCAAGGGAAGGAGTAGAAGATGTTCCAATTCAAGACCAAGAGATCCCAACATGGAAGTACCAATGATAAGAGGTAGGATTTGATCTCTATGCTTGGTTTTATAGAATGAACTAGATCGGAAATGAAAATTGAAAATATTTTTGAAATTTGATTGAAATGGGGGTGAAATCAAGGTATGAGAGGGTCAAATTAGTTTAATTAAGAGTGAAAATTAATTTAAGGCTAACCATAGAGGATTGGGGTGGGTGATGTAGGTGTTTTTTATTAAATTTTGGCAATTTGGGGAATTGGGGTTTGGCTTGGGGCCAAACCAGTAACCAACATCGATTGGTTATCGGCTGATGTCGGTGGGGCTATCAGAATTGGTCATGTAAGGGAACCAATATCAGTAGGGGAACCAGTGCTAGTTACTTTTGTAAATAACAAAGTTTAAGAAAAGGTTGAGTTTATGTCATCTAATTGAGTATGAGGTGGGATAGGGGAGCAAAGGGAAGTATTAGGAAGGAGTATAGGTAAAATAGGGTGTCATAGGATGAATTCAGGAGATTTGGGGTTGGTTAGGTAGATAGTTCAATAGGTGAAGTAATAATAATGTTGAGGTGTACTAGAAAGTCAAAAGGGCCAATGATTAATGTGTGTGGATGTTGATGATGTAGGCTCAGAAGCAGCTGATGATGAGGGACCAACTTTTACACCTATTAATACATATGAGGCCCACCATTCCAAAGGAGGAATGGGAGCATATGTGGGTAGTGGGGCTAGGAACCATTAGGAGGTACAGACATATTTCCAGAGACCACAACATGATAGTATCCCTCATCAATAGATGGGATCTAGTTATCAACACCTTCCATCTACAGATGGGAGAGATGAATGTTACCTTGGAGGATGTCTATAGGATTATGTGGCTATTAATCATTGGAGAGCCAATTTATCAAGTGTTATTGGAAGATGCAGTAGATCATATAGCTATGGAGTTTGGGTCGGACATGGCAGAGTTGACCTATCAGAGTGCAAGCATCAACTATGGTGATATGTATGTGGCACATTCATAGGAGACTCATCTAGCAATATTGATGACAATTGATGTTGGATGTTTTTCTCTTCCATACTTAGAGGGTTGGAGGTTTCCATGGGATTTGATGGGAGTCATATAGGATATGGTGTTTGACAAGGTGTGTTTTCCATGGGTATCAACATACTTGGTTCAGTTATAAAAAGAGTTGTGGGATTATAGGAGGATACGGCAAAATGGTCTCTGTTATACATATATTCTACACTATTGGGAATATGAGAACATTGTGTGCCTCTTTTTCTTGGTGTACTGTGATAGGGTAGGAGGTGGGTGTATACAGGGCATGATATAGGTGTGGTTTCCAGTTGGAGAGTAGGCAAGGGTGGATGGGGTGATATGGGATACAACATATTTTAAGAGTGTATTGGTTAGCCTATCCCCAATAGAGATTTTATGGAGGCCATACTTCACATATCTATAGTTCACAAGAATGGAGGAGGATTTGGATGGTTTATATCTTCTTATATGGATTCATGGTCGTAGGGTGGAGAATCATGAGTGCATACCCATAGATCGAGTCATACGATAGTTAGACCTACAGCAGGGTGTGCCCCTGCCATTCCCATAGTACCGTCGAGTGGATTTTGAGATGCCATTACCTCTTCCACAACTAGAAGACCAGAATAGAGCAGAGGGGTAGATAATGAATGAGACAATAAATGATTTTGGGTGCATAGTGGGGTATAGTCAGTGGTGGGAAGGATAGTTACAGGAAGCACCATCCAGGCTAGGACCGACTGATTTTTCCATAGTCAGCAGTGATAGGGAATTTTTGTAGAGGTAGGTGATGGCATTACAGGCCCATGTCACCACATTACAGGAATAGGTAACTACTCTATAGGCACAACTAGTGGAAGCACACGCATAGGATGATGATGGGGGAAACATTGCAGCACTACATGCCCAAGTTACTGCTTTACAAGAATAGGTGGCCACCTTACAGACACAGTTAGAAACAAAAAAAGTACATGATAACACTAGGGGACTCATGTTTTCCCCCCATTCACCTCCAAGGGCACATGATGAGACACAGGTAAAGGGACATTCCCCATCATTATAGGTGCAGGTACCAGGGCAGGGCCCATAACCTCAGGTATAAGGAAAGGACCACTACCACTAGGACATGATCTGCCACTAGGTGCGAGAGAGATCCCACCACCACAGGTGATATCTATGGATTAATACAGATAGGTTTTGGATGAGGCTAGGTATTGTGAGGATTAGATTATAGAGCTTGGTCTTCCTATTTCTAGCTATGCTACCTACAAAGCTCAACAGGAAGCTATTTAGAGGTCCATATCACAAACCCAGAGTGCTAGTAGTTTAGGGAGCCACTGTGTTGTAGGAAGTACCAAAAAAAGGTGACCAATGCATAGATATAGAGACTAGGTGAGGGGACAAGAGAGAGTGCGAGAGGAACTGGACCCTCTCAGGGGTGATATATATATATATATATTGATATGTTTTTTATTTTTTATTTTTGGCTTATAAATACTAGCCTGCATGCCAAAGAGGTGAGATATACATGAGATTATTTTGAGAGACTTATTTATATCTCTATATACAATGTATTGACATACATATTTTCTAGTATATAGATGATGGCACTTATATCTATTATGTTTGGTTTTATTTCCAAGTTATTGATAGGAATGGTTGATGTTATGGTTTGGTTGGTTTAATTTTCAAGTTAGGACATATATAGATGATCCTGTACGTCGAAGAGGTGAGTTACACATGAGATTTTTTTAGAGACGTATTTATATCTGTGTATACATTGTATTGATACTTGGAATTTCCAATATATAGATGATGTCATTTATATCTAGTATGTGTTGTTTCATTTCCATTGCATTGTTATTGTGGAAACTAGTTATAGGGATGGTTGATGTTACAGTTCGGTTGTATTTCCAATATATTGATATTATGGAAACTAGATGTGTAGGCATGGTTTGGCTTAATTTCAAATTTATTGATATTATGGAAACTAGATGTATAAACATTGTTATGATGTATGGTTTGTTTGGTTTAATTTCTAAGTTATTTATATTATGGAAACTAGATGTATAGGCATGGTTATGATGTATTTTTGGTTGGTTTAATTTCTAAATTATTGATGTTATGGAAACTAGAGGATAGGTGTGGTGATGATGGATGGTTTGTTTTTTTTAACTTCCATGTTATTGATATTATGGAAATGTGAGAAAGATTAGGTAGTAGGGAAAAATAGTGGAAAAATGGTGAAAGATGGTGGAGAAATGTTGGTCGAGCTAACCTTTGAAGACACCATGTCTTCAAACTTCTTCCTACATAGCCCTTGCAAAAGGGGCCTCAAGAAGATGTAGTTCTCCTATAGGATAGGGAAAAATAAGATTTCTGGTATGTAGGCTGGGTAAGGAAAATGGTCTTAGTAAGGCAAGGTAGAAAGTAAGCAAGGTTAAATGTTGAGCTAAAAGTAAAAGGGCCAACCTGTTAACTATGTGATTCGTATAGGTATGGTTTTGGTTTTGGTTTTGATTTAATTTTGATGAGTATGTATAATGTTTTGGAAATGATGATTAGTATGGGTATGGGTGAAATGAGAATCAGGCCACTATATTCAATTACATTGGTCTCATCCTGCTAAAGAAGCAACAAGTAGGCAAAGGTGGTCCAAAAAGAGGTGAAATGCTCCATAGTTGACAAGAACCATAATGGCCATAAAAATAGGTTTATGAGCATAAGCCCCTAGCTATATTGCATGATTGATAGGTCTATAGTTGAAAGAAGTTACATGATCACAAAGTTTTGCATGTGCACCATGTCCCTTAATTAGATAGGAAGAAAATAAAAGAGGGTAGGGTGGAGTGGTTTTTTAAGCACAACCTTGTTATGGGAAAACATGCCCCTTCTACAAGATACCCAAAAAAAAGCATAGGCAAGTCCATAACCAAAAGTTTGCATTTTTTATTTTTTATTTATTTTTCTTTTGCATTTTTCTTTTTGTATTCATAGACTGGTCAATGTAGGGAGTATATAGTGGGATGAATAGTAGAGTTTCCTTAAGGTATCCATGAAGATAATCGATGTGGGAATCTCTAACACAATTTTGGTTTTAACAAATATAGATTAGTCTTCTTTTTGGATAGACTAAGTACAATATGCGTTTGGCTTTGTATAGTTGTCCTTCAAGGGATAAGTCTACTTATAGTAGCAATAGACAGATTGAGATGTTCATTTGAGGGAATCATCTACTTGTGAGAAGTTTTATTCAAGGAGTAGAATTTTTGTTATCCCAAAAAGTTTGGATTATTTTGGACTCATAGTCAGGGATAAGACTATAAAGGAGTATAGGCCTATTTTTTTAATGAAAAACCATAACAAGACAAAGGTTAGATATGAAATAGGGGTTTCAAGTGATGAATAACCATGGGATTCCATCCTGAAAAGGATGAAATGTATCCATGAGAATCATGTCATGAGTAGATTTTTGGTACTCATATTCAAGATTAGGCTGAATGGTGATGGATAATCACACAATTATATTTAATTCATTGGTCCTTAAAAGAGGTAGGTACAAGGAGAGGTTCGCTCAAGGGACAAGAATATATGAGACATAAAGTGATGTATTACATTATACAACAATAGAATGACCGAAGCTGCAAGGTCTTAAGGGGCTTAGGTTTGGGTTTAACCTCAAGAGAAGATAAACGATAAGTTCCTGATCCATAGGTATGGATTATAAAATAAAGTCCAAGCCAATTAGTAACAAACTTGCCTCATTTAATTTTCTCCATTTTGGTTACATGTTGATTTCCCTTAGGGATAAGATCACTGATATTGAATGTTTATTCGTGAACATATTTTTCAAAAGAACACTTAATGCACTTTTAGTATAATTGGAGGTGGTTTCGAGAGTTGAAATGATGTTCATCCAGTAGCTCAAGTTGTGCCAATCATTCTTTGCAAAACTCATCATTAGAGAGGATATCTTTAAGAGATAAATAGAGAGATGGAATTTGGATTTTGAGAGGTAAGACAACCTCTATGTTATAGACCAAAGAGTAAGGTGTGGAAGTGGTAGTGGTGTGAATGATGGTATGTTAATCCCATAAGGAAAAAGGAATGTGCGTGTGTCAATCCTTACCAGATTTGTCAACCACTTTTATAAGAATTTTTTTGGGAGTTTTATTATAATATTTGGCTTGACCATTTACTTGTGGGTAATAAGGTGAAGATAAACTAGGTTGAATGCCAAAGTTATCACATAATTTACGTATGGTTTTATTTTTGAATTTTTTTCCATTATCAGTGATGAGGCAATGAGAAACACCAAAGTGACAAACGATATAGTGGTTGATAAATTTGAATATTTTCTCATCTTTGGCAGAAATAAGAGGGATTGACTCTACCTATTTAGTGTAATATTCTATCACAATGATGATCTAGCAATGATGTTGTAAGTAATGAGGGTTAATCTCTCCAATGATATCTAAACCCCATTGAGAAAAGGGCCAAAAGTCTTTGGCATCTTGTAAGGTGTGACTAGGAGTATGATGAAGGTTGGTATGCTATTGACACTTCACACAATGTTTGACATAGTCACAAAAGTCTTGGTTAAGGGTTGTCTAGTAGTAGCTAAGTCAAAGGATATGCTTTGCAACATTGAGGCCATTAAAATGTTGCTAAAAAATCCTATCATGAAGTTATTTGATGGTGTACAGGATTTCAAAACTGGTGAGGCACTACATGAGGATATCCTCAATGCCACATTTATAGAGAAGACCTCCCATGATGACGTAATGAGTGACACTTTATAAGAAGTCTCATCGTCTATTGTGAGTGAGATCTAGAGGTAGGATTGAAAGTGAGAGGTAGAAAATGAACTTTTCATACCAAATGTCACGTGGGTAAGTATTGGTGATACCCAAAAAATTAATGCTAGGAATAATATAAGAAGGCAGCTACAACCATTAGATGGTGATGAATATTTTTGGGTCCAAAGTTGAGGCATGTATTTGAGAATTAAGACAAGTCATATTATCTATGAATTTGTTAGTGGATAACAGAGTGGATTAAATGAGGTAGTGATAATACGTAGTCAAAAGTAGGTGAACATGATGCCTATAATTTTGAAGCTCATCATTACGAAACTAGTATGAACCATTTACTTGGTTCACAACTAGTTGAGAGTCACCAAATATGTTAATGGATTTAACATCTAGAGCAATGGTCATTTGAAGACCTAACACAAGTGCTTTGTACTTGGCTATATTATTAGTGTAGTCGAAATCTAGTTTAAAGGATAGTGGCATGGGCTCACCATTAAGAGAAATGAAAATGATCCATGTACCTCCCCTGCGGTGACATTTGGATCTATTAAATAATAATGTCATTTGATAAACAATATCATCAAGGGAGAAGGTGGTGATAGATTCCTCAAGAAAATCAAAATTTGAGGATTGATTTCTAGGAAGAGGAGCATCTGTGAGTTGATTCACAATGGTTTGTGCTTTGAAAAACTTTTTATAAATGAACTCCAGCTCCAAGTCTACAATAAGCATGAGCCAACAGGTGGTGCATTGGTGTTGGTAAGGTGTGGTATACATGTAATGAAGAGGGTCAATGTTGGTAATGACAAATTTTTCATGATTAAGAATGTAGTGGTGAAGTTTGGTGGCCATGAAGACTAGGGCTAAGCAAATATTTTCATCGTGAGTGTATCGAGTTCCGTAGTCTAGAAGAGTATAGCTTATGTAATAAACCATTATTTCCCTGTGTTTCTCATTACGATGAGTGAGAATGGATTCCAAGAAATGGTTAGTAGCACAAATCTAAAGGTAAAAACGAGGATTATCTTTAGGAGGATTGAGCATAGGTTGATGAAGAAGGTAGTTCTTCAATGCTTTAAAGGATTTTTGAAATTCATCATTCTAATGGAAAGAAACTTCCTTTTTAAGGAGATGATGAAATGGTTGATGTCAGTCTGAAAGTTGAAAAATAAAGCATCAAATGGATTGCAATTTTCCTTGCAAGCTACGAAGATGCTAAAGGTTAGTATGTGGAGGCATGTCAATAATTGCCTTGATCTTAGTGGGATCAATTTCGATACCCCACAAAGAGACTATGAAACCAAGAAGATTACCCAAGAGAATTGGTTGTCGTGTAAATGTGTAACAGGGAAATTGACAATTTCCAAGCACGAAAACTATACCCCTGTGCCAAAATTTTCATGTTTTATCACTCCTAGGCACCCCAGGTCAAATATGTTAGTTTGGTCTGTTGGTGCAAATTCTGATTTTACACACTTTGCCCAAATTTCCATGTTTAGTTTTTCTCAGAAAATGTTTCATTTGCTTGAGTTGGTGACCTATAATTCATTTTATCCAGTTGAATTCCTTCAAGATGCTCATGATGTGGTTATTTTTCCCTAATTTGAAACAAAATTTCAAGTTCCCCCCCTTCTGTGCCCTAATTTCTTCTTTTCCACGGGATGTGTCATTTTTCCTTTTTCAAAACATGCAAGAAACTCAGATTTGATTGAATTCCATTTATGTGCAAGTGAAATCCCAATCCCTTGGTCGAAATTAATGTCAAAACATGATTCAGTTGGTTTAAAATTGAGAAATCTGCCTTCCTTGTCAAAAAATTCATTTTCTAGGGCATCCTCTGTATTTTTTACATTTTGAAGGGCATATAGGTGTCATTTTCCCGTCATATTCATCATCACAACATTATGGCAATGTGGCAGGATCATATTGGCTAGGGATGGTTGGGAAAATATTTCTAACTTATTGTTTTTTCAATTTTGGAAAAAAGGAAAAAAATTGTCTGTGGATCCGCCTTTTATAAAAAATGCCTACGTGGCACATGTTGATTAGTCGAGGAGTGGCAGAATTGCCTTAGAAATTTTGGCTTGCATTTTGGTGAATTTCTCACAGTCATTTCTGGGCGCGAAATACCGCACTAAATAGGGAGTGGACACATGTCTAGGAGAAACCAAAATCAGAGGGCAAGTTTTGAAATAACTTTGAAGTTTTTAACTTCAAAAGGTAAAAGTGATTTTTCAGACCGAAGTCCCACAACTAATGAAAAAAGGACACGTGTCCAAGATGCGAGATGGAAGAAGGGGCCGAAGGAAAAGTTTGCGAATTTTTTCCCCTATGTTTACAAGGTAAAAAATGCAAGATAATCCCGTGATCAATGGAAAGAGGACACGTATCAAGGAGAGTAGAGGGAGGAGCGGGGCTTTGGGAGTTGTTGGGATTTTTTTCCTTTGGAGGCAAAAATCTCAAAATCAAAAATGGATCTGCTAGGGAGCGACAAGAAAAAATTGGAGGTTTTCCCATGCAACTAATCCAAGAGCGACACGTGGCATTTTCCAAATGTAAAAAGGAGGAGCACGTGCCCGCAAGGAGTTTTGGTGCTTTCGAAGATTTGAGGGTAGAATTAGACATGTGGCCCCACGATGAATCAGAGGGTGCCATGTGGTAAGAGAGTGAGCGGGTGTTCGGGACCGCGGAGAATTTTGAGAAAATGTTCCTTTTCTCAAAAAATTTGAAAAATTCATCAAATTGGCCCGCAGTTTTTGGTGGGGCCAACATGTGGACACGTGGCGGGTCCAGGGGGACAAGCGGAGAAAAATTTAAAATTTTTCTGAAGGTCAAAAATGGGTAAAAATGCATTTTTAAGATGGGGGCCCACTCCAATCATGTTTGGACACATGTCCCACCTCATCCAAGGGGCAAAAGGATATGTTCAAGGGAATATTCAAGGATCTAATCTACCACATGAAGGGATAGAATTTAAAGTTGATTTTTAAATCAACAGTTGATGTGTGTTTTCATTTCTTGCAACCATGGGAGCTCCAAGGAGCTTGGAAATCACGTTTCTTCATCAAAATGCATGAAATTTTATATAATTTCACATCCCCTTGGCCTTCTGAGTGCAATGGCATCATTTTTATGAGCTAATTCAGTGCCCTATGGTGTTTTTGATGAAATTTTTATTTAGGCTCGTGTAAAAATGTGAAAGGTAAAAAATTAAAGTTGCAGAGGTGAAAAATGATGAACTAAAAGGTGGAAAATGATTAGAAATGCATGTTGGCATATCTGAATGCCAAAAACGTGACCTTGGGATGGATAAGGATCCAAATTCATGCAATATTTTGAAATATTTGTGCATCCCTGGCATTTTACGAGCTGTTTTATAATTTAATGTCATTTTCATGAAATGGATAAGGTTTCTTATAACAAATTTAATCCCTAAGCATATTCTTCGCTTGGGAAGCAAGAATCCAAGCTGGCATGAGGTATAAAAGATATTTTTGAAGCATTTTGTAAGGTCTGGGAGAAAAAAGAGAGGGGATACTTAGAATTTTCACGAGGAAAAATAGGAAGAAGTCCATTCTCTTTGGAAAACCGCCTGAGAGCCATTTTTAATTCCACATTGTATCAAATTTCATCATGTTGAGTTGGTTTCAGCTGTAAAGCCATCAACAAGCTTTGATTTTTTTCTAAATAACATTCCCCTTCTGATATATTTGATCAATTTTTTGACTATCTGGTTTCATCTCTTGGAAAAATTTGTACATGCTTATATTTTAGAAAGATTTCAGTTTGTGTTTGTTGCTCATGTTGCAATCTTGTGTGTGGGATCTTCATTGATCATACATGGTCTCATTTCTTATAGATGGTTTAATGGCATCTGTAATCTTTCATTCAGAAGAGCATTCATTTGAGTGAGGATAAATAGATTTAAATTCAATTTACCTTCCTTGAACATTGAGGGTGTTTGTAAACCTTTGGGTGTACCTTAGGTCATGATCAAATAAGGATTACTAGATGCTTTCTTGGTATTTTGCTTCAAGATTTTGTGGTAGATTGTCAAAGGTTGTGTGGAAAAGTGCAAATTTGGGCCTCCATTTGTGGCACACATCCTAGTTGAAGGAGTATTTCAAACCCATTGAAACATCTCTGATTAAGTGTTGCAAATCTTTTACAAAGGTTCCCAAAGAAGTTGGTGATTCCTAGCTACTCTTGTCCTAACATCTCCCATAGAATACCATTTAATTAAACTCATCCTACCTATACTACCCCTATATTTGCATTGTGTGTCTACAAAAGAACTCAATCCTTTCACAAAAATGCACAAAGCATATCAGAGTTTTATCATGTCTTTAGGAGCCCTAGCTTTGTTTTGAGAACATTTCCATCCTTTAGTAGTGAAAAATCCTTTGAGTTTTGATAATGGATGCTTGATAATGTTTTCAGAAGGCCTCTTCCATACCATATTCAAAACACAAGGATATCTCCATCTCCTTTACCATATAAGGGTTGTAATATAGGTTCTCTTTCTTTGGTTGATAGGCACAACCTAAAACAGTGAGGGTTAGATCAAAACCCTTTTGAAGGTGCTATCCACTCCCTTAAATCTTGAATGTAAACAAGAAGATAGGTGTGCTCCCTAGATAAAAATGACATACAAACCATCTATCTATCCTTGAGTGTCTTGTGCAAGTTCATGATGTTGTTCAAGTTGTGAAGGAGATTAACTCTAGATACCAACACCCGAGTGGCACCGTTTTCGGGGAGTTATTGGAATTTCTTGGTGGTTTTGAAGTGTTTGAAGGGTGTGAGAATTTGTGTTATCAAGTATTTGAGCTATTACATTCTTGAAATATCATTTTATACTTCAGGTCTGCATGTTTTGGGTAAAATTTTCAAATCTCAGCCTCCTCTTCTCATTTACCAACAGTTTAGATAATTTGGATGCATTTTTTTGGGTTGAATTAAGAAGAAGTAGATCTTATTTGTATACCCTTACAAATTTTACAGTCATAGCATACATTTGACGGAATATTTTAGTGCTTTCTTACACAACTAAGGTGGAATTCCTTAGTGGCAACTCCATGCTGTTTGGATCTTAAAATACTAATTGCCTTATACATCTCTGTCATTTGTAACTTGTTGTTTAAATCTACAAGGCTGGAGGGAAGGAGATCCCTCTTTATTAAAGACTCTTCTAAGAAGTTTCTCACTGAATCAAGAAGCTCAGAACTAGAAGGAAGAAGAGTGTGGAAAGTGGTTGGTTATTTGGTTGCAAGAAAAGAGATCCCCGTAGTCAAACTTGAAGGAGAGCAGCCTGTTATTGAAGATTATAATTCTTCTTCAAGTAGATTTGATTCAGGAAAATTTCTCACTGATTTGCATTCTCCATCAGGTGAGGGACCACCTTCTTGTGTATTTAAAAAACTTTCTCCTAAATCTACTCATGTGGTTTCAAAGTTTGCTAAAGTTTATCAAGAGAAGGAGCCTTTGGGGGGTTGTCATTTTAAAGATCACTCATCTATTCCAATCAGACCCATTACTACTCCTCACCAACTTCTTTCACCTCCAAGATCACCCCCACCAAACAATATGGCTTAGCCTAGACCTCCATTTTTTTTTAGCACCTTTGGTCCTATAAATTTTGGAGGAATGGATGGTTATCCAAATTCTATCCCAAAAATGTGAGAAATAGGTTACCAAAATTCCAAGGTAACAATGCCATTACTGGTGATCAACATCTTAAACTGTTTTATAATATGATGGAAGATTTTGAGATAGAATTTGATGATGTGTATATTAATTTGTTTATCCATACACTTGGAGAAGATGCTAGGGATCGGTACAAGGCTCTACCTAATAACTCTATTGATTTATGGACTTAAATGAAAAATATATTTAGGTTGCAATATGGTGACAGGACTGATCCTAGGTTTCTTTTGTCTAAATTTGAAAATATTAAGAAGAACCTGAATGAGACAGTCCATGACTTCAATACAAGATTTAATAAAACATCGAGAAGGTTTCCTATCATTTTGAGGCCTTGTGATGAATCTTGCTTGATCAAATATGCAAATGCATTTGATAAAAAGGCAGCCTATTACTTGAGAGACAAAAATCCTACAAACTTGAGGCAAGCTTTCACCATGGTACTTCAAATTGAAAATAATATTAAAGCTATTGGTAAACCACTTAAGAGGGATGGTGTGAAGATGATAAACCCTAAGAAGCCTCAAGCTAGCAAGGGTGCTTATTTAGAAGATGTTGTCAAGACTTTGGCAGGGGCTGTCAAAGAAATTTCTTACAAATTAACCTGAGCTGAGAAAGGAATTGGGAAAAGTTCACAAGGACAGAAAATAACTCAAAACCATGATAGATTCGGTAATCATCCTAGGGGTGATCAAATACAAGATGATAGAGGTAAAGGGCCTGTTGGATCTGCAAACAGACAACCTTAAGCTCATGAAAATAGAGTGGTGCCTAACACTTTAACTGCAAGGGTTGTTGATGTTCAAGAAATTGCTGATATGGATTGGTGTGATAGATATTTTCTTCCTCATCCTCCATGTGAAATGGACCAGAAAGTTATTGAAGATGATAATGAGGATGAAATTGATGATGACATTTGTATGATGGGAAGCCCTTCAGGCTCACAACAAGTAGCAACATCAACAAATGTGATAAGTGCAAGAACTACTGCAACCTTTTGGGATTGCATAGAGCGGGTACCAATTCTTTCCTTCTCTCAAAATCATGAGGTTGATGTTGTTCAATCCTTTGAAATTCCTAATAATGACTTTGAATATCTAAAGGATTTGATGATCAAAAAGTATGATGGTGGCATCCCTTTAGAGGAAGATAGAAAATTGTTAATGAATGTTGTGGTTGGTGAAGAGAAAGTGTACAATACTAGAAGTAAATTTGTTAGAGGAGCTGGTCCTCAAGCCAAGCCAAAGACACCCTTTCTCACAAGCATTCCCAAAGACAATCCTAGAAAAGAAACAATTGCCAAGAACCCTACTGTCCCATGCAAAAATATCAGTCCTCTTCATGCCTAGGCTGCCAAGAATACTTCTCCATCTGATGAACCTTCTTGTTTCCCTTCCAATGTTGTTTTACCAAAGAGTGTTACATATGATATTTCCTAAGTATTAATCCAAATTAAAGTGAGTGTTCCCATCATCGAGTTGCTTAGAATACCTGAGCATAAGAAGAGAGCATTTGAGTACTTGGGATTGAAAGAAGAAAAGATTACCCCAACCAGAAATGTAAATGTTGTTGAGACTCCTCTTCAAAAAATTGTTGGCCTTGAAACACCACCACCAATGGAAGATCTTGGGGAGGCACTTGAAGTATATTTGGGAACATCCTTGGTTGATTCCAAATTGAATGTTGATCCATTTTTCACAACTTTACTCATAAAAGATAGGCTGCTTCACAATTGCATGTTTGATTCCGGTGCATCATGTAATGTCATGCCTCTAGAAGTCATGAATGACTTGGATATCAAAGTGACAACAGCATATGGGAAGTGTACAACCATGGATTCAAGGGAAGTGTCCATTGTTGGTTGTGTGAAGGGTTTAGTAGTGCAACTTGCAGCCTATCCAGGTAAGAATTTAAAATTTGGTGTTGTAATTGTTGACTGCCCTGCCAAATGGGGTATGATTTTTTCAAGAAAATGGCCTGCAAGTGTTGGTGGTAGTGTTCAAATGGACATGTATTTTTTCACCATTCCCATTAAGGTCAGCCTTATCAAACTCTATGGTGAAAAGAAGATGTTACACTTGATTGAAGATCCCAACAATGCTTCTTATGAAGTGTTGTTTGTTGATGTAGATGTTGACAACTTCATTGGTTTTGCTGATGGAAAAGAGAACAAGATGGATAAACTAGAATGCCTTGATATGATAGGTTATCCTTGGACCTTGTTGTTTGATGGACCTTTCTCCAAAGTTGGAAATGGTGCTGGTGTAGTTTTGCTTTCTCCTAGTTTGGAAGAGTTTCCTTTTTCCTTCAAACTTAACTTTGAATGCACTAACAATGTTGCTGAGTATGAAGCATTGTTGTTGAGGTTAAGAATTGCATGGAAGTATGGAGTGAAGGATATTGTTTCCAAGGGAGATTCAGACCTGGTTTTCAAGCAAGTAAGGAAGTTGTATGCCATAAAAAATCAGCATATGAAACAATATCAGCATGTTATTTGGGAATTGATTGAAAATTTTTATTCCTTTAACATTGTTTACCATGATAGAAGTCTTAATGATGTTGCTGATAAGTTGGCTATACTTGGATCTAGATTTGAAAATTGCACCATTTCACCCTTTTGTGAATATAACATTGAAGTGCTAACAAGGCCAGCTATCCTGGATAATGTGAAACATTGACAGCTTTTTGATAATGATGCCCAAGTACTGAGATACTTACAATGCCAAGGTGATTTTTTTGGTTATAACATTGATTGGGAACCAATGGTAAGCATGAATGAAGGTAGAGAAACTTGTTTTGACAAGGATATTATCCAATTGAAAACAAATACCATTCCTAAAGGTCTTATTGCACTTGAGGAAAATTTTAACAACGATGATTGCATCATAAATAGAAAGATGTTTGATTCAAGGGATGTGGAAGAGAACAACTTGGGAACCAGGGATAAACCAAGGAAGATTTGGCTGGGCAGCAATTTAAGAAAAGAAGAAAAATAGTCCTATGCCTAAATTTTACAGAAATATCAAGACTGTCATGCTTGGTCTTATTCAGAGATGAAGGCATATAGAGAAGACTTGTTCCAACATGAGATCCCTCTTGAGGCCAAAACCAAGCCATTTAGACAAAAAAAAAAGCCTATTAACCCACTTCTTTCCATGAAAATGCAAGAAGAGTTAAAGAAATTGAGAGATGGTGGTATCATTCAGCCTACTAGATACTCATCTTGGGTGGCAAACCTTGTGTTAGTTAGAAAGAAGAATGGAGATATCAAACTTTGGGTGGATTTTAGGAATCTAAACAAAGCATATATGAAGGACAACTACCATTTTCCAAACATGGAGAATATGTTGTAGCTTGTAATAGGGTTAGAGATGCTTTCTACTTTGGATGGTTTCTCTGGATACAATCAAGTAGTTGTCAAAGAATCAGAAAGACTTAAGACATCCTTCACTACTCCTTAGGGGACTTATGTTTTTGTAAGGATGCCTTTTGGATTGATGAATGCTAGTGCTAATTTTCAAAGGGCATTGTGTCCAAAGAAGGTGTTATGATAGACCCTGAGAGAGTAGAAGCAATTAGCAAGGTGTCTATCCCAAGAACCAACAAAGGTATCCAATCTTTCTTTGGCCAAATCAATTTTATTAGAAGGTTTGTTTCCAATTTTTCTGAGCTAACTCTTACAATCACAAGCATGCTAAGAAAGGACCAAGTTATCAAGTGGGAGGAGGCTACCATTCAAGATTTTGGAGAGAATAAAGGATGCACTTAAGCATGCACCTGTTCTGGCAGCTCCAAACTATAAGAGGCCTTTCTAAATCTTTTCCTTTGCCTCTGAATTTACTATTGCTTCAGTTTTGTTACAAAATTATGAGAATGGAGTTGAGAGACCTATTTCCTTCTTTAGCAAGGCTTTACAAGTAGCTGAGTTGAAGTATACAATCATGGAAAAACAAGCATTTGCATTGGTGAAAGCAACAAAGATTTTTAGGCCTTACATATTGAGTTCAAAAGTTGTTGCTTATGTTCCTCATACCATGGTTAAGACATCTTATGAGACATGGAGATATCAAGCAAGAGATGTAGATGGGTCAATAAATTACAAGAGTATGATATGGATATCCAAACAACAAAGCTAGTAAGAGGTTTGGGTCTTGCCAAGCCCATGGCTGAGAGCAATTTGCAAAATGTAGAAGTGAATCAGCTAGAGGAAGAAAGGGTAGATCTTCTTGAGAGATTGATGAGTTTTGAATGGTACAAGGATGTAATCTTCTACCTCAAACACCTATGCTATCCTAGTCATTTAAATAACAATCAGAAAAAGATCCTTCAAGATGGCTTCTCAAAAATATATCATAACAAACCTTGGGCTAGCTTGGAAGAACTATGAAGGTGTCCTCTTGAAATGCATAACTGAAGATAAAGCTCCCAAGTTGATTACTGATTTCCATTAGGGAGTTTGTGGAGGAAATTTTTTTGGTAAGTGACATCACATAAGATTTTAAGAGCTGGTTATTGGTGGCCAACTCTTTTTAAAGATGTAACCCAGCTGGTTAGAAAGTGTGGTAGTTACCAACGTTTCTCTGGAAGAATGAAAGCTTCAGGCTCCCTTCCTTTGCAGCCTGTATCAATTGAAGCTCCTTTCAAACAATGGGGAATGGATTTCATTGGTGAGATTTCAGATCCTTTCAGTGCCAGTCATAAATGGATACTTGTAGCAACTAATTATTTTACAAAATGGGTTGAGGCAATTCCATCTAGAAAGGCAACACACCAAGTGGTAATGGATTTCTTATTGAATCATATCATATACAGATTTGGAGTTCCAGTTAAGATTGTATCTGATAATGCCATGTGTTTTAGAGCCAAACCTTTGATGGCAATGTGCAATGAATATGGGATAAATCTAAGTTATTCTTCAAACTACAATCCACAAGGTAATGGACAAGCTAAGTCAAGTATCAAGAACTTTCTCAAAATCATCAGAAGGACCTTGGAAATCAACAAGAAGAAGTGGTGAGAGAAATTGAAATTTGTAGTTTGGCATGATAGAATAACTCCTAGAAGAGCAACTGGTAAGAGCCCATTTGAATTGGTGTATGGAACTCAGGATTTCTACCCTTACATCTGCAATTATCCTCATTTCAGTTTTCCCAGCAGTTAGAAGATCAAGAGCATGACCCATATGAATCAAGGATCAATCAGATCATAGAGTTTGATGAAGAGAGAAGAGCTTCTCATCAAATGCATATCAGATTTAGAGAGAAATTGAAGAGGTTGTTTGATAAGAAGGTCACTCCTAGAGCCTTCAGTGTTGGAGATCTTGTTTTACTGTGGGATAGTACGCATGAAGACAAGGGCAAGCATGGAAATTTTGATGCTCTATGGATGGGCCCTTATGCCCTTGATATCAGGATAGGAGAAAATACATTTTTCTCAAGGATTTAGATGGGGATTTGTTGGAGCTGCATGTTAATGGCAGACATTTAAAACACTTCTTGGATTAAACCCCCATATGAGGTATGCATAAGTTTTTCATTTTGTATAGTCCTTTTTTTTGTTTTGTCTTTTGCTATTGTTGGCTCGTGATTTTCCCTTTTGTCCTTGGCAACCATGGTTGGCCTAGCTTTCTCGGTCCATTTTTGGTGAAAATTATGGTTTTTTGGGCTGCTTTGCATTTTTGACTCCTTGCCCAATGGATTTTTGGCACTTGGTCTACATTGTGATCTTGTGGCACTCACTGGGAGTGCCCATCCCCAAACAAGAGCCAATGTTGGTGTAAATTCTAAGTTTGCACACTTTGCCCAAATTTCCATATTCAATTTTTCTCAGAAAACATTTCATTTACTCAAGTTGGTGACTTGCAATTCATTTTATCCAATTGAATGCCTTCAAGATGCTCATGATGTGGTTATTTTTCCCTAATTTGAAACAAATTTTCAAGTTCCCCCCTTTTGTGCCCTAATTTCTTCTTTTCCACGGGTTGTGTCATTTTTCCTTTGTCAAAATGTGCAAGAAACTCAGATTTGATCGAATTCCATTTATGTGCAAGTGAAATCCCAATCCCCTGGTTGAAATTAATTTCAAAACATGATTCAGTTGGTTTAAAATTGAGAAATCTACCTTCCTTGTCAAAAAATTCATTTTCTAGGGCATACTTTGTATTTTTTTACGTTTTGACAGGCATACGAGTGTCATTTTCCCGTCAAATTCATGATCGTAACATTATGGCAACATGGAGGGCTCCTATTTGTTGGGGGTGGTCGGGAAAATATTTCTAACTTATTGGTTTTTCAATTTTCGAAAAAAGGAAATTTTTTTGTCTGTGGATCTTCCTTTTATAAAAAAATGCCTATGTGGCACATGTTGATTGGTCAAGGAGTGGCATATTTTCCTTAGAAATTTTGGATTGCATTTTGGCAAATTCCCCACAGTCATTTCTAGCCCCAAAAGCCCGCACCAACTAAAGAGTGGACACGTGTCCAAGAGAAACCAAAATCAGAGGGCGGGTTTTGAAATAACTTTGAATTTTTTAACTTCAAAAGGTAAAAGTGATTGTTCAGGCCAAAGTCCTACAACTAATGAAAAGAGGACACTTGTCCAGGAGGTGAGTTGGAAGAAGGGGCTGAAGGAAAATTTTGTGAATTTTTTCCCCTATGTTTACAAGGTAAAAAATGCAAGATAGTCCCGTGATCAATGGAACGAGGACACGTGTCTAGGAGAGCAGAGGGAGGAGCGGGGCTTTAGGATTTGTTGGGATTTTTTTCCTTTGGAGGCAAAAATCTCAAAATCAAAAATGGATCTGCTGGGGAGTGACAAGAAAATATTAGAGGTTTTCCCCCACAACTAATCCAAGAGAAACATGTGGCATTTTCCAAATGTGAAAAGGAGGAGCACGGGCCCACAAGGAGTTTTGGTGCTTCCAGAGGTTTGAGGGTAGAATTAGACATGTGGCCCCATGATGAATTAGAGGGTGCCACATGGCAAGAGAGTGAGCGGGTGTTCGGGCCCACGGAGAATTTTGAGAAAATTTTCCTTTTCTCAAAAAAGTTGAAAAATTCATCAAATTGGCCTACATTTTTTGGTGGGGCCCGCATGTGGACACATGGTGGGTCCAGGGGCAAGCTGGGAAAATTTTCAAAATTTTCCAAAGGTCAAAAAAGGGTAAAAATGCATTTTTAAGATGGGGGCCGCTCCAATCATGTTTGGACATGTGTCCCACCTCATCCAAGAGGCAAAAGGATATGTTCGAGGGAATATTCAAGGATCTAATCTACCACGTGGGGGGCTAGAATTTAAAGTTGATTTTTAAATCAATGGTTGCTGTGCGTTTTCATTTCTTGCCACCATGTGAGCTCCAAGGAGCTTGGAAATCACGTTTCTTCATCAAAATGCATGAAATTTTATATGCTTTTGCATACCCTAAGCCTTTTGAGTGCAATGGCATCATTTTTTATGAGCTAATTCAGTGCCCTATGGTGTTTTTGATGAAATTTTTATTCAGGCCTGTGTAAAAAACGTGAAAGGTAAAAAATTAAAGTTGCAGAGGTGAAAATGATAAAGTAAAAGGTGGAAAATGATTGCAAATGCATGTTGGCATGTCTGAATGCCAAAAATGTGACCCTGGGATGGATAAGGATCCGAATTCATGCAATATTTTAAAATATTTGTGCATCCCTAGAATTTTACGAGTTGTTTTACAGTTTAATGTCATTTTCATGAAATGGATAAGGTTTCTTTTAACAAATTTGATCCCTAAGCATATTATTTTCTTGGGAATCAAGGATTCAAGATGGCATGAGGTATAAAATATATTTTTGAAGCATTTTGTAAGGGCTGGGAAAAAAAAGAGAGGGGAGACTTAGAATTTTCACAAGGAAAAATAGGAAGAAATCCATTATTTTTGGAAAACCACCTGAGAGTCATTTTGAATTCCACATTGTATCAAATTTCATTATGTTGAGTTGGTTTCAGCTATAAAACCATCAACAAGCTTTGAGATTGTTCTAAATAACATTCCCCTGCTGATATATTTGATCAATTTTTGGACTATCTGGTTTCATCTCTTGGAAAAATTTGTACATGCTTATATTTCAGAATGATTTTAGTTTGTGTTTGTTGCTCATGTTACAATCTTGTGTGTGGGATATTCATTGATCATACATGGTCTCATTTCTTGTAGAGGATTTAATGGAATTTGCAATCTTTCATTCAGAAGAGCATTCATTTGAGTGAGGATAAATAAATTTATTTACCTTCCTTGAACATTGAGGGTGTTTGTAAACCTTTGGGTGTACCTTAGGTCATGATAAAATAAGGATTACTATATGCTTTCTTGGTATTTTGCTTCAATATTTTGTGGTAGATTGTCAAAGGTTGTGTGGAAAAGTGCAAATTTGGGCCTCCATTTGTGGCACACATCCTAGTTGAAGGAGTATTTCAAACCCATTGAAACATCTTTGATTAAGTGTTGCAAATATTTTGCAAAGGTTCCCAAAGAAGTTGGTGATTCCTAGATACTCTTGTCCTAACATCTCCCACAGAATACCATTTAAATAAACTCATCCTACCTATACTACCCCTGCATTTGCATTGTGTGTCTACAAAAGAACTCAATCCTTTCACAAAAATGCACAAAGCATATCAGGGTTTTATCATGTCCTTAGGAGCCCTACATTTGTTTTGAGAACATTTCCATCATTTAGTAGTGACAAATCCTTTAAGTTTGGATAATGGATGTTTGATAATGTTTTCACAAGGCCTCTTTTATACCATATGCAAAACACAAGGATATCTCCATCTCCTTTACCATATAAGGGCTGCAATATAGGTTCTCTTGCCTTGGTTGATAGGCACAACCTAAAACAGTGAGGGTTAGATCAAAACCATTTTGAAGGTGCTATCCACTCCCTCAAATCTTGAATGTAAACAAGTAGATAGGTGTGCTTCCTGGCTACAAACGACATACAAACCATCTATCTATCCTTGAGTGTCTTGTGCAAGTTCATGATGTTGTTAAAGTTGTGAAGGAGATTAAATCTAGATACCAACACGGTCCCCCCTATTTGATGTAAGATTGGTCCCCTAGGTGATTTAGGAAAGTCAATTTAATCCCCTAAGTGATTTTAGGAATTTTTGAAAAGATGTTATCTTCTGGCAGTATTAGGAAGGGCTATCGTTAGGCTTCCCAGGACTGAATCAACCCTCCTGGAGTGGAAAGGAAGGGAAAAATTCAACATGGATGTGACCTGAAGACCTTAAAACATGATGGAAATTATTTTTTAAGGTTTGGGGAAGTTCTACAAGACTTGGAGCAGTCTAAGGAAAAACAAGCTTCATAAGGCTAGGCAGTACACATGCCTAAAGCAGTTGCTGGGCTTCAGAAGATGATTCCAAGAGCTCCAGATGGAGTTACGAGTAAAAAAAACATCTACTGAAAGAGTATTACAATACCTACATGATGGTGAAATAATATTTTTCACAACACCTTGGAGCATCAGTTTTGCAGGAAGTTTTTCTCATGAATAGGTGGAGTACCAAACAAAAATTCCAATTTTTCAAAGATCATATGGATGAATAAATACATGATACCCAAACAATTGGATTTAAAATACCATTTACAATCAGGATCATATAAACATTCACCAATAAATTCCACCGGGACCTCAAGTTATCATCGTATCAATTTTTGAGAGGATACGTGTCAGTACTAGGATCCTTATGGGATTTTATGTCCCTGATGTCCCTAAGTTCAAGTACACCAACACTAGAAAAATGTTCCCATCCCCCATGTGACCTCTAGGACCCTCATGTGACCTTCATACTTGACAGTTCAACCCCCAGGTGCTTGCGGAGCTTCAATCCCCTACCGTTGGATCAAGTACCACGTGTCAAGCTAAAGCGCGCTGTGAAAAATAATGTCCCTCATATACCTTTAAGGTGAGGGACATAAAACCTTAAAAAATTCCCCCATACCCTATAAGAGACCTCTAGTCATCCATATGACCAGATTCTAGCTCCCAAGTGCATGCCAAGCCTTTTTGCTCAAATACCCTACCCTTGGATTAAGTGTCATGTGTCGTCACTTGGCACATCATGAAAATTGATGTCCCTCACATCCCTTTGAGGTGAGGGATAGGGATATAAAAATTTTCCCATCCCCTCCATGTGCATTTTTTGAAAATTTTAAATTCGGCAATTAGCCGTTATTTCCCCCCATTCCTTCTGTACAAACCTTCATACATTGTCATGGCTCTATTCATGATTGTCCACAGACACCTGGTCCACCATCATTTATCCAAACCAGCTCTATCATGGCCACAAAAAAAATTAACTGCATGAAAATACACAGGTCTCAGTGAAATATTGATCGAAAGTGTTGAAGAAATGAAGAACGAGGAGAAAACAAAGATTTTTTTGCTAGATAACCATGAAGTCACCCAATCAAAAAAATTTCATATCTTGCAAGATGCAAGTCAAATTGAAGTTACTTCTTTTGTAGAATCCCAAAATTTTCAAGATGATCAAGGTGTAACAACCGGGAGGTCGAATGGTGCTCTAAAACATTTGTTCTAGCAAACTCCTCATTTTGTGCACCAGCTCACGTTTGTTGGACTTTCCAACAATCTGATGCTATGATCAAGCTAAAAACTTACACAAGAACTCCAAATAAAAAAAAAATATCACAATGGAGTTGTTTTCATCACAAATGGAGAAAAAAACTAGACCTACAAATTTTGAGCTCCATTAATGGCCACCATGGCAGCTCCGTGCTCGAAGCCACTGCCAGGTGGAAATTTCAAATTTTATTTTCGGACATTCTAGTGGGAAAAACTATGTGAAATTCAGAGGGTGTGATCATAATGAAAAGATCAGTCCAAATAAGTATGTTCTGTTGCAAATTGAGCATTGAAAACACACTTTCTAAAAATAGTAAGTTTTCCTCTACAAACTTGCTATGTTTGGAAAGTCATCATCAAAAGTAGTTGAGACAAAGGAAACGGGCATTGAAGATCATGAGGGAGCCAGAATGAGTGTTCAGAGTAGAAAAAAATGGAAATTACCACTTATTAAAAATAGTATGTCCCTTATATGGGTACTTACTAAAAATAGTAAGTCACCCCAAGAAGTGGTCAAAACAAAGGCAGTGTGCATAGGATTGAATGAATATTTTCATCACATCAAGATGATCATGAAGAGGCAAAAATCACCTCTCACTAAAAATAGTAAGCCTTCCATCTGGAAACTTACTATTAATAACAGGTTGTTCTCAAAGGGAAATTTTAGCACAATGAGACATAGAGGGATGATCATCTTAGGGAACTGGACAACATTTTTTGACACTCACTACATAGTTTAGGTCACAGGTATATCATACGTAGGCTGGGAGTTGTGGTCATCATCGGAACAATTCACTCAACTTGGCGAGTGATTCATGAGCTGATTTGAAGGAGTTTCACAGTGTGCAAGGAGTTTTAAGATTCAGAGTTTCACTGCATTTGGAGCTTTCCATCAACGAGGATCAACAAACTTCATCGGGAACAACATCTCCTTTCCTCTTCTCTCTCTCTCTTTCTCTCTCCTCTTCCCCCTAATTTTCTCTCACTTTCCAATATTCTAATTTCACGTTGGGGTTCAAACTTTTTGATATGCCTTTAAGTCACCTAAAAGTGACTTTAGAAACATAATGTAAATTAAGTCACCTTGATTTTATAAAAGGGACTTAAATATTTTGGTAGGAATATGAATAGTCTAAAGTTAGAAATAAGGCATATGGAGGGTCATGAGGAAGATGAGGAGTTGATTCTACTCTATAAATTGTAATGTCATTCCCATTTTAAAGGGTTGGTGATTGATCTTGTAAACTCAAGAGTGCATTGTACCTAGAGAAAGCAAAGGAGATAGCCATTTTCTTCTACTTTCCTCCACTCTCAAATTTCTTCCATTCCCACATATGTACAACTTTTGTTTAAGCATTAATACAAGAAGAAGGAGTTTATAGCTTTCTTTGACTAAGGGATTTCATGATACTTTGTGTTCACTAAATTCTATTTGGTCTTGTTTCTATTTGCAGGGTTGTTTCCTCTTAATTTAATGCTTGTGATGAATTTTATAACTAGTGTGTGTGTAGGAATCTGATTTTCTTCCTGCAACATTCATTCTCCTACCTAATTTCTCACTCCCCTTTCCCTCTCTATAGACAAAGTATTCTCTCTTGTAGGATATCTGTAAGCTTTTCCATAAAGTCAGTGGAGTTCCCCTGTTGGATCCCCAGTCGAAAGGCCACCACAAAAATCCACATTTTTTCATGCATGCATATACAACAGCTGCACCGGTTAAGTAGAGGGACTTAGATTCTTAGAGCGTTGGCAAGAAATCCATAAGTTTTTCCACCTGAAAATTTTCTTGCCAACAGTTTTTGGCACCCACCGTGGGGTAGATTTAGTAGCATCTGCACCCAAAATACAACGAAAATACAAAAAACAAGGTCAAAATTCAAATTTTTAAAATAAAAAAAATAAAATATAAAAAAAAAAAAGAGTTCATGAAAATCCATTGCTAAAAGATACATTGTCACATTCCTACATGTGACCTTTCATTTCCATAGTGCACAATAATTTCTGAGTTGGCTGACGGAAAGATACACAGGTTCTAGGTCAAGAGGCGGTGTGTTTCTGATTTTGAGGATAAAATTCCAAATTAGAGATAATCCATAATTTTTCTCTTTCCTCTCCAGTGAGTAATTCACCTAGAAATCTTATCCAAACTCTTGTTGATACTCCCCCTTTAAATACTCCCAATTATCAACCACCATTGAGCATTGAGCTCCCAGAAGAAGAAGAATTTGAAGAAGAATTTTTAGAAGAAAGAGATGAAGAAAAATAAGAAATGAAAATGGAAGATGAAGTAGAAAGACCCAAACCCATTATTCCATGGGTAAGAAATACAGGCCCGCTTGCTCTTGAACCCCCTCTTCATGATCTACTAATGGGTTCCCACAAGAAATTTCCAAAGTTCAAAGGTGACAACACACAACATCCTATGAAGAACACATCGTTGCTTTCACAACATCATGTGGAATTCTTGGTGTCCAACATGAAGATGTTGTTGTGAGACTGTTCGTGGAGTCCCTCCAAGAAAAAACAACAGAATGGTTTTACCTCCTGCCTTCCCGGTCCATCACGGGTTGGAATGACATCAAGTATGCCTTCGAAGAGATATTTAAATCAACTGAAGACTGTCAGGACCTCCTGGTGTAGTTGGCTCAAATAGAGAAAGGAGAAAATGAAACCATGAGAGACTTCATGGCTCATTTTGAACGGTTGCTTCACAGGATACCTGAAGAGGATTCACCATCTCAAAATAATGACAAGAGATTCTTCATCAATGATCAATCACCAAAAGTATGATTGTTGTTGCGAAGAGCCCAACCAAGGAACATTATAGAAGCACAAAGGATGGCCATTGAACTTGATGATGATCTCATCCTCTCTAGAAAGATCAAGAATCCATCAAAGGGAAAGACTCAACATCCTGGAGATGAGAGAACCAATCCATCGTTGCAAAAATTGGAAAATGAAATGGCATCATTGAAGAGGGAAATATTTAAACAAGTTTCTTCCCAAAGAAGAAAAAAAATCAGATTCCAGGAGCACCTTGAAGGCTTTCCTTGAAGGTCCCACCCATGAGTGTAAATTGCAGATTTCAAGAAAGTGAAGAAGAGCTTGAACAAGAAAGTGAAGGTGGCAATTTCCTAGAAAGTGATGAGTTTGAGAAGTGATAAACAAATCAGATTCTGTGAGTATTCCATGGAGGTGATGAAGAAGATGAAGAAGATGTGCCTAGTTTCTCATGTGCGGTATTCACTCGTTCTCAGTGTGAGAAAATAGCATCTCCCTCCACTGCTGCAAAAGAAAAGAAGGTTGATGATCCTCCTATGGTGACTCCACAAAATAAAATAATCAGTTGAGGATCCCCACTTCCATCTTCCATGAAGTCTACATTGTTAAATCCTGACCCTGTAGCAATTAAGAAGACTCCTACAATCCCAAATAAGCCTTCTGATGTCTCTTCCAAGTCTAAATCCAAATCTGTTCCTATAAAATCTAGTACTTTGAAAGATCCTAGTGTACCTTTCAAAATACCCTCTATTCCCCAAAAATCTACTCCTGCTTCCAAACCTATCCTAAATCCAAAAGTAGTCCCTTCACCCCCTTGTCCACATATGCTCCCTTTGACTTTATAGAATATGCAAACAAATCCAAAGTGTAGATTACTAAAACTGAATATATGTGGACTCATCCTAAATAATTTGAAAGGTTCATCTCATATATCAGGATTGGTAGTCTAACACCCAATGTTGTAAGTTATAGTTCCAAAGGCATGCTACAAAACTCACCTAAACCTCCCTCACAGAACATGCTTTATCTAAGTGCATCAAAGACTAATAAAGTTGAACCTTTCTACTTATCCCTTCTTATTGGAGAATATATATTGAACAATTACATAATATATTCTGGTGCCTCAGATAATGTGATGCCTTTGAAGGTAACAAAGGCTCTCAAACTTACCATGACTCCACCTGGTGGCTCTTGTTACTCTTTGGAGTCAAAATAGGTCTCACTTGTAGGGAAGGTCAAAGATGCACAGGTGGATCTCGCCATATTTCCAGACAAGAAAGTTTTAGTGATGATTTTTGTAGTAGATGTCCCAGCCTCATTCAAAATGTTGCTGAGTAGAAGTTTCTACCGAGACTTGGGAGGGGAAATTCAGATGAATTGGTCATCCGCAACCATACCAGTGAAGGGAGACATGGAGAAATTTCTTCCTGAGAAGAAGATGAGGTACATGGTACAAAATTCTGGAAGCCCGGAAGCTAACATCTTGTATCAAGGTAGCAGGAAGATGAATCACTTTGTGGCAACCAAGGAGGAAGAGGATATCCCCATCTTGATAGGTCTAGACATGCCTTCTTATAGATATTTGGACTTTGAAGAAGAATTGAGGAGATTCGAGTTACAAGAGGGCAGCCCCAAATTTCTGGATGATGAAAACCATGAAGAAGAGGAAATGGTTCTTGATGATTTTCAAACAAAAATATCAGAATATGTGTGTATCTGTGATGAGGAGATATTATCATTCCCATTTGAAGATGAAGAATCCCTCAATCATGTCACCTAGGAAGAGACTAAGTTGGTCTATAACGAGCCCTTGAATAGTGGGAAAGAACCATTTGTGCAAGAACTATTAAGAGCTGCGGAAGAAATGGAAGACACTGAGATCAATCTTGAACTTTTAATACAAGCCATGAATCTGACTTAGAAACCTCAACCAGTGTGAAGATGGGATATGTTGAAATAAATCTAGATGAGAAATATGATGTCCCTCTCGAGCCAATGGTTGGTGAATACAATGATGAAATTGAGGTATTTTATTTCCATTTGAAGAGGAAGACTCTTTCCATGATGAAGAAATTAAATCAAGGAGTTTTGAGGCCTTTGAAGCTGAAGCTCCTCTGGAAAAAGGAGTGATAAAATGTAGTGATTCCCAAGATGATGAGGTAATCCCTCTAGATAGTTTCCTTGAGCTGAAAAATAAATATTCTTCAAAGGCTGTACAAAGAGGAGTTGTAGGAAATGATGAAGCATAACTCCATGCAAGAAATCTTGGATGTAGTAGAAGTTGTGGAAGACCCTGAGCTGATTCTTGATCTCTTCACTCATGCCATGGACACACAAGACAAGTATGAAGTCACTCTAATCCTCCTGTCAATACTCAAACACCTCATAGTGGAGTAGAAATAAAGGATGAATCTAATGTTTCTCATGGAGAAGATGTCAATGAGCATAGACCAAGGAAATAAAGTAAATCAAAATATTCAAGTAATTTGAATGAAAATCATCTTTGGGGTGGTGATGATATGCTCGATGGAGAATCATTTATGTGGATAAATGTGGAATATAACTAGCACTATGAAATTGATTTGAAAGAACATAAACGTAGTAGAATTTCCAAGTGAAGATGTGAGCATCAAGAAGCTCACATGGAATCACTCCTATAAAGTAAAAGGACAATCATGGAAGCCCCTGTCTTCCATAAATAATTGAGGAGGTGAGGCTAATTTCTAGAACCCATCAACAACTTCACAGAACATCATCATTCAGTGTTGCCTCTTCAGGGGTAACTTTTGAGAAATGAAAATTGCTTCAGTGAAAGTAGGTTGTCCCCTGCCTTGTACCATAGGTGATTTCTAGGTGTGTTTCCCTTTCTATTGTGTGTGTTTCCCTTCTTTTTTTGTGTGTCATTTCCTTTCCGTGTGCGTGTGTGTTTCCTTCTTCTCTCTTTCTCTTTTGTTATAAGTTGTACGTGACTCCTCATGGCCCAATTCATAAGGCACTAGTCAATATGTTGTAAGTTGAGATTCTAGGATTTCTCACTCCACGAATTCATTTCACTTATTCCATGTTGTTTCCCCAAGCTAGAGCCATTTGTAATCATGCAAATGTGCAATATGGAAATTGACAATTTCCAAGCACAAAAACTATATCCCAGTGGTGAAATGTTCATGTTTTATCATTCCTAGGCACTTCAGGTAAAATCCATTAGTCTATTCCTCCCATATTTGATTTTAAATTGGTCCCTTAGGTGATTTAAGAAATTCAATTTAATCCCCCAAGTGATTTTAGGAAGTTCTGAAAAGATCCTATCTTCTGCAGTATTGGGAAGGGCTATCATTGGCCTTCCCAGGACTAGATCAACCCTCTTGGAATGGAACAAAAGGGAAAAATTGAATATGGAGGTGAATTTAAGACATTATAACATCATGTAAATGATTTTGGAAGGTTGGGGGAAGTTTTGAAATATTTGGAGCAGTCTGAGTAAAAATAAGGTTCATAAGCCTAGGCAGTACACAAGACTAAAACAATTTTTGGGCTCCAGAAGAAGATTCTAGGAGCTCTGGATGGAGTTAGGAGAAAAAAAAACATCTCCAGAAAGAGTATTCCAATACCTACATTATGGTGAAATAATATTTTTCACAACAACTTGGCACATCAGGTCTACAGGAAGATTTTCATAGGTACACATGGAGTACAAAACCAAAATTCACATTTTTTAGGGATAAAATTGATTAATAAATAAATAATACCTCCACCATTTGATTCAAAATTCCATTTAAAGTCAGGATCATATAAAATTTCACCAAGAAATTCCACCGGAAGCTCAAGTTACCATCATTCCAAGTTAGCCTCTTGGAGACTCTTCAAGAGTTAGTCAATTTTTAGGAGGACACGTGTAAAAACCAGGAGCTTTGGGGGATTTTATGTCCCTGACATCCCTGAGGTCAAGTACACTAACCTTGTAAAAATTTTCCCAGCCCCCATGTAACCTTTGGGACCCTTATGTGACCTTCAGACTTGACAGTTCAGCCCCCAGGTGCTTGCATAGCTTCAATCCCTTACCATTGGATCAAGTGCCACATGTCAAGCTTAGGCACATTGTGCAAACTGATTTCCCTCATTTCCCTTTGAGGTGAGGGTCATAAAACCTTGAAAAATTCACCCATCCCCTATGGGAGACCTTTGGTCACCCATATGACTAGTTTCCAGCCCCCAGGTGCATGTCAAGCCTTTTTACTCAAATCCCCTGCCGTCGGATTAAGTGCCATGTGTCGTCACCTGGCGCACCATGAAAATTTATTTCCCTCACATCCCTTTGAGGTGAGGGATTTCAGGTACATAAAAACTTTCCCATCCCGTCCATGTGCATTTTTTGGAAATTTTAAATTCGGCACTTAGCCATTATTTCCCCGCAATCCTTCTGCACAGCTTCATACCTTACCTTAGCTCTGTTTATGATTATCTAGACACCCATTCCACTGTCGTTTCTATGAACCAGCTCCACCATTTGCAAAAAAAACCATCAACTCAATGAAAATACATAGGTCTCAGGGAAATATTGATTGAAAGTGTTGATGAAATGAAGAATGAGGAGAAAACAAAGATTTTTTACCAGATAACCATGAAGTCACCCAATCAAAAAATATTCATATCTTGCTAGATACAAGTCGGATTGAGGTTCCATATTTTTCAGACTTCCAAATTTTTCAAGATGATCAAGATTCAACAAACGGGAGGTTGAATGGTTCTCTAAAACATTTGTTCCAACAAAATCCTCATTTCGTGCACCGGCTCACGTTTGTTGGATTTTCCAACAATTTGATGGTCCGATCAAGATAAAAACTTGCACACAAGCTCCAAATAAAAAACCTATCACAATGGAGTTGTTTTCATCACAAATGGAGACAAAAACTAGACCTACAAATTTCGAGCTCCATTAATGGCCGTCATGGCAGCTCCGTGCTTGAAGCCACTACCAGGTGGAAATTTCAAAATTTATTTGTGGGCATTCTAGTGGGAAAAACTATGTGAAATTTGGAGGGTGTGATTGTAATGAAAATATGATTCCAAAAAATTATGTTCCATCGCAAATTGAACACTAGAAACACACTTTCTAAAAATAGTAAGTTTTCGTATACATACTTGTTATGTTTGGAAAGTCATCATCAAAAGCAGATGAGACAAAGGCAGTGGGCTTTGAAGATCATGAGGGAGCTAGAATGAGTGTTTAGAGAATAAAACAGTGGAAATGACCACTTACTAAAAATATTATGTCCCTTATATGGGTGCTTACTAAAAATAGTAAGTCACCCCAAGAAGTGGTCAAAGAAAAGGCAGTGTGCGTAGGATTGAATGAATATTTTCATCACATCAAGATGATCATGAAGAGGTAAAAATCACCTCTCACTAAAAATAGTAATCCTTCCATCTGGACACTTACTATTAATAGCATGTTGTTCTCAAAGGTAAATTTTGGCACAATGAGACATATAGGGATGATCATCTCAGGGAACTGGACAACGTTTTTTGACACTCACTACATAGTTTAGGTCACAGGTATATCATACACAGGCTGGGAGTTTCTCTCATCAGCGGAACATTTCACTCAACTTGGAAAGTGATTCATGATATAATTTTAAGGATTTTCATAGTGTGCAAGGAGTTTGAAGATTCAAAGTTTCACTGCATTTGGAGTTTTCCATCAACGAGGATCAATGGACTTCATTAGGAATGACATCTCATCTTCTCCCCAAATTTCTCTCACTTTCCAATATTCTAATTTTGCGTTGGGTTTTACACTTTTTGATATGCCTTTAAGTCACCTAAAAGTGACTTTAGAAACATAATGTAAATTAAGTCACCTTGATTTTATAAAAGGGACTTAAATATTTGGTAGGAATATGAATAGTCTAAAGTTAGAAATAAGGCATATGGAGGGTCATGAGGAAGATGAGGAGTCGATTCTACTCTATAAATTGTAATTCCATTCCCATTTCAAAGGGTTGGCGATTGATCTTGTAAACTCAAGAGTGCATTGTACCTAGAGAAAGTAAAGGAGATAGCCATTTTTCTTCTACTTTCCTCCACTCTCAAATTTCTTCCATTCCCACACTATGTACAACTTTCTTTTAAGCATAAATATAGTAAGAAGGATTTTCTAGCTTTCTTTGACTAAGGGATTTCATGATAATTTGTGTTCATCAAATTCTATTTGGTCTTGTTATCATTCGTAGGGTTGTTTCCTCTTAATTTAATGCATGTGGTGAAGTTTCTAACTAGTGTGTGTGTGGGAATCTAATTTTCTACCTGCAACATTAGTTCTCCTACCTCTTTTCTCACTCCCCTTTCCCTCTCTACAGACAAATTTTTCCCTACCAAGAGATTGCTAGCTTTTCCACATGGCCAGTGGATTTCCCCTTTTGGATCCCCAGTCGAAATGCCACCAGCTGTAGTGGCTAAGTAGAGGGACTTAGATTCCTAGAGTGTTGGAAAAAAATCCACAATTTTGTCCACCTAACAAATTTTCTCACCAATAGTACTACAAAATCAAACTTCTTTGGTTGAAGGAAAATAAAATATTAGATAAGGAAGTCAAAGATAAATTTAAGAATGGCCAGGTGTTCAATGTGACACTTCTACTTACCAAGACGGTCGTTGACATAGTCTTCCAAAATTTCATGCATGATGTCATATAAGATGTAAGTCATAGCGTGCTGATAGGTAGTACCAATGTTTTTCAAACCGAAGGTCATGACATGATAGTAGAAGGTCCCCGAAGGAGTTATGAAGGTTGTTTTGTGTTGATCTTGTGGAGTGAGTAATATATGGTTATAACCTGAACATCCATCCATAAGATAACATCTCATGGTCAGATGTAAGATCAACTAGTTGGTCAATTTTTGATAGAGGAAAGTTATCTTTTGGACCGGCAATGTTAAGGTCACAAAATTTAGTACAAATGCAAATTCTCCCAGTTACTTTCGTGATAGGAAAAATGTTAGAGACACATTGTGGATAGTCAATAGGTAGGATGAATGAAACAAAAAAAGGCGCTGAAATTTTTCTTTCACAAAAATGTTAATGCAAGAATACATTTTACGCAGCTTATGTTTCACTGGTTTTACATCAGGGATAGTTATGATATTGTGAAGCATGATATTAGGGTAAATACCTAACATATTTCTATAAGACCAAGCAAATGATTTTCTATGATCGCGAAGAAAATAAGTGAAAGATTCTTGTTCCATAGATTCTGAAGATTGGCTTATCTTTAGAATTCGTGGGTCATCCTGAGTATGAATGTTGATTTCTATCGTAGATTCATTCAACATAGTTTTCATATCAGAGGGTAATGACCTTTGAATATAATAATCCTTGGCACCTAAATAGGTCAGAATATAATTGTCATCTTGACATTGAATGACATTTATAGAAGGCATATCACCATCCAACATTGTGTCAAGATAAAGAAGAGGAAGGGAGGAGGGAACCTCACCATCAAATTGATATATTAGAGGTCCCAAGGAGACAATTTTCACAAAAAAAGGTTAGGCAGAATGGATTCAAGATCCATAGACTCTGTGGGAGAAGGTGGTATGATAGGTGTGGAAGGTGGGGAAGGTTTTTCATCTTCTAATATGGTGATTCGGGCCTTCTTAAGATGATGCTACAATGGAAATCCCATACTAAAATGGTATTTGTGTTTATTATTGGTGTATGGTATGATAGTGTGATGAGCTAGTTTATAACAGCCAAATCTGAAGCCTTTCTAGGTGCAACGATGAAGAAAAGTGAATGCGAAGCTATGTTTGGTGAGGTAGGAGAAGTTAGATGAAAAAGGTATGGTTTAGAAGGGAGGTTCAATGGAGTAAGAGGCAATGTCAAGCCCCCCATAGGTTAGGTTAGTATGAATGTGGGGAGGACCATATGGTATGACCTCTCCTATACTATGGTCATAACGTGGGTGTTGGTATAGTTTTCCATACTCCTGAGGAGTAAATAATGTGTTAATGCAAAGGAGGTAGTTTTATACAAGTGAAAGGCATTGAAAAACACCTACCAAGGGGTCTATTGTTGGTACTTGGGTAGCAGGTATAGATGAGCTATCTAAATCTTGAGAATATGGGGCACTAGTAAAGGGTAGAATAGGAGGGTCACTAGGTGGGATAGATAAGGAAGGCGAAGGAGCAAAAGTGGTAGATGTGGTATCTTTCTAAATTGGGATTAGGACATCATTTGGATGATAAATCATATTACAGGTTTTGAAGGGGGAGGGATCTTCCTGAATGGTCTAATTTTCTCCTTCATATTCAAATTTGAGGCAACAGTGAAGGTTGGAAGTTACACAAGCCATGGCCCAAATCTAGGGATGACCTAGCAACATGTTACGCTAGAACTCTCCATTGAGAACATATATGAGTTTGGGAATGGTTTAGGGACCCAAATGGATATGGAAGACAATGGTGCCAAGGGTAGTGGTCATTGAATCATTAAAATATCAAAGCATGACCAGGTTACTAGACATATAATTAGGTAGTATGGCCATTTTTTCATAGGCATGAGAAGAGATGATGTTTATGCTAGCGCCCCCATCAATCATAATGTGTTTAATGTAAATATCATTAATGTAAGTGGAGGTGAAAAGAGAAGGATTTAGATCATCAGGGTGTGAAGGAAAAACCTCTTATTTAGAGAAATGAATGGAGGAAATATGATGAGGGGTGACGAGAATGGAAATAGGTGAAGTATCATTGGGTAGAACCTTGATGGATTGCAAGACCTCAATGAGGGCTTGATAGTGAGAATCACATATTTGAATCTAGTCGAATAAAGACATCTTCAAGGGGGACTGGTGAAGTTTTTTTATCATTAAATGATGGGTAACCCTTGAAGAAGTAGGAGGTGTTGTCCCAATGATGGTTATCTTAGGGGGAGGTGCAAGTGAAATGGTAGGTGAAGGTGAACTAGAAGGGTTACAATTTTTTTTCCTTTCATTTGTCTTTCACATATTGCAACTAAGTGGATACATGCACCATGTTAATTTCAAAGATAATATAATAAAAAGAGGGTTGTGGGGTGACAGGCGAAGAAATAATGGAATCCTCCTCTAACATATCATCTTCTTTGAAGAGACAATCGGAATTAAAATTTTGAAGGAAAATGTTTTTAAGAGCCTTAAAACTCTCGACATCATGCCCTGGTGAGTGATGATAGGCATAAATTTTTTTGTCATCAAACCCTACTGGTTTATGTTTGAGAGGATCATAAAGCTTAATATGTGTAAATGATATAGCAGATGTCTCTAACAGCTGAGAAAGAATACTAGAGTAGGATCCTGCCAAAGTATCACAATGAGAGGTTAAGCTTGTATTGGGTTAAGGGGTAGGTGACCTTCATGAGGAGGGTGAGGAGAGATATCATGCTGGTATAACTACCTTTTTAGTAGGTAGTGAAGGTTGGGGTTTAGGCCGTGTCTTCTTTGGTAAAGGTGGAGGATCATCATGGCAGAAAGAAGGAGACTTAGAAGGTGTAGGTATATGAGTAAGCCAAGGTGAAAGTGGGGGTGTTGATAAGAGTGAGGGTAAAGGTAGTGAAGAATGTGTGGGTATAATGGGAGGTGAAGGTGATTGTATAGTTTGTCACACATTAGGTTTTTCTTAGTAAAGGGGTAATTTAACAAAGGTTGAAGGATGTGGGAGTAATATCGATGGTAGAGGTGAAGGTGAGTGAGAAGACATGGGAGATGTCGGGGTGGGAGCCCTAAAAGGTTGGGTCTTCCTTTTAAGTTATGGAATATATTTTGTGATGGATGGGGAAAAATTTGACAAGTATAGCTTACTAATGGGATGTGCTAGACTTAGTACCGGTAAGATCCCTAAAGTGGTGTTAAGGTTAATGTGCGGACAAAGACCTCAGTGGAAGGGGGTACTGATGAAGAAGGGGAAATAACCACAGGATCAGGTGCAATATTCTTAGTCTCTTTTAATACCTTGGGGTAAATGGCTGAGCTATCCAGGGATAACATTTAAATTTGGGTGGAAACTGGGAGTCTAAGGCACCCCCAGAAGGTAGAGTAATAAACGTACTCCATGCGATCGACCAAACAGGATAATGGTTTTAGTTTAGATGAATATGATGATGCACTATTGTTAATCCCCATTATGAGATCTAGGATTTGTAAGATAGGAAAGGTCTTGGCCTCAGATTCGATAGGTAAGAGTGAGGTAAGATGAGTAATGGGATTTGTTAGGTCTTTTAGTGAGGTATCACAAATAGAATGGGTAGATAAGATTGACTCCTCTATGGGTAGAGGAGGAGGAAAAGTTTGTGATGTAGGCTCCTTTATGGGTAGAGAGGATGATAAGGTGGGTTCCTCTATAGCTAGAAGAACAGGTAAGGTGGGTTCCTCCATGGGTAAAGGAACAAGTAAGGTGGGATCCTCTATGGGTGAAGGAACAGGTGAGGCAACCTCCTATATGGGTAAAGGGGGACGTAAGGTGGGTTCCTCTATGGGTAGGGGAATTCGTGTGAATATTTCCTCAATAATTGCTATAGGAGGAGATTGGATAGAAGGATATGAAATTGTATTGAAGACTACATGAACCACATGTACATTGGTTTCTTCTTTATATATCTCACTAGTGTGAGTTGATGAAGGGGAATCGTTAGGAAAAGGCTTTCTGAAAACATCCAAATTTTCATTAGTAGGGGCGTTTGGGTTTTTTAGGACAATATCACCTCTATCTAACATTCTTTGGACAATTTTTATGAGGGTTTTGTAATTTCCATCACCATTTCCTCTTATGCAGTGGTAATTGTAGAAATCATTTTCTTTATACCAAGCCGGTGTAAAGCAAGAAGGATCAAAACCAGTATGTGGTTTGATGGGAGGAAGAGTGATGGATCCTTCCTTCAATAACTTATCCAATACAAAATAATATGGCTCTCTGATGGGATTTTAACTCCTCTATTCATATTTGTATTGAAAGTTTTGAACAGGTGAGATATTGGAAGGAGGTTTGGGTTGATTGGATGGATGAGAATGGCCAGCCTTTAGAACCACCATGTTGGAATATCCTCTAGGATTGGAATGGTTGTTAGGTGGTTTAGAAGAAGACTCATTTGATTTAAAGGTGGTGTTTTTGATACGTAGTTTTATCTTGTCTTCTTTGAGGGTGCAAATCTCAAGCTTCCGAGCCATAGTGAAAGACTCATCAAATGTATGAAATGTTTGAATATGAAAAGTTGGGGAAATGTGTGTGGCACACGCCCTGGTACAAAAATCTATGAGCTTAGGTTGTGGGAGATTGAAGGACAACTAATTAATTGGGAATTTCCACCACATAACAAAATAAATGATAGACTCATCGTCATATTGGAAAATAGAATATAAATATGTCATAGATATATTCTTAGAGATATTGAGTGAAAAGTGATCAAGGAAGGTGTGGGATAATTGGTTGAAGGAAAAGACCGAGTTCCTGGGAAAATCACTATACCAGTCTGTAGGTGAGAAAATTTATCGAGGATACATTGGTAGTTATCTTTCCAAAGCTTTGGGCATCTAAGTCCCTCTACTTAACTAGTGAAACTACCATATGTGCATGCACAAGTAAAAAGTGAGTTTTATCCTTGTGGCCTTTCGGTCGGGGATCCAATAGGGGCAATCCATTGACCTTGAAAAAAATTTTTGCAGATATCTGTAAGAGAAGAATTTTATAGGAAATAGGGAAATGGAGTGAGAAAGTTAAAAAGGAGAAAGTAAGGCTACAAGTAGAAAATTAGAGACTTGCATACACCAGCTAGAAGTTTCATTACATGTACTTGAATTTAGAAGAAAAAAAATATGCGTAACAACAACAAGACCAAATAGCGTTTAATGAGAACAAAGTACCACTAAACTCCTCAGTCAAAAAAGACCAAAATTCCTTCTTCCTTTATTGAAGCTCAAGCAAAAATTATACATAACATAGAAGTAGAAGACATTTTTGAGTAGGGGAAATATAAGAAATTTGCTATCCCTTTTCTCCCTTCACAAGGATATCTCTCTCACGAATTTACAAAAAAAAACTCCAACATCTAAGAAGTTTTAGAAGTTGTCTAAGAAGAATAAGGAGATATTAGAAGAAGCTCAAATGAGGAGATAATTAAAAGTTATAGAAGATAATGCAACTCTTCATCTTCCCTGTGACTTTTTAAATACTTTAATTTGACTTTAGACTGTTCATATTCTGCTTAAATATTTTAGTCCCTTTTATAAATTAAGGCAAATTAAATTTTACATTATGTTTCTAAAGTCACTTAAATTATTATTAAAAAGTGAAAACCTCAATGCAAAAATATAACATTAATGAGAGAGAGCATTGGGTGAGAAGAGAAGACAGAGAAAGAAGAGAAAGAAGAAGAAAGAGGAAGAATCGTGCAGAAGAATGAGTTTCTGCAGTGGATTTGATCTCGCTCCCTAACTGGTTTCCACTTCACACTCCTGAGAAGGCCTTTATTCTTCTAAGATATTTGCTGAAATGAGCAGCTGTAATATCCACCTTGTCAGTACGAGGAATATGAATGTAGCTCAAGGTATCTATCCATCCATCGTCCACACTATTTATGTCTTTTCACTTCCCAAACCATGATGCATGTTTCTCTATGATAAGTACAATAGAGGCCTGAATCTCTGAGAGGAAGTCATGGGTATCCTTACTGAAGGATGATGGGTTTCTTACCTCTTTCTTGATGTATTCTTCAAATGGACCAATCAACTCATCGGTAGTTTTATCTTCACCCATTGTAGGTACTCCAAGATTCTAAGTTTCCCGATTTATACTATATTGTAATTTATATGCTTGTCCCTATTTGTCCTCCATTTCTATGACGACATGATTGATTGCCTCAAAATTGATTGTAAATGCCCTTTCCCATACACATGACCAGTCTTCTGAGGGAATTTCAAAAATCTTCTTGTTGATCAACTCCTTGCGATGAGTATTGCTCATTTCATCTACTACTAGGCCCAAAGGTTCCCAATAGTCCCTTTCTTTCTCCAAGTCCTCTTTGAGTGCCCATGTCCTATTTTTTGTCACACACATGTAGGTAAAGAGTTTGACTGCTTCTTGGAGCATTGATTTCCCCTTTTCAAAAATTGAGTTGATCCATTCATTATTCTCTTGCCCCTGTATTGTGAACTTGTCTGACTTCCTGATGGAATATGGATTGAAGCTATAGATGGGTGCAACTTCCTCAGTGGGAATTGAAATGGCATTAAGATCAACTAGATGTTGCACATAGAATGACAGAGTTTGCAACTTCTCTTTTAGTTTATCAATCTTCTTCTTATACTCTGTATTTCTTACCACCATGTGAGAGGAAGAATACTGATATATGTGCGAATCCCCTTCCTGAGTTTTTGGTCCCAATTTAATTGTGATCATTTCATAGTCATCTAACGTCATCTCATCCATTGTCTTGATTACTTTGGTCCAAGCTAATTCGATGTATTGATTACCCATTTCCCCACTATAGAACCGTGAAGCTGTATGTGTGAACTTCCTTGATCTTTTCTCTTTTGCCAATGAGACAGTAACTAATAGATTAGGGGCTACCACTTGCTACATAGTGTGGGTGTTAGGGAAAGGTGTTTCCTACATCCAAGGAAACATCTTGTCAGTCTCAGGCTCAATGATAGGTGCACCAATTAGTACTTGTTCTTGAGGAGGATGAAAATCCTTATTGATAGAGGTATGGGTATCAACATGAGGTGAAACATCCTGTGGTGGCTCAAGTATTAGGTCTCGAACTATGTGTTCTTCATCCACTTGAGCTTTGGCTACTGTATTTTCTTCTTGCATTTCTATGATCAAGTATTCTTCTTTTAGTGATGCAAATGAGTCTTTTTCTACTCTTGATTTCTTTGGTGTCCTCTTGCGAGGAGAAGATTATAGTTATTTTTCCTTCCTTTTTGAACTTGCTCTGAAGTGTTTAGAATTGGAACCCACCTCTATAACTTTTGAAGAAGACTAATGTGAGGCTTACTTCTGACTCAGAGGAATTCCTCATGATTGGATGGTCATATCTCTCTTCTTCTAAAACCAATTTATCATTCTCCTCACCACCTTCTCAGTCCGCTTCAACATATACTAGTTGATTAGAGGTAAAGGGGACATCTTGACCACCGCATACTCAGGATCATACATTTTTATCCCATCATCATGAAAAATATCTTCATACCAAGAGAACTTGAATTTCTTTGTCTCACTAATTGTCATCCTCATATGGTCCTTTTCATGCACTTTAAATTCATCATCACAGTTAGCCTAGTAGTCCTCGAGTTGTGACTCATGTTGAAATTCGGGGATGAAGAAAGATCCAAGATTTTCTCAGATGTAAAAATTAGGTCTGGAAATGTATGAATGCATAGTCAAGTGAGTGAAAGTGACCTCCATATGAGATGTATCATTTGAGATCTTGTATGTGAAAACCCTCAGAGATATAAGGAATAAAATCAACTTCTTCATCCTACTCCTAAGCCTCTGATTCACTTGAATGACCTATCTGCAGAGCTCAAACAATATAATTTTGCCACTAAGGTAATTGAGAAACCTTAGTGGTGCTTGGTCGAAGCTAGCAACTCATAGATTGGAGATTGTCAGGAATTGTATAAAATAGGAGCCATACTTCTTGATCAAGGATGCCACTTTTGATGACATCCTAGATTCAAGATATCCTTCTAAAATTTGGACTATGTACATTATGAACACATAGGTCACGTGAGAAAAATGCATGTGTCTTTCCTCCATCACTAGTTGTGGAAGTTTCTTAAATGTAGGAACCTTGACAGTAATGTTTTGCGTTAGAGTCAATCCATTAAATGATATTGAGCTAGCAAGGAGATATACCAAGTAAGAAGTCATGTGGCACTTCTTCATCATTGGTACTTGGAGAAGTTGCAAATGGAGATTATAACTAATGATCTACACCCAGTCAATCCTTTTCTTTTCTTCATTCACTGTCAAGATGAAAAGGCCCATCTAGTAATGAAAGTCTCTTGTGTTTACTTCACCCATAACCTTGCTAAGGAGAGAGATGGCATCTGAGTATCCTTCTCAAAATTCACACCTTGGAAGGTGCTTGGGCATTCTTGAGGGTTTCCCCCCCGTTTTCAACCATGAATGAAGTGAAACCCCTTACATGTATGCATCCATCATTTCCTAGTCGTGCAAGGCCCTATAGTTTGAGATGACGAACATGTTGGGTGATATTGGTATCTACAGCGAAAGGGAAATGGTTTTAGGGCTGATGAATGCCATCACTATACTATTGTCAGCTCGGATGGTTTTTGTTTCGGGCTCATAGTGGTGATATTAGGCTAGGACCAACTCAAGACTTTGTATAGAGACTGGGTGTCCCACATCAGCAAAAAATCCAGTTGTGAATATTTGATCTTCAATCTTCTTTTATTCCTTGGCTATCATGTGAGTTCTAAGATCATTCAGGTCCATGTATAAGAAATCATTGTCTTTTATATCATACTTTCAGGTTAAGGGTTGTTCCAGCTTCCGTCCCATCCATTTCTACTTCACGCTTCCCTTAGAAATGACAACTTACTATTTTTAGTAATTATGAAAAAAATACTCCTTATAACCTCAATTGATTTTTGTGACTCTGATTTCCCCTTATCCTTGCATTCCTCACTTCCTCTAGATCAACTTTCTATTTTTAGTAGGTGTACTTGGGACTAGTTACTATTTTTATTAAGTGCCAAAATGGCCATTTTGAAGATTTCTCAGCCACAGTGCATCTTCAATGTCTCTGTCTCCTTCGCAGGTTCTTTTATTGATGGCTTTCCCAAAATAACAATTTCCTATACAGAAAACCTCTTATTTGTAGAAAGTGGTCTTCTATAGGTTCGATTGATGTGCAATTTTTTTTTCTGATATGGGTTTTTTCCCAATATCACCCCTCTAAAATTTTAGCTTTACCCACTTTATAGTCTAGGAGATTTTAAACTTTCAAAGTTTGGACTTAGAAGTGCTTCTAGACGTGACAGCCATTAATAGACCTCAAAATTTCAGGTCTTGTTTTCTCCTTTATTTGTGAAAAAAATTATATTTTTGATATGGGTTTTTTCTTCTGGTGCTTCACACAAAATTTTACTTCAATATAACAACCGATTTAACGGGAAATTCAATTTTTCCTTCATTGAGCTGGAAAGGAGATTTCTTCACTGTGAATGATCTGTTGCAAAAGAGGAGATTTTTAAGGTATGTTTTTTATGGTCTTGGATAGAAGAGTGAATAGAAAAATATGGCTTGTTTTTTCATGCACTATTTTTCAAGATTTATTTGGATCTTCATTTCACGACAATGGATATTTCCATTGTTTTCTTCCCTTCGTTCTTTGTTTCTCCTTCTTAACTTGATGAAAAATCCTTCTGATACCTAGTTATCACCATGGGAAAGGTATTTCAGTTCCTTGGTTGAGCTGGTATGATTATTTTCATGGGCGTAGTTATTATAGAAGTTTGCAGAGGAAGTATGGAGATATGGTAGTGCACGGGAGTGTAAGAAGTTAGAAGCGGGAAACATGTAAATATTTATTGTTTTAAAATCATGCTGAGAGAGGGTTGGGTGAATTTTCATGTCCCTAACATACCTCACCTCAAAGGTACATGAGGAACATCAATTTCCATGGTGGTCAAGGAGACGACACATGGCATTAATCCGACAAAAGGGAGTGAGTGCTCCAAAATCAGCTTTAAAGCACTGAGGCGCTGAAAGCAAGTCACATGGGTGACCAAAAATATCTCCTAGAGGGATGTGCACATTTTTCAAGTTTTTATGTCCCTAACCTATGAGGGATGTGAGGGAAATAAAATTCCATAGTTTTCTTGGAACTGACACATGGCGGAGATCCAACGATAGGGGATTTGAGCTCCAAATTATATCTGGGGGCTAAACTGGCAATCTTGATGGTTGCATGGGGTTCCAGATGTCACATGGGGGATAGGAACATTTTTCTAAGGTTGATGTCCTTGACCCTCAGGGATGTTGGTGACATAAAATTCTGCTAGGTTCATGGAGCTAACATGTTTCCTCCCAAAATTTTGCTAACTCCTGAACTCACTCCAAGAGGACAACTTGAGACAATGATATCTTGAGCTCCAAATGGTCATTTTTGATAAAATTTTATATGATCCTAACTAAAAATTTCCTTTTTAATCCAATTATGGGTATATAATTTCTTTATTCTTCCATTTGATCTTTGAAAAATAGGAAATTTTAATTCGGTACTCCACTTGTGCCCGAGAAAAACTTATTAAGAACCTAATGCGCCAAAGTGTTGTGAAAAAATTGATTTCAGCATAATGTATGGATTTGAATCCTCTTTCTAGAGATGTTTTGGTTTACTCCTAACTCCATCCATATCTCTTGGAATCACCTTTGGAAGCTCAATGATTGTTTTATCTTGTGTACTGACAAGGTCTGTGAACCCTTATTTTGGCGAACCTACCCCAACTTCTTTGAGCCCTTCCGGAATCTTCCTAAATAACTTTTATGATGTCCTAATACATTTGAATCACCTCTTAATCCACTTTTTATGTTCTTATTAGCTCCATGGGGTTTCTCCAACCCTAGGAAGGGTAACGATAACCCTTCCCACAACTACCTGTAGCTTGCAAATGAATTCCCAAAATCACCTAGGGGGATGAGATAACATTATTCGAGAGGTCACTTGGACTAACTGGATAGAATCAGGGTGTATTGGAATGATAGGACTTGAAAAAATTAATATAGGGGTATAGTTGTCATGCTCGGAAATTGTTAATTTCCTTGTTGCATATTTGCATGACATGACATGAGGAATCCATAATATCAATTTCAAACCATATGATCCATTGACCAATACCTTGTCGATTGTGCCTTACAGAGTCATGTACAATTTACAAGAGATAAGGAAATGAAGAAGGAAACACACACACACACACACACACAAAATGACGGAAAGGAAACACACAATAGAAAACATAAATGGAAACACACCTAGTAATCACCAATGGTACAAGGCGGGGGAAAAACCACTTTCACTGATGATATAATTTTATGTATTTCCCACTGTGAGGAAATTCCAACATCATTCCATCCAGATATGAAAGTAGAATAACATTCTCACTGTAAGATTCACAAATCTCGAATGGGTCGAGCCATAATGAATCAAAGTTTATATGGCTGCCTTTTGGTTCCCTTCTCTTATCCCATAGTAGGACAGAGTCTCCAACTTTGAGTTCTCTCACTTTGGCTTGCTTGTCAAAAATATTCTTCACTTTTAATTGATGCTCTTTGATACGGTCCACCACTCGGAGTCTATTTTCCTCTAACTTCTCAAGAAAGAGGATCCTCTTGTCAATGGAATCCTTGTATTGTCCATATTTTATTCCCTATAGCAACTTGAGGGCCGAAATCTCAATCATGATGGGAATTTTTGCTTCGACCCCATACAACAGTTGGAATGGTGACATACTTATTGCCTTCTTTGGAGTGATCTTGTCTGCCCACAATGCATCATACAACTTTTTGTGCCAATTCCTTTGGTTTTCTTCTACAAGTTTGTAGATGATGGTTACAATGTTCTTGTTGCCTGATTTATCCTATTCATTTCTCTATGGATAGTAGTCTGATAAATGAAATAAAGAGATTTTGTATCCATAGAAAAACTTAGTCAACTTCCTTAAAGAGAAATAGGTAGCATTGTCTGCTATAATTTTTTGTGGAACTCTGAAACGTACTATGATATTCTCCTTGATAAAATTTCATACTGTTTCAGTGCTGGCTTGTTTGGCCAGATGTCTTCCACCCATTTTTTGAAGTAGTATGTTGTTGTGAGAAAATAGGTTTTCCCCGCGCTTGAGTGAGGATTTAGATCACCAATGAAATATAATCCCCACTACTGAAATGGATCTTCAATAACAACCAGCCTGAGTGGTAGTGCAACAAGTTATGGTCCCCCAATGAATTATTTTCATGCTTCACATTTGGAAACTCATTACTAAGTGTCTAGAAAGATGGTGGGCCAATAATACCTTCCTTGGAGGATCTTGTGTGGAGTTACCATCACTGTGAAATGTCCATCACATACTTGGTCATGGTATGCTTTAAGCATTTTTTCCTATTTCTCTTTATCTACAAACTTGAGGAAGCATCCGTCCAAACCTCTCTTGCAAAGTGCATGATTCTAGATTACAAACTTTGTTGCATTCAACTTGAGTGTTCTCCTTTTCTTGTAATCAAGATGATAAGGGAATCATCCATAAGTTAAGTAATAGAAAATATCAACATACCACTCATCAGTAGTGGTTACAAAGAGAACCTATGGATTGTTTTCGGAACAAGTTGAGAAAGAACAATTTTCTTCACCGTGTTGAGATTCGAGTGTTTCATCTTCAAAAATCAACCACAAAAGTAATTTCTCCTTACCAAATTGGAGGGTCGAATATATAAGTCATATTATTGATTCTTTGCAATCCAATTTCCTATTTTATCTTTGGGATCCTGTTGTGTCAAGATGGACTTGATTGTACTTTCGGGGACCATTACCACCGTATGAGAGTTGAGGATGTAAAACCTAAATTTTTTTACAGCCTTTACCACTACATAGGCATGATTCTCCAATTTTCTATAGTTTAGTTTTCACTTTTTCAACATATAACTCATGAAATAAATAGATGCTTCCATGCCTTCATCATTCTTCTGAACAAGAATGGTAGAGAGGGTATGTTCTGATGCATAACAATACATGATGAACTCTTTGTTAAAATTTGGAGACATAAGGATCGGTTCCTTGGCAATGGATTTTTTTATCTCTTCAAAAAATACCTTCCCTTCATTGTTCCATTTGAAGTTTTCCTATGGTTTTATCATGGTGGTATTGTGCTTTGTCAATTCAGCAAACTCAGGAACAAAGCGAAGAATAAAATTCACCTTTCCGAAGAAGGAATGAACTCCTTTCTTTCTTGTGGGTAGAGATAGTACTTTAATGACTCATACTCTCTCAGGATCAATGTGTGCTCCATTTTTATTCATAATGTGCCCTAGTAACTTGCCTTCTGTAAATCCAAAAATGCACTTTTTGGGATTTAGTGATATGCCATGTTTTCTACACCTTACAAGTACCTGTTCCAAGTGATGGATATGATCTCCCCTCTTCTTTGAAAACACCCTGAGATCATAAAGATACGTGATGATGTAATTTTTTAAATCTTTTAATGCCAAATCCACCACCATTTGAAATGTAGCTCCTGCATTTATTAGTCTGAAAGGCATCCTGCTATGGGAAAAAGTGCCCCAATGCATTATGAAGGTTGTCTTGGTATGATCCTCCTCTACCAATTTGATTTGATTGTACCCTAAGAATCCATCAAGAAATGAAATCATTTCTAATACAGTGACTTCTTACAGAATGTGGCCTATGATAGGGAGAGGATAAATGTCTTTTAGTGATGCCTAGTTCAAGTTGTGGAAATCTACACATATTCTTATTTCACCATTATTATTCCACACTGACACAATGTTGGCCACCCATGTTGAATGATGGATGGGAAATATGATCCTTGCATTACGCATCTTCATTACCTCCTCTTTTATGGTATTATAATTTTTTGGGTTATATGGCCTTTATTTTTTCCTGAATGACTGGACATCCTATTTCAAGGGGATTGAGTGATGCATTTCCTTCAGTTGGAAGGATTTAAGTTCATCATAAGAGTAGGCCAAAACATCTTAATATTTCTTGAGTAATGCAATAAACCTTATCTTCTCCTCAAATGAGAAATATTTTCCAATATTGACCATCCTTGGCTCCTCTGGGGTGTTGATGTTTTCCTTATCAAAATCAGCTGGGTACCAATAATATTGTTTTGCTTTCTCTTGAATCAATTTGTCATGTTTGTCAAAGAGGTATTCTAGAGAAACTAGGCCTTTGGGAATCTTGTTTCCTTTCAATTTGATCACTCCTTCATCAATCCCTTTAATTCTTTCTCTCTCTTCTTCATCTACCGCTTCTCAGTGTGGATTTTTTGTTTCCTTCAAAGAAGATATTATTGAAATTATCTGTTTAATCCAAAAATGCTAGAATCTAGTTATCATCATTAAAGAATTGCCAATGATTTGCATTATCTGGTACACTAGGCATGAATACCATTTCAATGGTCACCTTGTCTTTATCAAAAGAAGGATGAGGTGTTTCTAGGGAAGCTGAAACTACAAGAGAATCAGACTTTTCATTCTTTTCTCTCGGGATAGCTTCAATGGAAAATGCATCTAAAGATTCAATGTAGTCCCATACTTTGTTTCTATAATGCCGAAGTCTTTTATTCTTCACCTGATATAATTGTCGAACTTGCTTTACTATCACCTTTGTATCATATTGGAATCTCAATTTCTTGATTCCCATGTCTTATACCATGCCCATGCCTAAGAGGAGAGCTTCATATTATATCATTTTAGTTGTAGCTTGTAGGCAAATTGATACAATTGATCTGAAGGAGATTACAATACCACACTTGCTACCAAACCTGCACTGGAATGACTACCATCAAATTCCATCATCCAAACTTGATCTTCTTCCTCTTCCATAATAAGTGGCAAGTTCTCATAGTTTTCTAATGTGAGGAAGTAGTTTCCTAGCCCACTATCTTGAAAGAGAATGTTTTCCTTTAGATCATCGGAATTTCATACTGTGAACTTCATCTTTCTTACTGGCATCAAATTCTTCATCTCACCTTTCACTTGAATAGTTGCGTATGACCAATCCATTTTTATTTCTCCACCCAAGTCTCTACAAAAACTTCAGATCACTAGCATGCCAAAAGATGTTAGGATGTATGCCACTAGGATGGTTTAAAACACCTTCTTATCTAGAAAATCAGCTAATGCTACATGTGCATCTTTGATTCTTCCTACCAACGACACTCGTTTGGATTCCATTGAATAATAGGTTCCATTTTCCAGGGTCAAGATGAGTCATAAAGAATTTTCAACTTTGACAGGAATCACATTATCTAAGGCTCCAAAATCTATGATGTAATTATTTAGCTGGAAGCCTTTAATGAGGAGTGATAGGTAGAAAGGTTCAACCTTGCTAGTTTTGGAGGCACTAAGGGCTAAAATGTTTTGAAAAGGTGGTGCGAATGGTGTGGGGAGTAAGCCTTTAGAATTTGGACCCAAGGTTATAGGATTACCACTATGGACTACATCAATGAACCTATTAAATTGGGTAGGGTGCATTTGTAGCTATTCTATTTCTGACAGCTATACTTTAGTTTTTCTTGCGTGTTCCACAAAGTCAAATTGGGTTATGGAGAGCAAGAAATAGGTTACAGGAATGATAGAAGATTTACATGGTAAAGTTTTTACTATTTTGGGGGTTGAATTTTCCTTCACGGGTGCAATAACTGGCTTGGAAGGAGATGGGGATGTAGGTTTTGATGGAACCTTATATTTTTTTGCAGGAACATTTGAAGGAGAATTATTTTTAGTAACTTTTGAGCTGGGAGAAGTATTGGTTGACTTACTTGGTGTAGCAGCATGATCTTTGCTAACCAGTGGGTCTGATTTTTCTTTAGATGAATCCATTGAAGGTGGTAGTGGTGATCCTCTGCTGATGATTTTATTTTCTGGAAACTCCACAGGAGAATATTATTTCTTCTTATTGTCCTTTACCACAAATGTTGAGGATGGAGCACCTTTCTTGGACTATGCACGAGTGAAAATTATGCATGAGAAACTTGGAGCTTCATCATCGTCATCTTCATCATCAACGTACTCAATTAGACCATTGTGCGTATCACCATCAACTTCCTTGACCTCGAGATAGTTGTCATCATCACCTACACATTCTTTTTCAGGTTCTTCAATCTCCACTTCCTCTTATGGTTCTTCAGTGTCACAAATGGCATTGAATGGTGGTACTTAGAGAGCAAGCCGGAGAGGAGATGGAGTAATCCTTGGTCTATTGGGAGGAGTTGATTTCCTTGGAATGTTCTTCATTTTGATCTAGGAGATCTTTTTCTTCAAGGGAACCAAGTCATTTGCCATTTTTTGGAACATTGGATCCATGGTGACTGAGTTTGAAACCTGGTCTTTTTTCTTTCCATTTGGGTCTTTCACTTTACTGGACAAGACTAGATCATCATCATTTTCTATCGTGTGGTCATGAGCTTCCCTCAATGTTATTGGTTGGGTTATTATAAGGAAGAAACCTACTTCTAATGGCAAGGCACTGATGAATAATCTCTTCAAATTAGTTTTTAGGAGGCACCACATCTTTGGGGATTCTTCTTATCATTCTATTGTATCTTGTTATGAAGTCTCTCATTGATTCAGAGGTTTCTTTCTTCATTTGTACTAATTAGACCAAGATATCCTGACAGTCTTCTCTAGTCTTGAACCTGTGTTTGAATGCACTTTTAATATCTTCCCAGCAGGTGAAAGACCTTGAGGGTAGCATGTAGAACCATTAAAAATATTTTTCTTGGAGTGAATCCATAAAGATATGGATTGCCACATATTCATCCTAAATGCCCAATACACCACAAGCGGTGATAAATGTTGCTACATGTTCTTCGGGGAGTTGAGAACCATCCCCTTTGAATTTTGGAAAGTTTTTTTCTATAGCCTTTTGGTAGCTCGTAAAGTGGTTGAGCAAGGTCAGATGGGCCAATGTTTCCACCCCATAGTACATTAGGTCTATGGACCTCACAATCACGATCCCCCATTCTGTTTCTATTTCTAGCTTCCAACCTCTCTAAGGTTGTGGATTCTGTTGCTGCTCTTGTGTCTGTCGTGGCTTGAAGTCTTTCAATTTCTTCAAGTTAAGCTCTTATTTACTCTTCTACTCTTGCTTCTCTTTCTCTATCTTCTTCTTCGGTCTCTACGTCAGTGAAATCTTCAAGGTTCTTGTTGATGTATAGAAATTCACCGTCTAAAGCATTGGAAACACTCAAGTTCCCAACATGACTGGTTGTTTAATGAAAGGGAGACCTCTTAGTTCTGAGTAGCTCTTTTCTTCTTTGATGCTCTTCAAAAGTGGGGTTGATTTTTTCTCCTTGTCTATGTTGTCAAGCGTATCTTCTATCCACCAGCTTGAAAATCTATGCTCTTATTTGAGGTGCTGGAATTTGTATTTCCCTTTTCAATTAAACAACACATTCTTCTTCAAGGTAAAGAATTCTCATGGTAATAAAGTAGTGGTTGGAACTTTTCCTATTATGTCAGATAGCTTCTCTCAAATATGAAGCAATATCCTCTTGGATATGGAAGAGAAATTTAGGTATTTCAACAAGAGGATTTCCTGAGATAGCCATGGTTTGTAGACATGAGGCTCATACAACTATTCCAATTCCAGAAATTATCTTTTTTTCTTTTTCTTTTTTGAATTTTATTTTTTTTCTGACCTTCTAGTCGTATCTAGGTGCAGATGATGCTAATTTTTCCCCATGGTGGGAACTAAAAAATGTTGCGAGAAACTTTTTTGGGGAAAAATTGGTGGTTATCTTGCCAATGCTCTATGAGTATAAGTCCCTCTACTTAACCAATGAAACTACCATATGTGCATGCACGAGTAAAAAGTGAGTTTTATCCTAGTGGTATTTTGGCCAGGGATCTAATAAGGGCACTCCATTGACCCTATGGAAAAATCTTATAGATATCTGCAAGAGAGGAATTTACTAGGAAAGAGAGAAAGGGAGTGGGAAGTTAGAAAAAAGAAACTAATGCTGCAAGTAGAAAATCAGAGACTTGCTTACACCAGCCAAAAGTTTCATTACATGTACTTGAATTTAGAAGAAAAAAAAATTGCATAACAACAACAAGACAAAATAGTGTTTAATGAGCACAAATTACCACTAAAATCCTCAATCAAAAAAGTCCAAAATTACTTCTTCCTTTATTGAAGCTCAAGTAGAAATTGTACATAACATAGAAGTAGAAGACATTTTTGAGTAGGGAAAAAAAAGAAATTTGCTATCCCTTTTCTCTCTTCACAAGGATATCTCTCTCATGAATTTACAAAAAAAAATCTCCAACATCTAAGAAGTTTCAAAAGTTATCTAAGAAGAATAAGAATTTTCTAGAAGCAGCTCAAATGAGAAGCTAGTTACAATTTATAAAAGAGAATGCAACTCTTCATCTTCCCAGAGCCTTTTCAAATACTTTAATTTGAATTTAGACTATTCATATTCCACTTAAATATTTAAGTACCTTTTATAAAATAAAGGCAAATCAAAGTTTACATTATGTTTCTAAAGTCAATTAAAGTAATATTAAAAATTACAAACCTCAACACAAAAATATAACATTGATAAGAGAGAGCATTGGGTGAGAAGAGAAGAGAGAGAGAAGAGGAAGAAGAAGAAAGAAGAAGAATCATGTGGAAGAATGAAATGCTACAGTGGATTTTACCTTTCTCCCTAACTGGTTTCCACATCAAGCTCCTGAGAAGGCCTCTGTTCTTCCAAGATCTTTTCTGAAACAACTAGCTATAGGTTCCATCTTATCAGAATGAGAAATGCGAATGTAGCTCAAGGTATTCATCCATCTATTGACCACACTATTGATGTCTTTGCACTTCTTGAACCATGATGCATTTTTCTCTGCGATAAGTGGAATAGAGTCCCAAATCTATAAGAGGAAGTCGAGGGTATCCTTATTTAAGGACGATGGGTTTCCTACCTATTTTTTGATGTATTCTTCAAATGGACCAATCAACTCATTGGTATTTATATCTTCACCCATTGTAGGCACTCCAAGCTTATGAGTTTTTTAATTTATACTATCATGTAATTTGTATTATTCTCCCTATTTCTCCTCCATCTCTGTGATGGCCCGATTGATTGCCTCAAACCTGATTGCCAAGGCCCTTGCCCATACACTTGATAAGTCTTCTGATGGAGTTTCAAAAATCTTCCTGTCAATCAACTCCTGGCAATGAGTGTTTCTTATTTCATCTACTACTGGGCCCAAAGGTTCCCAATAGTCCCTTCCTTTCTGCAAGTCCTCCTTGATTTCCCATGTCCTATTTGTTGTTGCACACATCTAGGTGAAGAGTTTAACAAATTTTGGTAACACTGACTTTCCTTTTTCAGAAATTGAGTTGATCCATTCATTATTCGCTTGCCTTTATATTATGAACTTGTGTGTCTTCCTGATGGACTCTGGATTGAAGCTACATATGGGTGCAACTTCCTCAGTGGGAATTGTCATGGCATTAGGATCAAATAGATGTTGCACATAGAATGAAAGAGTTCACACCTACTCTTTTAGTTTATCAGTATTCTTCTTATACTCCTTATTCCTTGCCCCATGCGAGCGTAATATTTTTGATACATGTGCAAATCCCCTTCATGAGTTATTGGTGCCAGTTTAATTGTGCTCATTTAATAGTCAATCAACGTCATCTCATCCACTAGATTGATTAATTTGGGTCAAGATACTTTGATGTATCGATTACCCATCTCCCCATTGTAAAACCTTGAAGTTGTATATGTGATCTTCCTTGATATTTTATCTTTGGCCAATGAAAAAATCATTGATAGATAAGGGGATTCCACTTTCTACATAGTGCGGGTTTCAGGGATAGTTGTTTCCTGCATCCAAGGAAACATCTCTTCGGTCTCAAGCTCAATGATAGATGCACTAATCAATCCTTTTTCTTGAGGAGGAGGAAAATCCTGATTAATAGAGGTATGGGTATCAAAATGAAGTGAAACCTCCTATGGTGGCTCGAAAAATGGGTCTCAAACCATGTGTTCTTCATCCACTTGAGTTTCAGCTACTGGATTTTCTTCATGTATTTTTGTGATCAATTCTTCCTATTGCAGTGATGAAAATGTGTCCTCTTCTACTCTGGATTTATTTTGTGTCCTCTCATGAGAAGAAGATTCTAGTTCTATGGCATTCCTTTTTTAACTTGCTCCAGAGTGTTTAAAACTGGAACCCACATCTATAACTTTTGAAGAAGACTAATGTGAGGCTTTCTTCAGACTCAGAGGCATTCCTCGTGACTGGATGGTCATGGCTCTCTTCTTCTAAAACACATTTCTCATTCTCCTCACCACTTTCTCAGTCCACTCCAATATATCCCATAATTCATGAAAATACCAGTTGAGTGGAGGTAAAGGGGACATCTTGACCGCCGCATAATTAGGATCATAAATTTATGTCCCATCATTGTGCAAAATATATTTATACCAAGAGAATTTGAATTTATTCATCTCACTGATTGTCATCCACATATAGCCCTTTTCACGCACTTCAAATTCATTAGCATAGTTGGCCTAGTAGTCCTCAACTTGTGTCTCATGTTGAAATTTTGGGATGAAGAAAGAGCCAAGATCTTCTCAGATGTCAAAAATTAGGTCTAGAAATGTATGAATGCAAAGTCAAGTGAGCGAAAGGGACCACTGTTGGAACATAATGATTAAGTGGTCTGGCCAACCCTTAATGTATATGGATCCATCACTAATATATAGGTTAATATTTAATAATATGAAATCTTTATATTTCTACTATCAAATATGTTAACCTAGGTATATAATTTAGGTTAAATATTTAATATCATGAAATGATTATATTTCTAATATTAAATATTATAAACCTAGGTGTATGTGTCAACCATTTTAGGTTGAAAAGGTGGGTCGGGAGACATACCTGATCACCTTATATAAAAAGGACTTTAGGTTCTCATTTGATATATTCATATTTATTATAACATTATGTAATATGTAAGTTGATTAAATTCATATTTATTAGAATCCTCAAATTCTAACATGGTAACAGAGCGAGGTAAATTAAATAAATTAAGATCAAATGTTGTGTATTTAATTTATTTAATTTGTACAAGTTTTTTCAACTAAGCCAAAAGGGTATTTAAAATTATTTGGTCCCCTTCTTTTTTTCCCCAATTTATTTTGGCATCACATTTGTGCAATTAAACTCTCGAATATAATTATTAATTTTATTTACATTTTGTAAATTATATGGAATTAATGTTTGTTTGTAGATTGATGTGTGCAGAGGTGAAATTGGCTTCAAATATTTACGTGCATGAAAATCATATACAGAAAAAGAAAGGATTTATTACTATATGAAATAATTTTCATGTTTTCTATAATTTCAAATATTTGCAAGGTTAAATATTTCAAAAGGAAAATTCATATCCATGTTCTTTGGTCCCCTCTAAAAGGATTCGATTTGAAAAACTATAGTTTATAGTTAATCTATAACTATATCTTATATAATTTGAAAACTATATTATTATTTTTAAATAAAAATATATATAATATAAAATAAGGTTTATATAATAATTTATATAAACATCATATTAAAATTACATAGGATTGAGGGAAGGATCAACAAACCATATTTTAAACCTAAGTTTAAATCATATTTAAACTTAACTTATAAATCTAGGCATATATAGTTTTTTTTTTTTAAAGAAACAAACCTAAGTTTAAATCATATTTTATATATATGTTTAGTTTAAACCACTTAAAATATAAATTTTATTAGATTTGGTTTATATATGTTTAAAAACAACTTAAGTGCTTACTATTTTTGGAAAGGGGCTTGTGTTTATTGCTTGGCTATTAAGGTATTACTTTTTAAATCTTAATACTTATTAAATAAAACCTGACATGTGTCCCTAACCATTTATATTATCCATGTAAGGGGGCGACACCATTCATTTATATCTTATAGTTTATAAAACCTATATAAATGAACTTATTTAAAGGTTTTCTTGTATATAAAAGTGGGAGTGGAGAATAAAATGAGATAATATCTCTGATATAAATGTGAAACTCTCAAGTATAAATGAAGAATTTAAAAAAAGGGCTAGTTTATTGGTGGCCCATGTGAATTGTGGTAAATATTTATTAAAATATTTGTAGTTATAGCCACATAAAATTTTTAAATTTTTTAGCTTGTAAGAATTCTATAAAATATTTTACAATATTTCCATATGGCCCACGTGAAGTGTGGTAAATATTTATTAAAATATTTGTAGTTATAGCCACATAAAAGTTTTAAATTTTTTAGCTTATAAGAATTCTATAAAATATTTTACAATATTTCCATAGTTTTAAATGTGTGCAGGGTAAAATTAAGAGTAAATGAAGGGAGGAGATAAGGTTCATGAAAATAGGGATTTGAATTTTTTTCATTGGTTGGGTGAAATTACTTGTCCCCTCTGTAAAATATGTAGGTTAATCTATACTCTCATAAATCTACTTGCACCTAGTAAATTTCTTTTCATCTGGTCTATGTCCTTTAAACCCCTTTAATAAGGGTTATGTGGTTATGTGTTTATATATATAATTATGTGTTTATACTATAGTTTATAATTTTGATTAACTATATGTTATTTTTTATTTACATTCTATGAACTATATACCTCTTTTTTTTAAAAAAAAATTGTATATATTTTTATATTATAAATTATAACAGGTTATTATAATGTATTAAAATATAACCTCCCTAATATTATAGAGAAGAAGAAATTTTAGAATTTCACATTCTGAAAATACACAACAAGTTTTAGCTTCATTAAATTTGATGGTCAAATGACCGTCACGATAGACCAAACATAAGACAATATGATGGTCATTTAGAAGTCAAATTTAATCTTTTAGGTTCCAGAAAACTTTCGTTGTGTTAAAATTGATGGTCAAATGACCATCACGATAGACCAAAAAATAAGCCATTATGATGGTCATTTAGACATCAAATTTAAGTCAGTCAGATTTTTGTCTACATTAATTTTTTTAGAAATTTGAAGTTGTTATGCATTCTTAGGGGTCTCTTCTTCACTTCTATATGGTCAGAAATATTTTTTATATAGATCTGGGGTATAATATAGAGCCATTTATATTACCGGTTATTATTTTGATCATGGGAGGTTAATTAGTATGCATTGTAATGACAAAATTAGTTATGATCAAATAGTTTCTTTAGATCTATAAAATTTAGATATGATTCTATTAAAAAAAAATTATTATCGATAAATATGTATCTAACTCTATGGTACATTATATATTATAATGAGGTGTGTTTTACAAGTTTAGGAAAATAATGACATCCAACTATTTCTATCTTGACAAAACCCAAATCCTGAATGAAACCAACTACAACATTTGGGTGAAAACAAAATTTATGGCGAAGAAACTCTAGACGATTATTTTTGAATCTGAGGTTGCTCCCACCGGTTGTCAAGCAACTATAGATAACATGAATAATTTTTTGCAACAAATGTAGGAGGATATTTCTATGATTCTATGCAATGTGAACAATGAGTACCTTCTACACATGGTAATATTGAACATCTGAAAGAGGTATGGACACAACTAAAATCCATGCATGAAGGATACTTGGTATATCAAGGATAGTAATGAGATTAAAATATTTGAAGGAATTCAAATAAAATTTATGTATATTTTTGATGATTTCTCTTGTACATCTTGTTTTATATCTCAAAGTTTGAATAATTCAAAACTATGACATGAAAGGTTATGACATGTTAATTATCGAAGCTTATATGAAATGTCTAGACATAATCTAGTGAAAATTTTACATGTATTGTCTTCTTCTCTTGAAGTTACTTCATTAAATGATTCTAAATAATGGTTTTGATTTTTATTTAGTAAATGGTCATGATGATGTTTTGATGTTATAGATGTTTCTGAAACTCTTATATTCCTAGATAAGAAATGAAATTGGGCTCAATCTATGTTAGAAAGTTCAAATCCTATTAACCTTAAGAAAATAACAAGAAGTCATCATATGTACCATGCATAATTACCTTGTATGAACCTGAACCGTGAAGTATTATAGGGTCTAGGTGGATATACAAAGTAAAATATAATTTTGATGGTAGTATTAAATAACATAAATCTAGACTTGTTGCTAGAGGTTTTACTCAGAAACCTAGTATTGATTATGTTGAGACATTTCCTGTAGCTAAAATGAGTACTGTTAGGACCTTATTTGTAATTGTCACTCAATTTGGGTGGGAAATCCACAAATGGATAAGAAAAATACTTTTTTAATTATGATTTAAAAGAATAATTTTACATGTTTAAACCTAAAGGATTTGAAGAAACTGGTAAAGAAAACTATGTTTGTAAGTTGATAAATCCTTGTATAGTTTAAAACAAGCTCTTAGAGCTTGGTATGTGAAAATTATTTCCTTCTTTAACATGTTAGGTTTTGTTAATTGTTCTAATAATGATATTTTCATCAAGCAATAAGGCTCACATATTATCGTTATATGTATATATGTTGATAATTTTCGTATGTTTGGTGACAATTATGATTTAATTCATAAGATTAGAGAGAAATTGAAGCAGTACTTTGAAATGAATGAGTTAGGTCTCTCACATCATATTATTAGTATGATTGTATTTCATTCTATTATTATTTTTTAAAACACAATAGGTAACCATTGTATTGAAAAAGTTTCTTATGATTTATTGTAAACCATTTTCTAATTCAATAGAAATTGGAATAACTATTGATCCTAAATATGTATATGAAAAAGGTTGATCCTATTTTATATACATTGTTAGTTGATAGTTTGATTTATCTAATCATAACTAGATTAGATATTTCCTATACAGTATGAATTACTTCAAGGTTTATGCAGGAACCTTTTTTAGAGATCATTAGAATCTTGCAAAAATAATTTTTAGATATTTGAAAAGAACAATCAATTATGGGTTACATTATAATAAGAATGAAAATGCTATCTTATATGGATTTTGTGATTCTAACTATATTGATGTTGTGTTATAAAATATACTAGATATGTGTTCAAGTTTTTTTGGTGTAGGAACCATTACTTGGAAAAATAAATACAATCAACAGTCTCCATTTATTCTACTGAGGTAGAGAAGTACAATGGAAGAAGTAAAGAATCCATGTGGATGTAGCGGATGTTAGCAGAGATACACATGGAATTTTAAGGAAGTATTCTTCTTCTATGTGGTGGTCAGAGTTATATTACTCTTGATTAAGAATCTAGTTCAACATCATAGGATGAAGAACATTGAGATACATATACGCTTTACCCGTGAGAAGGTGCAAAGTGATGAGATAAATCTCAAGTTCATGTTGACTGAAGCGTAGGTTGCTAACATCTTTATAAAGTCCCTGAGTGCTGCAAAGTTTTGTCACTTTCATGAAAAGATTAGATTTTTAGGGTTTCCATTGAGGGGGAGTGTGCATGAGAATTTCACCTCCTAATGGAACTTGGTTTTTGTAAAAATATCTTCAGACATATGTAAAATACCTTCAGGTAATTGTAAAAAATACCTTCGGACAAGTGTAAAAAGACCTTAGGGCATGTATACCTCCTTGTCTTATTTTTTAGAAAGAACTGTAGAAATATCTTAAAGGATTTCTTCAATAAACTCTTTAGTGCTATTGAGTTTACTGGTAAACATCCAGTACAAGAATATTGTTAAGGAGGTCCTTGGTTGTAAAAGGCTCCTATATGCTTGGGTTCAATAACTTTTTATGAGAACCTATGAGAACATGTAAAACTCACAAGTCATATTTAGCCACTAATCATGAGATTATCTTTGGGATTGCAAATCCTTTTGTACCAAAAGGTAATTTGAGTGTGATGAAGGTGTTATAATTCCTTCAACCGATATGCTAACCTAAAATCTTTATGGTTTAAGGATTGTAAATCCTTTAGTGTACCATGGGTAGGTAATCTATTGGAATATGTTATGTTATCCCACTTAACATTAAGGGGGGGTGTTGGAACATAATGATTAAGTGGTTTGGCCAACCCTTAATGTATATGGGTCCATCACTAATATATAGGTTAATATTTAATATGAAATATTTCTATTTCTATTATTAAATATGCTAACCTAGGTATATACTTTAGGTTAAATATTTAATATCAAGAAATGGTTATATTTCTAATATTAAATATTATAAACCTAGGTGTATGTGTTAACCATTTTAGGCTGAAAATGTGGGTCAGGAGACATACCCGATCACCTTATATAAAAAGGACTTTAGGTCATCATTTGATATATTCGGGAAATATATCAAAGGTGTGAAAATCAAGTGATTTGGTTTTACCCTTGGTAAATAGGTTTTCAAAGGAGGAGGTGATCTTACTAGATGTAAAATAAGTTCTCTGAAGTAAAAGGTTATTTTCAAATTGGTTTTTACCCTATTGGGGTTTTCCACCTTAAATATTGTATCACCTGCGTTATTTATTTCATGTAAGTATTTCTTTATTTACTTATGTTATGATGTAATATTTATTTAAATATTTATTATAAAATTATGTAATATATAATTTGCTTAAATTCATATTTATTAGAATCCTCAAATTCTAACAACCTCCAGATGAGATGCGTCATTTAAGCTCTTGCATGTGAATACCCCAATAGATATAAGGAATGAAATCAAATTTTTCCTTCTACTCCTAAACCTTTGATTCACTTGAATGACCTATCTATAGAGCTCAAATAATAAAATTTGGTCACTAAGGTACTTGGGAAGCCTTAGTGGTTCTTGGTCAAATCTAATAACTTGCAAATAGGAGAATGTTGGGAATTGTATGAAATATGAGCCATACTTCTTGATCAAGGATGCCACTTTTGAAGAAATCCTAGGTTCCAGATATCCTTCTAAACTCTGTACTACATAAATTATGAATGCTTCACGTGAGAAAAATGTCTATGGATTTTTCTTGAATGCAGGCACCTTGTATGTAATGTTTTGTGTGAGAGCCAATCTCTTGAATGATATTGAGCTAGCAAGGAGATAGACAAAGTAAGAAGTCATGTGGAACTTCTTTGTCATGGGTACTTAAAGTAGTTGTAAATGGAGATTATCATTGATGATTTTCTCCCATTCAATACTATATTTTCCTTCAGTCACTATCAAGATGAAAAGGCCCATCTAGTCTTGAAAATATCTTGTGTTTTCTTTGCCCATAACCCTACTGAGAAGAGTGATGGAATCTGAGTATCCTTCTCAAAATTCACACCTTGGAAGGTTCTTAGGAATTCTTGAGGGTTTCCTCCCTGGTTTCAACCATGAACCAAGCAAACCCATTACATGTATGCATCCATCGTTTCCCCGTCATGCAAGGCCTTATCCTTTGAGATGATGACCATGATGGGTGATGTTGGTATCTAAAACAAAAGAAAAATGGTTATAGGGATGATGACCGCCATCACTGTACCATTGTCAGGTCAGATGGTTTATGTTTCAGGCTCATAATGGTGAGAGAAGACTAGGATTAACTCAAGTCTTTGCACAAAGATTGGGTGTCCTACAGCAATGAAAAAGCCACTTGTGAATATCTGATCTTCAATCTTCTTTTAGCTCTTGGTTGTCATGTGAGTTCTAAGATCATTCAGGTCCATGTAGAAGACATCATTTTCTTCTATCTCATACTTGTAGGTGAAGGGTTTTGTTAGCTTATGTCCCATCCATTTCTACTTCATGTTTCCCTTAGAAATAGCAACTTAATATTTCTAGTAAGGATGAAAAAGAAACTCCTTATAACCTCAATTGATTGTTGTGACTCTGATTTCCCCTCGTCCTTGCATTCCTCACTCCTTTTGGATCAAATTTATATTTTTAGTATGTGTATGTGGGAACACTTACTATTTTTAGTAAGTTTCAAAATTCCCATTTTGAAGAGTTTTTAGCCACAGTGTATATTCAATGTCTCCATCTTGTTTGCAGGTTCTTCTATTGATGGCTTTCCTAAAATAACAGTTTCCTATACAGAAGACCTGCTATTTTTAGAAAGTGGGTTTTTGGAGGTTAGATTTATGTGAAACAAAGTTTTTTGATACGGTTTTTTTCCCAATATCGCCCCTATGAAATTTTATCTCTAGCCGCTTAATAGTTCAAGAGATTTTAAACTTTCAAATTTTGACCTGGCACTGCGTTTGGACATGGCAACCATTAATGGACCTCAAAATTACAGGTATGGTTTTCTCCTCCATTTGTGAAAAATTTTATATTTTTGATATGGGTTTTTTCTTTTGGTGCATCACGTGAAATTTTACTTTAATCCAACAACCGGTTTGATGGGAAAATCAAATTTTCCTTCGTTGAGTCATAAAAGAGATTTCTTCACTATGAATGATCTATTATAGAAGAGGAGAGTTTTAATGTATGTTTTTTATGGTATTAGATAGAGTAATGAACATAAAAAAATGGTTAATTGTTTCTTGCACTAGTTTGTAAGATTTCTTTGAATCTTTGTTTCACAGAAATGGAGATTTCCATTATTTTCTTCCCTTCGTTCTTCGTTTCTCCTTATTAACTTGATGAAAACTCATTCTGAGACCTACTTATCACCATGAGAAAGGTATTTTAGTTCCATGGTTTATCTATTCTGATAATTTTCAATGGTGGAGTGATGGTAGAATTTTGCAGAGGAAGTATGAAGATATGGCTGTGCACGAGAGTGTAAGAAGTTAGAAGCGGGAAGTAGGTAAATATTTAAAGTTTTAAAATCATGCTGAGAGAAGGCTAGGAGAATTTTCATGTCCCTGATATCCCTCACCTCAAAGGTACATGAGGTACATCAATTTACATGGTGGTCAAGAAGACGACACGTGGCATAGATTCGACGGTAGGGAGTGAGTACTCCAAAATTAGCTTTAAAGTACTGAGGGGCTAAAAGCGGGTCGTATGGGTGACCAAAAATATCTCCTAGAGGGCTGGGAAAATTTTTTAAGGTTTTATGTCCCTTACATGTGAGGTACATGAGGGACCTAAATTTCCACGGTGGTAAAGGAGACAACATGTGGCATCAATATGACGACAAGGAGTGAGTGCTCCAAAATCAATTTTAAAGCACTGAGGGGTTGAAAGAAGGTCACATGGGTGAAAAAAAATCTCTCCTAGAGAGCTGGGTGAATTTTTCAAGGTTTAATGTCCCTGAACTATGAGGGACATCAAATTCCATGGTGGTCTTAGAGCTGCCATGTGGTAGAGATCCAACAGTAGGGGATTTGAGCTCAAAATTGCACCTGGGGGATGAATTGGAACTCTTGATGGTCACATGGGGTTCTAGAGGTCACATGGGGGCTGCACACATTTTTACAAGGTTTATTTCCCTAACCCTCATGTACATCGAGGACATAAAATTCTGCCAGGCTCCTGGAGCTGACACGTGTCCTCCCAAAATTTGGTTAACTCCCAAACTCACTCCAAGAGGACAACTTGAGACAATGATATCTTGAGCTCCTGATGGTCTTTTTTGATACAATTTTATATGATCCTAACTGGAAATTACCTTTTTAATCTAATGGTTGGTGTATAATGTGTTTGTTATTCCATTTTATCCCTGAAAAAGATGAAATTTTAATTTTTTACTCCACTTGTGCTTGATAAAAACTGGTTACAGACCTAATGCGCCAAAGTGTTGTGAAAATTATGATTTAACTATAATTTAGGGCTTGGAATCCTCTTTTCGGATATGTTTTATTTTACTCCTAAATCCATCTGGATCTCCCAAAATCACTTTCGGAAAGCTCAGCGATTGTTTTAGCCTATGCAATGACCAGGCCTGTGAACCCTAATTTTGGTGAAACTACCCCAACTTCTCCTAACCCTTTTGGAATATTCTTGAATCACTTCTATGATGTCCCACAACATTTAATCACCTCTAAATATTATTTGTCTCTTATTTTCCACTCCATGGGATTGACCCAACCCAACGAAGGCCAGTGATAGCCCTTCCCACAACTGCCTGTAACTTGCAAATGAACTCCTAAAATCACCTAGGGGGAATGAATGGAATTTCCTAAGTCACCTAGGGGGATGAGATAACATTAGTCAAGAGTTAAATTAGACTGATTGGAAAGACCCATGGTGTATTGGAATGATAGGACTTGAAAAAATTAACACAGGGGTATAGTTGTCATGTTAAAAAATTGTTAATTTCCTTGTTGCACATTTACATGAAAGCACATACTAAGACAATTCCTGACAGGAACATGAGAAATATTTGAAGGATTAAGGTATCATTGTGGCCTATCAAATATACAGTGTTTCTAAATGAACACAAGTATTGTTGGGGGTACTCCTTACTATTAAAACAATTGAATTTGTGCATCTCCCATTATGTGGGATAAGGATGAATAGGTATCGAGGGGTGGATGGATTCATTACAAATATCATCATAGGTTAAGATGTTACGAGATCTGGAAATAGAGGCTTCGAGAATCTACATTTTTTATATCATAAGTTTAGTGAGATCCTTGGTGGTGTTTGATTTAGGGATGCCCCTGAGGTATAAGGGGACTGATAATATGAATATGTCGTAAAAGGCATACTAGTATGTGGTGGTGCCGAGTAAGTGAGTTGAGATGTAAGTATGTAGGAAGTAGTAGCAGAGGAGGGTAAATACATTGAATATGAAGTGTAGGTGATAGGATGTGCCTGATGTAAGCTGTAGATGGGAGGATCTTTTTGAAATATCCTCATAGCGATGGGAGGAAAACTTTAGGGAATAAAAAAACCAAAATCTGAAATGGAGTGGAAGATGTCGATGTAACTGTTAGTTGCATAGACATAGTTACATAAGGTACTGATGATAAAGGGACCCCTATAAGAGGGGCCATAGTTAAGGGTATGGAAAATGTCAGGGGGATGGTAGATGTCAATGGTGTAGAGGTCACTTGTGAAGTAGGTGGTTGTGAGACAAGGTTGGTTGACACTAGAGTATTTTGGGTAGCTACATTAACATTCTATGATATGGAAGATGTGGTATAAATGGGGGGCATGGTAGTGGGTGTTCTATAAATAGGATGACTTGATGAGTCACGGGTGGAAGAATTAACAAGGTAATGTTACAAGGCCTTCGTGTTATGATCAAGGAATATAGTGAATTCCTCATCACCCTCAGGTACAGTCGTTAGTGCATTAGGATCCATTGGTGAAGAAATAGAAGGTTGCCAGGGGGTAATAGGTAACGATATAAAAATCACATGAAAATTAAGATATCATGCTTGTTAGTGAGTCAAAACCATATGAAGGTAGAAAATAGGTACTCTAGGTTCTGTAGAAGTAACAAAAACTCATAAACAAATTTTTGAAATAATTTGGTAGGTGAAAATAGCTTGACGTTTTTGATAGAAAATCAAAAACACGGAGACTGATATCAGTAGTGAACTGGTTCCATTTAGATGAAAGGACCCATATTAGTTGTTAAACTGATGATGGTAGGGAGGTATCTGATGTCAATTACTGTGAAAATGATGAAATTTGAAATTCTTGAGTTAGATTTGGTCAAAAGAAGTCCAGAAAGAGATTTTGTATAAAAAATCTAATATAACACACCTAGAGAACTAAAATTAACTAGTTGTGATGATTGAGTGTGAAAAAGAAATAAAATTGATGAAGTACGAACTCACACCTCAAATAGCAGAAGACAAGAAAGAAAGTCACAAATTCAACAAGTAAAATATATTAAACACGTTATCCTAGGAATCCTATTTTAATGTTCTGATGGCTTAAGCCTTAGGACTGACTATGAATATATAGAAACTAATGGATATAAGGTAACTAGAATCCAACTATGGATGGTTTCAGGAATGCTTTGGCATGGGAATCCTTGATATACCTTTTAGTATGTGAGGTCCGAGATCAGATATGAAAATCCGACCAAAACACTGTTCGGAGCCCACTATCAACGATTGCTTAAATCCTTCATATCTTCTTCTTGGGATTTGGGGAATGTTTAAGAAATGTGTTTCTTGTTTGAGTGATTTGGAAAAATGTGTTTGCAAGAGTGGACTATGCTTAATTACCCAATCATCAACCAGTCATGACCTTTGTTATCTTTGATTTTTATTTAGACTATGTGAGATAAATGCAAGAATACACATGATGCAATGCAAAAAAACTTAAACCCAAATCGAAATATTGAGATTGGATGAGAGAAATAGTTTATATGAATAGAGTATGACTTTCACTAATGCAAGCAAGAAAGAAAGGATGATTTGTTTTAATTTACACCAAATGAAGTGTTTCCTTTAGGGCAAATAGAAGAAAGAGAATGTTTCCAAGGAGAGATTTAGTGAATATTTTAGAAAAGAAACAATAAAAATGCAATCCTAAATGAATATAAAGAACCCAAAAATGGTGAGGGTCCCATTGGGCCTACCAAAATGTTTCACCAACAAGAACATATGTTTGATGAAAACATTTAAGGTAGAAGGTTGACTACGTGAGGAATACTTGGAGGTCGTGAAGAGGTTGCATACCATTGAATACTAGGTAGATCGAGAGCACTCCTTTTTGTCTAGGAAGGACTACTTTATAAGAAAAGCAAGACCACAAGATAGAATTAAAAGAATAGGTTGGTGGATTTCCTAACAGGATCTAGATCTGGGAATCAGTGTGCTTCCTAGAAGGATATCCATAAATTTTTTAAAAGAAATTAAATGTTGATAAAAACATAAAATAGAGAGTCCTACTGTAGTTGTATAATTTAGGTATCTCACACAAACATGGTAAATTAAATCTAGTCTAAATAGTGAATATAATATTAAATCTAAAGTGGGTGGTGGGTTGTTAAGGTATGTAGGTATAGAAAAGGGTATTAGGGAAGTTTGGGTGAAGTTGTGGGAGGTTTTGAGAGGTTTTGGGTGAGTGAATGAGCTTTTTAGTCTGGGGAAAATACCAGACACAGAGACCGATGCCGGTCAGGGAACCGACGCTAGTAACTAGTTATAGCCGAGATCGGTTGAATAACCAATCATGAAAGGGTAAATTAGGTACAAAAGGTGAAAAGGGGTTGGTTTGGGATCTCTGTGATTGCAAAAAGTGTTGGGAAAGCTTAGGCAGGGTGTTGGGATTTAGGTGAAGGATCAACAAGGATGAGAGAGGTGATTGAAAAGGTAGAGAGGTTTAGGTTGTTAGGGTATCCAGTAGATGGGTGACGGATGGTATTTGGGTAAGAAAGAAGCAATGAAACAAAAAACCATAAGAGATCTAAGACCAAAGCTAAGAAACTTACAGCCTGGTTAAGATACTTATCTAAAAATCTAGAGATTGGTAGATAGCGGTGGTTAGTGGGTACTTGTAGAAGAAATGTGTCAGTATCCATTGTTGTGAAAATTAATCTTGTGTGCTTCCCTGTGTGAATGATATGAGGCTATGGAGTAAGAGGTTGCTCGTTGGTGAAGAACTTGGATGCTCTGGTGATGTGTTTGATCATCAGATTCCCAATTGAATGCAAGGATGCCAATGAATAATCAAAAACCAACCAAAGGAAGAACACAGGGAAATATTTGGAAATATTTATTTAGAGGAACCGACAGCAGTTGCTTGATTGGAATTGGCTCAGGAATAACTGATGTTGGTTAGGGAGAAATAGTCATTTTTTCTTAAAATAGTCTGTTTCTTCCCTTTTTGGCACAGTTCAAGATTTGATTATGGGATAGGAGTCTTGGTTCACGTTTAAAAACATGGGAAATTAATATAAGAAGTGGTTAGAAATAAATATTATGTTTATAAATATTCTTAGTTAGTTCGGGAAGTGATGACTCAATGTTAGCAGTGATGACCTAGTCTCAGTTAGTTAAATGCCGTTGGAATGGGTCCAAGGTGAGGTGCATGGGAGAGGTAATAATTAATTTAATATAGGTAATTAAATTAATAATAATGTGTGGAAGGGGTCTTGGTAAGGGGGGTATGTTGATCAAAGGGGGCCTAGAGGGTTGTGACCCAATTTTTGGTGTCTACATATACCCTTTTGTCTTGATGACTGCTCAGATTCAGACTTCTTGACTATCTCCTTTTCATTATCTGTATGATCTAATTTTAAGATGAAATTTACTCTTTCATGTTCATATTTGGTTATGTTGGGTATCCATACCTTATTTTCCTTAATCTTAGGACCTTCCTTTGCTTTCTCAATTGAGTTATGCCTTTCATAATCCATCTTTTCATATCTTTTCTTCCTCCACCTGCAATGTTTTGTAATATGTCCAACATTATTGCAATTGAAACAAACAATAGGATTCTTACCTCTAGGTGTTTCAACTCTCCAACTCTGACTGGGTGGATCATAAAGTAAATATCTAGCAATGTGACATTTCTCATAGTAATTTTAGCATATGATGTTTCTTGATTGATCATTTCTACTATCTCTCCATGGATGATCATTCTTGATTGTCCTTATACATTCTCTAACTCTATGACCAAAAATGTTACATGAATAACAATAACCATTACACTTATGTGATATATTAATTGCATTAGGTTGTCTTATGACCTCTTTGTGAATATTAATATCCTTCTTGACTCCATCTAGTCCTTAAATAGGCTCAATATTTTTCTCTTCATTCTTTGTTTCATCTTTGAATCCAAAAAAAAATTATCATTAGAGGGTATTTGAATTCTCAATAAATCATAAAGATTTATCATGATCTTCTCAAGTTTTGGTACATCCTTAGTCAGTTTGGTGCCTATTCTAGATCTTCTTTTAAGGTATTCAACTTTGTACTCAGTTTGGCACAATCCCCCTCTTTGGCTTTAAAACGTTTTGTGGTTAGCTCAATATTATATTCAAGTTTCTTGTTGATTTATTTATACTCCTTTTCATACTTGATTTGTATTTTTTATAGAAGACTTGTCTATAATTCATCTTCCTTGATTTTTAGTTTTCTTTTTATGAAGATTTATCTCCTCTAAAACATTTTCATATCAAACCATGAAGTCAATTTCTTCCTCTTCTTCATCTGAATCAGCCACATCATCTTGGTATTTTCCTTTTAAACTATTTCCATCTTCCATAACCATGAGTAATGTGTCAAGATTGAATCCATCATCTTGAATCTCTAAGAAACTACTTTTACTTCATTCTTCTATGTCATCTTCATAACCCTTCATAGCACAAATAGATGAATATAGAGGGGATGAAAAAAATACATCAAGGATAGATAACCATATGTAAACAAAAAAGTATTTTGAATATCCTCCCAATCTGACTAGAGGTGTTACTACATCTTGAACTAGAATTCAAAATAACTCATAGAACCTCCCAAGGATTCTAGAACATTTTTTTGTCATCTTGGAACATCCATCTCATCCCTGAAACTGTAAATTCCCATAAAACTAGGGTTTTTTATCTCTTCCCAAAACAGTTGGAACATGATACCTATACCAAAATGAGCTCAGAATTTTTTTTTACACCCCTAATTCATCAAATTAGATTTCCCAATCCATTTGGAGCCCAAAAAATTCATATTTCTCCATTCTCTCTACTATGAGGGTTTTAGCTAGGGTTTTGACCAACTTCTCTTCTTAACTATCGTTCATAAAAGTATGAATATCAAATGACCTTGTTATTTTTGAAAAACACTCTTACCTCAATGTAGAAACATACCCCAAAAAATTTAGGTCCCATGTTATGTTTTTGAGAGCAAGTGAGAATATGAAGTTTCTAATTTGAGTTGGATTTATCTTCTTCAAAAACCGGTTTTACTAAAAATCACATAGCTTAAAATTTCTTAAGTATTTATACCTGAAACTTATCATGAAGCATCATGAAAACATCCTATATTTTAAAAAACTTGCCTCCTTACTCAAAATCTTTTGAAACTCTCCACCCATAGTGACTTACCTATATTATCTTGTCTTTTCTTCACCTACTTGTTTTCCAAGGACCAAAAAACATCATCATACCTCTAAGAACTCGCATGAAACTCACCATAAACATCATATACAACATAAGCATTATGTGAGCATGATTTAATAATACTGGTCTTCTCCAAAAGTCATACCTCGAACTCATTCTGCTTGTGTTAGGACTAAGACTAGGCCTATAATGACCTGAATCAGCCATGACAACCCATGAACTGACCATGATGACTCGTTTCAAACACTTAGACACTCTTGAAACATCATAAAAACCATGATATACCATATCATAATCTTTTACCAACTTAGGAGAGCCCATACTATGACCATACATGATATATCATGCTTCTGAACACAATAAAACATCATCAAAATAGGTCACTACCAATCAACCTTCATGTTTAATGTTGACTAAGACCTCATGAAGACTCTCATGAAACCATGACACCCTTTGCCATCAATGGAATTTGACATAAATGAAAAAAACTAGACACAATGAACAACATGTGGTTGGGGTGATTCGAACCCCTAACCACTCGGGTACTAAAAATAACCCCCACTAGCATGTCCTAAGGGATTTGTAGTCCTATATAACGATGAATTGGCTTTTGAACAATCATGGGCATGAAATTGTGTACTTTCCATAACATGGGAGTTTCATAAAAATTGATTTTTGAGACACTTATGGGATTTTTGAGTCTTTAGAATAAATTGGAAAGTTATCCATAATTTTAGGACACTCCTCATGGATGTATTATTTTCCCATTTTGGAGTTTTTGTGACATATTTTTACGCAGTAGAAGTCACTAGAAGACAAAAATATAAAGAGATAAGATTTTATAAGTGCTTCGAGAAGGTGAGAAACAAACACTGAGCTTCATCATGGTATTCCGAATGTTTGAAGACAACATTGTAGGTTATGGATCTATTTTTTTTAATTGTAAGTAGATTGTGCTTAAAATTTGGACAAATATTAATAGATTGGTTTGTATTAACCTGGAGAAATAGGCATTTTCCAAACTTTGTAAAAAAATATTCTATCACGTCTATGATCTAATTTAGTTTTCCTTTGAGTTATAATGTACTTCCACATTTTTTACTAGTTAAGTTAAATTCAAGAAAGCATTCATTTATCATTTTACGACATTAGGGAAAAACAATAAAAGTGAAATTTGGATTATTTGATCAAAAAATTGATTTTTTGAATATTGAAATCAATTTTGCATCATTCCTATTCTAGTTTTTAATTAGATTATGATCAGATTTGAATTTATGAAGTCATAAAAGTTGACAAATTTGAAAAGATCTATAATTTAAAATTATAGAGTATAGGAAAACTACCTATTTATGGATCAAGTTTATTATCAGAGATGGTTAATTCAGTGTTTTCTTTTAGTTGCATTAGATATCAATTTTTCTTTGATAATCCCATCATATTTTACAGAATTTGTGTCTTGATCTTCCATTTTGTAGTTTGCAGTGTATTAGAAGTACATGTGGGTTACATGTAGCTATGGGGAAATCCTTGAAGAGAAAAAGGATGGTATATGTTGAAATTATCAACAGGAAAATTGAGGAAGATAATGTTTTCCTGAGGTGTAAGCTCTATTTCCTTGAAGAACAAATTACATATTTTAGATCTGAGCTAGAATCCAATGATGAGATCTTGATCAAATTGGAATGTGGTTAACAAAAAAAGGAATTTCCTTTGACTTCAGATGCATAAATCATGATTGATGAGTGCATTGAAAGTTTTTCACCATGTCATTATTCCTCCCATTCAAATTCAGATTCAGATAATGATGCTTTTGGTTCATTTGAAAAACACACTAAAGGCATTAGATCTCGATTATTATTGAAAATGGGATTCAATGGAAGAAGACTTGGTAAAAATGGCCGAGGTATTACTAACCCAATATGAGTTGAGGACCATCCTAATTTTTTAGGTTTTGGTTATCCTAATACAGGAATGGAAATTGGAGAGTTCTCTAAGAATGATGAAGGGATACAAGATTCTGACAGGAAAGTGAATACCCCACTAGTCATGCAAGAATATTCAATGCAGGAACTTGGTGATTTATCATCACATGATGGATTTGGTAAGAAAAAAAAAAGAGGTAATGAAATACCACTTCCTTGTGCTTATCATAATCATAATAAAAAAATAAAATTGTAAAACTTCTAATCCACTCTTTCAGTTTAAGGAATATAGATATGATATTCAAAACATGTGGCATGGCTTTCCTTGCACTATATGTGGGTTAAGTAACCATTTTATTTCCAAGTGTGAGAAGAGAAGGACAGTATTGAAAAACTTGGTTTCACTCATCAAGAACAACGCAGATGAAAAATACCACCATCGTCATTCAGAGGCAAGAAATGTTAAACAAAATTCCTCTTATCCCAGGAAATTTTTCACTCATTTTCGTATGAGTGGACACTAGGTGGAACATTTTTGGAAACTCCATCCATCAAACCATCAGAGTAATGGCAAGATGAAGATGTAATATAGGCTTGTTGCAAAGGTAAATTAAGTTCCTAATCCACCGCCAATTGATAAGATAACCCTGGATCAGGTAATAACTAAAAATGAAAATCCCTTAGAATGGGTTAGAAAATAATTTTTTAAATATATTTTGTATAGATTTTGCTTGTTTAATAACATGCAATTAATTAAAAGATTTTAATTATGGGATTCTTGTTGTATGTTGCAAGGAAATATTTTCCCATTTTTGTAGATTGAATATTTATGGAGTTCATATTTGTGAGAAAAACTGAGAGACAAATTTTTCATGCTCAGTGATTTTCTTACATTGAAAATTTTAAAAAATACTCTATTTACATCTCCTTATTTAGATTTTGAGTTCCTTGTAAAATTTGGATACAGGGAATAAAAATCATAATTTCAGCTTTGGGGATTTTTTTATAGAAGATCACGTAGGTTGTTGGAAACATTGGCAATGTTTAGATTTTAATACTTGTTTGGCACAGTAATTGTTGTATTGGAATGCATCTATTTTGGCATATACATGTTAGGTGCATTTTAAGACCCATATTTTGGGCATGTTTGTAATTGTCCTCATAGTTTGATATATCGATGTTTCCATACTTATAAATCACATGTCCATGAGGGGGATAAATGTGATATCTAAATATGGTAACAACATTAGAGAGAATTATGATTACACTGACAAATATTTACAATTGTAGTGATTTGGCAGTTTCATAGGGTTAGTGGACATTAAACTAGTTATTGGATTTGGATGTCTTATATTATTGATCTATATTTGGGTCAAATTGTATTTGCAGTGATTGGCCATGTTACAGGAAATCAGTTTGAAAACTACCTTTTTGGGCATTGGATTGTCTATTTTTAGTTGATGATTTTTGTGATGGAAGTTAGAGTCATAGTGGGATGACATATTACATGGATTTAGTTAGACATTCACATATTATTTGGAATTGGTTTGTCTTTTTAAACTGATCTAAGATGTTTGCAGAGATTGGAAAAATCATAGAGTATCAATTAAAAAATTGCGTCTTTTGGTGAACAATTTTCTATTTTTAAAACTGATCGAGTTTTTGTGATAATATTTTCAACAATTTGTAATAGTGTTTCCGATAATTCTATTTCTAAGGATCATGTATGTGTTTTTGATATGTAGGAAGATGATTGGCACCATTTGTGGGTGAAAACATAATTTGGTGGAATAAAATCCTTCTTAGTGGGGAGGTGTGATCCAGAGGATTTTACATACTTGTTATGTTCCCTAAATTTCCATAAACCTATTTTTATATAACATGTCGAGATATTTCCAAAAGTATATTAAACACTGGAAATGGATAATGTATGCTCTAGATAAAGTCTGCATAAGAACAGGAGCTTGTAGATAAATCCAGGGAACATGTGAAGTAGTGATAAGACATGTTACAAAAATGGAAAATGGGTCGGTGTGATGTCAAAAAGCGGCATGTATAAAAAGGAAGGTAGTTTTTTCACCACCGGTATTTGATGGTTAAAAAATGGTTTTGAAACAGTGGGTTCCACTTTTATTTTAAAGGGGGACCCAGCCGATGGAGTATATAAACTCAATGTTTTCTCAATCAACTCCCCGAGCTGATGATTGAATTGATGGCAAGCTCATGAATAAGTAGGGGATCAATTTTAGGAGTGAATTACTAGGACAAATTTCTAAGTTACCAACCAATACCAAAATATACTATGTACTAAATGATCGACATAGCAATAAAAACTTAACTCAGCTCACCAACCAACCACTACACAATGCACCAAACCCACCAGCTCGGCCAATAGCTCCAACTCACCTTGGTTAGTCACAAAACAAAATTACCAAACACACTACATGGAATTTAAAATAAGGCCACCTCACTACATGGTGAGATACAAAATGTGGTCTGAATCCAACACATTGGATGACCGTGTTATGTTTATACACACCACCCACATGTATCCTGAACAATGTGGGGTAATACTCCACAATGGTTAAAAAGGTGTTGGTGGGTGGTTGGGGTGATTCAAACCCCCAGCCACTAGGTTACAAAAAATAACCCCCACCTCCATACCATAGGGGGCCGATAGTCTTATATAATGACAAATTGTCTTTTGAACAAGTATGGGAAGAAGACTGTGTAATGGTGATAACATAACACTTTTTTAACACTTATTTTTTAAGACACTTAGGAGATTTTTGGGTCTTCAAAGTAAACTAGAAAGTTATCTAGAATTTTGCGATACTCCTTGTGGATGTATTATTTTCCCATTTTTAATTATTTTTTGTCAATTTCTGCAACATAATTCATTGGAAGATAAAAATCCGAAGGGATAAGCTTCGGCAAGTGCTTCGAGAAGGTGAAAGAAAATTACTTAGATTCACCAGGGTATTTCAAAGGTCTAAAGACACAACATTATAGGTTATGGATATTTTATTAATTGTAAGTTCATTGTACTGTCAGTTTGTACAAATATTAATAGATCGGTTTGTTTGAATCAAGAGAGGTATGCAGTTGCCAAACTCTATAAACAACTCTGGTGTCACCTCTATGATCTAATTTAGTTTTCCTTTGAATTCTGATTCATTTCCGCAATTTTATCAGTCAAGATAAATTCAAGAAAGCATTCATTTATCATTTTATGGCATTGGGGAAAAATCCATGAAAGTGAAAGTTGGATTATTTGATCCAACGGTTAATTTTGTGAATATTAAAATAAGTCCTAATCAGTTTTTTATCAAATTATGATCATATTTGGATTTATTAAATCACAAAACTTAATGAATTTTAAAAGATCCATAATTAAAAAATTATAGAGTAGAGAAAAACTACTTATCTATGGATCACTTGACCTTAAGGTAAAAACATCTATTTTGGTTGTTCTCCTAAGTGTTTTCCTTTTTCTAAATATTTTTCTCTTAGAACTTTAATTTCTTTATCCTTAATTGGTCTTTGGAGGTAATTACCAGAACCACAGTTGATATTTGTATTTTTTAACCAAAGGAGGATCAAAATCTAAACAAAAAGTGAACTCTTTTTATTTTGAGCTAAGATAAAATGGAGAATTTAATAGTTGTTATATGTGGTGCCAATTCAGAGCTTATAAAATATGGAAAAAATGGTAAAATTGGTATGTGGGAAATATGAATATCACAATTTTGTTATAATTCTATAAAGGGTTTACACCCTTTACAAAACCATGCATGCCCTTGCAACCATGGAAGTTAAGAACATGCAAAAACATTAACTGAATTTACCTTTTTAAAATTCATACTCCCTATATATTTTTAAAAAAATTAGTTTATCTTGTATTTGGTTCAGATTTGCATACTCAGAATTATAAATTTTAAATACATTGAAAATAAACTATCAATATTTTATTCATATGAAATATTAAAGATGAGGAGAGATTATAAATATATAGGAATTGTAATCATAACAAATCCCTATTTTATCTCAGATACCAAACTCTCCATATTTTCTAAATATGTGATTTTTGTTTAACAACTAAAATCTTGCAAAATAATAATCAAATACTAACTCACCAAATATAATTACACTGAAATTCCTTTGCCAAAGGGAAGACAAACCCCTTGGCTCTTACAAGCGTCAGATTGATTGATAGAGGGAGTAGATGACACATGTCATGTGACGATGTAAGGGATGGTAAGGACCATTGATCCCCTGATGCCATGGATAACACATGTCACCAAGTCTCCCAAGTGATGAATCTAGTAAATCTTCCTGGCTGGGCATTTAATTTACTGGAGCAATAAATCCTGACACACTTTGGAGATTATGAATACCTCCTTAGTTAAACCACGAGTGTAATTTTTTTATGTATAAATGGTGAAAAAGGGTTAAGGGGACCCTACCCCAATACATATGAAAGAGATTGTACTAAAGAAACAAGTAGATCTAGCCTCTTCCAGCGGCACAACAAGGAAACAAATAACAAAACAACAAAAATAACTTAACCAAAAGATCCCTTCCCATGGAATCTTAACTTCCTTTTAAAGGCATCGTTTACAATAATCCCTTTCTTATTTTGACTTATTATAGTCCATCCCTTTTCAATATTCAGATCTTCATTTTTATTTCTATGAATTGGTATTTCAAAGTTCTCATTCTCCATAGGAACTTAGAGATCTGTTGAAAGTAAAGTTGGAGAGTTTCCATCTAGTGAATTAGAAGAAAAATGAGGATCAAGCTCCTCGTTATAGACTGGACCATCCTCTCTCTCTCTGGATCCACCTTTGAATCACTATCCAATGGACCTTTAACAACCAACTGACAAGGATAAAAATTCTTCCACCACAAGGTTATACTCTTGACAGGTTTCCTCACAACCTGACAATCTGAAGCTAAGTGTCCGAGAGAGAAACAAGTTCTACATCTAAATGGAAACCCTCTATAGTCTAAATACTAAATCCAAATCATGTCCTCCACTTTGAGCTCAATTGATGGAGGGAAATCAATAGAAATATTCAATTCCACCAATATACGGGCATAGGAGGTGTAATCGTAGGCCGAAGTCCTTGGGTCAATAGCCAAACATTTACCCAGAGTATTCCCAATTGACAGTAAATAGTTCTCACACCAAAAATGGAGGGACAAATTTGGTAAACGGACCTAAATAGGCTTAACACAGAAATTTTTAGTCATCGGGTTAAAGAGAGGGAACCAAGGTATCACCAACAAAAAATGGGATTGAAAATCCCAAACTTTACCAAAAATCTCATACTTATCAGGGGTTTCAGAAAAAACAATAACGAAAAAACCTTTGGATTGAGGGTAAATGTCCAATTTACCTGACATGAGAGGCCTCTAGTGAGTTGAGATCCAATCATGTAATGTCGGGAGCCCAGGGAAGAAATTATTAAATCTGCATATCAATCCATTTTACTTGCAATAAGTCTCAGATTTCAGAACATCTACACCAAAGCGTACAACAAGACAATTCTTTGCAAAAGCCATAGGATTAGAAGGGTCAAATCTAGCAATAGCCATGAAACTCAATTTTTTCCCCTTTGAGATAGGATCAATTTCCTTATTTGCAGCAAGATCTAATAGCATAGGCTCCCCAAAACTACCAGATTCAGGGGAATGAGATTTGTTACAAGTCTGAGCATGTTGTGCAACGAGAACCTTGCTTGGAGCAACCAATTCCCCACATTTTGATCCTGCAACTCCTTGCTGTCTAGCATCAACCTCCATTCCAACACCGACTCCATCCTTTCCAACCCTAGGGTTAGGGAAAAAATGTGATATGCATTCACCATGGAAATGAGTGTAATATTATTATTCATTAGGGTTCGTTTCATTTAATAGCTTAGCTTATTTCTATATTTTCTATATGCGATCCTTCGGCTAATGATTTTGTTGTTGTGTAACTTGTTATTCATATTTTGTTAGGAGCTAGGATATGGCAGAGATGTTAAGGCTCAACCATTTTTTTCGCTGAGGTGAACCTTTCATTTTCTGTTCTACAATATTTTTGTCACTGTCGACATGGACTCTAGGTCTTCTAATCTATCACTTCTATTGTGGAATTTTCCAAACCGTATGTTTCTTTCCCAAATTTTCATCACTATTTCGTGTTTTATTTGAATCACAGTTTTAAATATATGGACTATTTTCCTCTGTTATTTAGAACAATAAAATAGTTTTTGATGAAATAATATGGATATATACACATAGCTTATTTCTTTAAGGTAATCAACATGGTCTAATGTCTAATGACATGACAACGAAAACTTCCTCTGAGTCGAGAAAATATCAATAAATGTTGGAAAACATGTAAGATAACATCAAGCATTGTCTTTGATATAGAGAAGGAATTATGAATGTGTAAAAAAATTTCTAGGATAGTGGTCATTTGTTAAATGATAAAATGAAAAAAAATATTCATTTTATAATCTCACTAAGTACTTTTTCTATCATAACTTAGTTTTATCTTAATCTCTTGAGTAGACAAATGAGTTGTATATATTTTATAATATAATGGAAACAATTTAAAGGAATTTAAATGTAATTTTTAACATTTAGTGATGAATTGAAGTGGATTCATATGGAAAATGTATCCATGATGTTTTAAGAAAGAATAAAATCCTTCTCCCAATTTTAGGATTTTGGATGACTTTCCATGGATGCATCCTACAGGAGGGAGGAAAGAATATTATTACACATAATACTATAGAAACCATGAAAACTATATCCTTTAAAAGGATTATTGAGTTATATATCCTCTCCAAAATATTTGTGGGCCTAGATTTCATTAGGGAATGTTCATCCATGTGTTTTGATGTATAGGGAATAATATTGAGTGAGTGGGATTTCTACATAGAGGATAGTAACATAATAAAATACATAAACGATTATCAAAACAACTATTATATGGAGTGATGTGATTTATGATAGCAATCCAATTTAACATGTACCTAAAAATGAACATTGCAAGTTTTGTAATAAAAATGTTGGAAGTGTGTGGGATTTTGATTGCATATAAATGGCACAGGGTGTAGATGTGGTGTTATCTCACAAAATTATTGAAGATATTTTTTTCTTTTTTTAACTTTGAGAACAATAGAATTTCTAATTTAAATTTGGAGAAATATGTTTAGAAAACCTGGGGAAATTAAGTTGTGAACTTGGAAAAAGATTACTAAGTGATTCTATAAATTATTAGTAAATATTTACATATAAGTAGACTACTGTGTCTAGCGTACTAAGTGATAAAGAAATAATAAAGATGGTATCATCTAATAAACCAATAGTATAATATTAAGAAGGGACTGAAAAATAAATAAGTACATTTAGTAATCATGTTGGCTAAAACTTACCTATTTTCATCGATGTAAGTTAAAATCAAATTTGCATTTGAGTAGTTCTTTTAGTATCTTGATTTTAAAGATTTCTGTACTGTAAGAAAAGACTATTTTGGGATAGTGAATGCCACGATAAAATATTTGGAGATGTTATTACTTATAAAAATAATATTATGGGATAATATCATCTAAACACCTATATTTTTTGGTGATTTCATATTTCCTCTAGAAATTATAATTTCAAACACTATTTTTCTTCTTTGTTGTGTTGTTTGTTAATATATCAACTATCACTAAGTTGTGTTGCCAGTAATATTGTGAAATGTGCCTCATATTTTGTATCTCTTTTACATTTCCATATATGCCAAAATCACATTTCTTGCATTTAGATTTTTGTAATTGAAAAAATGATTTCCATATCAAAAATATTTCAAAAATATATTATTAATTGTTCAAAGATATATCCATTTTATCGAAGGTACATTTGATTTTCCTTATAAATAATTCTTTTAGCATCTTCATTATAGAGACTCCTATACTTTTAGAAAAGAATTCTTGAATTTAGATTTGTGCATTAAAAGGATAATTTCCATAGAAAATGGTATTCGAAAAATATATATTCATTGTTCGAAGATATATCCATTATGTCTCTTTCATTTTACATTATAAATTTGGCTACCAAATTATATATATAAACTTAAGGAACATTATTAGGTTGCAATTGTTCCATTTTTTTGAAGTTATATTCAATTTTCCTTATAAGTAATTCTTTCAGTATATTCATTATAGACATTTCTATACATTTATATTTTTGTAATTGAAAGGATGATGTCTCTTACATTTTGCATTTTTAATTTTACTGCCAAATTATATATATGTGTGTGTGTGCATGTGTGTGAAGTTAAGGAATATTATTAGGTTGTAATTTTTTGAAAATTAAAAAAATATATCTCCATTGTCTCACTAAACGTTACCTATTTATGTCAACATAAATTAAAATCTATTTATTTATTTTTGCTCATTCTGATTCCTAGCTTTAGTTTTTGAATTGTAATTAAGGACCTATGTGAAATATTCTGGTACATTTAATTTTCCTTATGTGTAATTCTTTCAGTATCTTGATTTTAAAGATTTCTATACTTTTAGAAAATATTTTTTTAAATAAAATGCATTACTTAAAACCAACAAAAAAAACTAAGATTGTTTCTTGCATTTAGATTTATGCAATTGAAAATATGATTTCCATAAACAAAGTTATTAGAAAAAAATTATTCATTGTTTGAAGATATATCCATCTTGTCTCTTGCTTTTTACATTTTATAAAAAACGAGCTCTCTTGTATCACTCCTATTTTTTCTTTTAGTTTATAGGGGCATGTACCTTTGTCAAAGCTAGGAATCATTATGTGCTAAAGGGAATTTCCTCTTATGATACCATGTTGATACACCCCTATTTGGGTGGTAGAATGTATTGCGCAAGGTTGTTAAATTATGCTCACCAAAGAGAAATTGCCACTTTGTCATGTCATCTTGCATACTTTATTGATAAGAAAAAATATTCATTCTAAACTGGATTTTTCCTTTCATTATGGTTGACATATTTTTTCTAATTATTATTATTTTCATGTTGCTTCTTTAAATACTAAATTACATTGGTTTTTTTCTTTTACACTATTAGTTTTCTATTTAGTTGCATTATTCACTGTTGACAATGAAAACTTGAAGTGATTTCCATGTTCCTTTGGATGGAATAAATTTGAAATCACCAAACTTTCATAGGGAAGATGAATATAAATGGTGTCAATTTTTTAATGTTTTGTAATGCATGAAAAATAGACCTCCAAAACAAGATATTATGAGAATGTTGAAGGATCGAATTGGTATGTCAGATACATCTATGATTTACCTCTATAAATTTTTCACTATTGGTCCCCATTATAGAGGATTTGATTTGTATTATGAATCCATGGAAGAGCGAAAAAAATGAGCCTCCCCAAAAATTGAAGAAGATGGGAATTTCAATTGAAAACTTGAAATCTGCAAAGGAAGTGCAGACAACAAATTTAGGTCACACTCCCCTTAGTCCCATTTCAATCAATTTACATAATGTGTTCATCTAACCATGGCCCCTTTACCCCACATTCATATTAATTTAATTATTTATAATTGAATTAATACCCATCCTCACATTATTTATTAATTTAATTACTTTAATTAGGTTAATTTACACCTCACCATGGACTTATTCTTAGCCTATTAATTTACTAAGACTCAATCTCTACTTATCTTAACCAACTGGGACTTACTCTAACCCTAACATTAAATTCCTATTCCTTCTCTAACAACGACCCCACTTATCTAAGCATTAACAATCACTTGAGACCCAGAATGACAAGCAAAGCACACCAAAAATTGCCAAGATCTACTATTTTAGGTAAACCTAGGATTTCCCGCCCTAACCAACACCGGTTAACACGTAAGCGACACCGGTCACCTTGACCATCATCAATTACCATATATAAAATTTTGTAACATTTTTCCCTAGTTGGTCACTTCAATTTTTAGAGAGAGCTATCTACATTCAAGCACAAACTAGAGTTTTCTCAGCATCAAGGTGACATAATACATTCAACTAGAGGCCCAAGTAAGTACCTGATACTGATCCAAAGGTATTAACATTCATAGTAGCACTCTGGGAAGTACTATCACGGAATTGACCACCAATTTCTTCACAAATCGACCATCACCATCCTTCACCCACCAATCTTGCATATACAAGTAAGTGTGTTTGATTTTGTATCATTTTTTTACTTAATAAAATAGGTTCTTTATCTTTTTGTTACTAGATATTTCTCTTCCCTGTATTCCTCCATCCCCATCTTCCTACCCATCTACCTATCCAGCCACCCCTAGTCTTCCAACTTTCCCTACCTATCCTTTATACCTTATCAATTATTCCTCATATTATTACGAACCCAATCATCCCTCCTTCACTCTCTGTGTAATCACAAAGAAGCCCAAAATTATATTTTATCAACTTTCACAAAATCGCCCCTACCGACACCGGTTACCTTAACTGTCATTTGTTTCCTCTTCACTGGCATCGGTCACCCGACCGACATCAATTACTGTGTCTCCTATCATAATTTCACTAAATTGACCTTAACACCCCAAAAACCTCACAAAACCTGGGCAAAACCTAAGACCATACCTGCAACCTCATCACAGACCTTCCCATCTCTTTGTACAGACACCAAGAGGGCTTGGAAACCTGATTTTACATTTTGACATTACCCACAATAACCAAGATCCGTCATCTTGAACCATCATTAGTCATACCTTAACCATCATCCATTATACCCTGACTGGCATTGGTCTCTGTGACTGGTAAATTACCTCAGACCAGCAAGATCTGCACTCACCCTAAAATCAATCAAAATTTCTCAAACCTTACTGAGACCCAACCGGTAACCCTTAGACTACCTTCCCTACCTATAACCTGACCCTGGACCTTCATTAGTTTGATAATTAAATCATCTAATTGGATTAACATTGATAGTAATCTGAGATACCTAAATCATAAAACTAGTGTTAGATTCTTTTATTTGGATGTTCATTTATTTAATATTGAATTATATATATTAGTAGATTGACAACCGTCAAGGAAGTATCACACTTCCTGGATCTAGTTCACTCTAGGAAATACACTAACCTTTTGTTATTAACTACGTTTTGTGGTCTTAATTTGTATTTCAAGTAGTTCCTCCTAGCCAAAAGGAAGCTCACATAATCAACTTGGATCAGGAAATCAGATTCGCGTGCACAACCTTCAACCAACATTACAACAAGTATTCCTCCTTGGCCTTATCTGTTTCATTAATCTACTAAGAATCCAGTGAAAAATTTTGGTACACCCGGTGGGACCCATCAGTGGTTCTGTTGCATTTTGCTCATTCCTAGGTAAAAAAATTGTGTGTTTATTTTCCCTCTGAAAGGTATTAACATTAATTTTCTTCTCTGAAATATTCTCCTTCTTTCTATTGTCTAAAAGAAATCATGAATTTGGTGCTTTAAAAATAATACGTATTTATTTCTATTACATTGCATTAGTGAAAGAGCATTCCTCTTCATGTTTTCCATTTTCTACATTGAACGTAATTGTGGATTTGGGTTTAAATCATTTGCATTTTATTCTGGTTTGTTACATTGTAGCTCACATTAATTAAGGGAAACCTATATGGTGGAAGTATTACCCAACTAATGGTTGAATAATTCAATTGGAGTTCACTTTGCACACTCTCTATACTAAACCACTTAAATAATTTACACTTCTTAAACATCATCCTACTCAGAAGAAGTTTTCAATGATCACACAATCAGAGGATTAATAGTGGACACCCAGCTAGTTTCTTTGTCTAGTCATTATCATAGACAAAGGACCGCACCCACCAAAACTTTACCTGAAACCATCCTTAGTTCTTGGATTTTCATAGGGTACCTTCTATCAAACCAAAAAAAAATTTCTATTCACAAGTAAGTCCTAAATAGCATAAGCTAAAACATAAAATTCAACGATAAGATTTCATGTTTCTTAGTTTTTTCTTGATTTGTGTTTTGAGTTGAGAGGTCATTTTCTAAAAAAAAATTCTTCAAAATGTTTCACCCTCCATAATCATAGTTGGTGTATTCTAACTATTTATGAGTGTATCAGGGTTCATCATTACCATACTCAGGTTTCTGGGTTGGTATATTATTTGATCTAAGTCACTAAATCCCATTTTTCTTCATCTCTTCAAATTTCACAGTGACCGACATTGGTCCAATGACCGTCACCAGCTTACATCTGACTGTCATTGGTTTACCTAACAATTGTAGGTTTCCTAATTTTTTGGTTTATTTCACCAAAACAACACTCGTCACATTTTTGTTCTTTCTAAGTTTCCCTAAATACATCATCATAACTCTGGATCTTTCAAATCACTGTCAAATCTAGGTTTTACTTCATTTTCACTAATTGTCTCATTTGCAAAACTTTTGATTTTCCTTAGCAATAAGTATCGGTCACCCTATATCACCATCATCGATTAACCCAATCACCATCGGTTCTTGTGTTTTAAATTTTCAATTAAACCAACATTAGTTTTCACCTTCAGGAACTATCTTTCTCCATTCCTTCTATTTTTCTGTGCCATTTACAGAGATTAGATTGCCAAGCCTATGCCAACTCACATGGTTTTGACTTGTAGTCAAGCCAACACCCTTGTATTCCACTTAAGCATTCAGCCTTTCCTGTCTATCCCATCACCACCTTCCATCCTGTCACCTATGCATCCTACTCAACACATTATCATCAGTACTAGTGATGAGGAGTTCACAAGACTCCTTGACCAAAACCCTGTTACCTTATAATATAATCTCACCCATTCATCCACTCGAGATTCATCAGGATAGCTACTATACGACATGCATATGTTCATTCCTCCTGCCCTCATACCCACTTCTACATTGGCTGGTACTAGCTCGACCTTACCTTCTTCCACTTTACTACCCATAGTATCCAAACTTGACCCCACATCATCAATATCCATGTCAACTACGGAATCATTAGCACTTTTGACGTCATTTTCTCCCATGGTGTCAACCATTCCTTCATCAGCCACCTTGAGTATAACACCATTTGCACCTGCCACCTCATATATACCTATTGCATCACAGCCACCCATGATGTTGGCAACCCATACTCCATTCAAAAACATCTTCCTCTCCATCCCACAGTCTTTACCTCTAATCACTATAAGAATTGCTACATCCACCCCACATACTTACACATATCATTAACATCCACCTATCTCGTCTATCGCCTATTCGAGATATTTTTTGCCTGCATCTATTCTCCCATCACAATTCTCGTACTTGGCACCACCATATACTGGAATGTTGTCCCCATCATACATTCACCATCTACCCCCTTATACTACAGGGGGTGCCCAATCATCACAACCTACCAACGACCTTATTAAAATGATGATGGAAAAGATGAAAACAATGGAATCATCAGTTTCTAGCTTTCGCAACTATTTGACATGAAAAAATGTGTAACGAGTCCATTCATCTATACCCTATGCATTGGAAAATTCCCAAATTCAACTGGTTCAAAAACAAAGAGGACCCGCAACAACACTTGTGTTTTTTTAAACATGGGTGTTATCTAATCTCTCATGATGATGCTCTACTCTTATGAACATTCATAATGAATTTGATAGGACCTGCATTGGATTGGTATGGTGGTTTACCTCGACATTCCATTTACTCATTTAACCAAGTGGCTCAAGCCATCCTGGACCAGTTTTTGATCAATATCATCAAGAAGGTCACCATGACTGACTTGTACTCAACACAACAATACAAAGACGAATCTATCACATATTTTTTTGCTCATTGACAAAGCCTCATCAACCAGCTTAAATTCCAACTACCTCAAACTGATCTTATAGAGTTGTTCACCAGGGCTTGTGCCAGGAACATATCACCAACTCTCCAAGTCCAAACCTTCTACACGTTTGATCAAGCATTCACCATGGCTAGAAAACTTGAAATCTGTGCTATAGAAGAGAAGAAAATTCAATTATGTAACAAAAACACTGGATTCAAGTCAAATGATTCCCCTTCCTCTTCCAAGCCCCAAAACAATTATTCCAAATCCAAAGGATCTGCCAACATTGTAGTCTGTAAAGTTTTCCCATCTCACCCATCTAATCAATAAAATCCTACTTCTAACCTTTCACCCGTCTAAGCTTTCTAGTTCAAGCAGGAGCAATGAAAGTACACTCCCATAGGAGAGACATGTTGTTCCATTTTAGAAAAAAATCTAAAAACTGGCGAAATTGCTCCTACACCCATCAAACCACATATTGGTTTAGACTTCACTCATCCTATGCCTCCATGCTACAAGGAACATGATTACTACAACTATCATTATGTTAAAGGTCATAGCAATGGTAATTGTATAACCATCAAAAAAAAATTCCAGGGAATGTTAGACAATGGAGATCTCATATTGGACATCCTGAACACACCGGTTAATCAGAACTTACATATATTCAAGAAGACTTTTCTTAATCACACCCCATCATCTAACCAAACTGGAGAACCTTCGACTAATGAAAATAATTTCTATGAAGGTCATGTTATTTTTAAAGTCATACCAACCCTTCCTCAGTTTCCTCTTATCCCTTCTATCGAGAAGATTCTTGCACGAGAACCTTTACCCAAGGAGGAACCTATTTCATCTACTCCTTTGCCCATAGAGGAGTCATCTTCACCCATATAGGAGTCAACAATATCTATTGATGTCATTTCACCACTCACCTCACAATCTAACGAACAACATGCGGTGTTAACTATCTTACCCATGGGAGAGTCATGCTCACCTTTTTCTCCACCAAAAGAGGAACCTACCACATCCTACCCATCATCTCCTCTACCCATATGGGATCCTTTAAAAGAACCACTTCCTTTTGGTGACCGTTCCCCATTATCCTTCTAGGACACTGTTAATTTTCTCTTGGCTCTCTTACCCACAGAGTCTAAATCCAACCAATTCCCTGTCGCACAAACCTTTTTTTACAAGGATTACCACCAAGTCAACATCATCTCCTCCTAGAACAATGTTGTTTTCACGCTTGGCTGACCACTTGGATTATGTTGATAATTCCATGCTTTGGGGATTCCTTCAACTACCTTTTTTAACCCAAATGTAAATGTCATCTGTTGATTCCTCTGTGATTTATCCAAAGGTATTTCAGAAAACCAAAACAACCATGCCCAAGCCTATTGTAATGACATGTTCTTCATCATCCTCACCTATACCTAAACCTTTACCAACAATCAAACCTTTTTCTATGCCTAAGAACTTACCTACACCTACACCTTCCCTCACATCCAGAACCATCACCACATTGTGGGTCATGCTGAAATCTAGTCTAGTCCATCCTCCTATCAAATTAGATTTATCCATATCTTCACAAACCTGTGTAAAAACCATACCCCCACCTAAAAGGAATACCCAACCTTCTAGGCCGCATACACGGGTTTTACCTACTACCCCTTTGTCACCTTCACTGCTTCCATCTATCCAAGGACCTCACCCATCTGCATTGGCCAAGCAACCCCCAACCCATGGTAAACTAAATACATAACAGTCCATCCCCTTATCATGATCCTCTATTACACCTAACTTACCTACACAACGTACACATTTATCTTCACCTGTAACCTATTTACCACCTATACCTACACCACTTCCAGTAGCCTCATCCCTACCTATGGTATTCCCCCACTCTTCAACCAATACCCTCCACCTCGCCTCTTCCAAAAACCTTCACCACACCTTTGTTATCACCTTGGCTAACCCGTCCTCTTCTACCATCTACCTTCCCTTCTACATCTTACACGTCGTATTCACCTCACCTAGGATGGTGAAACCAAACTTGAAAAACCAGTTACCCTCCAAATAGGTAGTCAAACCAACAACACCATCTATCGCTAGCTCATCTGCTACACCATTACCCAAGAAGGTACAACCTAAGCCTAAAATAGTATAACCTACCAAACTAGTTGTCAAACCTATTCCACCTCCCGTGATACCTCTCCCACCAAAATCACTCACACTTCCATCTTGACCCACACTTACTTCACATTGTGGTCCATTGGCAGGATCTTATGCCAACGTCGTAACAAGCCTTTTAGATAATGTTGTCATCAAATTACCACCACTTAGACCTTACAACCCACTCAAACCTAAACCAGCAAGGTTTGATGATACAAAAATTTATGCCTACCATCATGTGCCAGGGCATGTTGTAGAAAAATGTAAGGTTCTAAAGACCGTTCTACTCCAATTATGTCCTCATGAAGAAAACTTTGATGACGATGATATTTTAGATGAGGACCATGTTCCCCCTTCACCTATGACCACACATCCTCATCCCTTACCTATTCAGTGACCTTCATCTCCACCTCCACAACCCTTTTATTCACCTCCAACATTTGAGATCAATATGGTCTGTATAAGAGAGCTATTCAAACCACCGCCCAAATGTCAATGCATTTCCTTCTTTGCATAACAATAGTATATGCCCTCATCATTCTATTTCCCATATTGTCACTATACTTATCATGACTAGGCTACTCCCTCACCCATTATTAATATGGTTAGCATTTCCAATTGCACCCAAAAAGACAAAGGAAAGGAGAAAGCAACTATCCCATCTACCAATCATATTCCCAATATACCATCTACACCCACACCAAGAATTACCATGTGGGAAACCACATGCCCTATTTCTGATGGGGTCACCCATTGTCATTGTACAACCTTGTCTAAACCTATGAGTCTCATCGATAGGCCCTCATGGAGCTTTGACAATCTATTGAAGTTTTACCTAATGACCCAATTCCTATGGCATCCATGATCACTCCTCACCATGTGGAATCTCTCACCACTTCATCACCTTCCTCTACACTCACTACCACTCATCAAGTAGCCACTCTCAGTTTCTCTGATGAAGATATTGTACCTCTATAATAAGATGATCATGATCCCACCTTATTCATCTCCATCTACACTGATAATATACACATTCAACGCATTATGATCGATGGCGGTTCCGACATCAACATTATATCTTCCCATGCGTACAACCAAATGCACATCCCTGCCAATTACATGCATAATAACCTAGTTATGTTGCGTTCATTCAATGATGTCATAACTTTGACCCTTGGGACCATCATTATTGACATTTGCGTGGGCCTCCATACCATTCCATAATTATTCTATGTCTTAGAGAGAGAATTCTAGTATAACCTATTACTTAGTCGACCGTGTATCCATGTCATGGATTGTGTTCCTTGAACCTTACATCGTTGTGTAAAATTTGAACATGAAGGACATAACTATACCATTCTTGCTAACCCTTCACCATTCAAGAATTGTAACATGTTGTATAGACCCAATGATGTCCTTATACCAATTAAGGCATCTTTAACCGCCACCACCTATACTTCACCCATAACCCCTTCCACCAATGTTGTCGCTACCTCTCCGACACCTAACTCCTTTATTCCCACTGCAATCATAGCCTCTGCAGCTAACCCATCCACTTCTCAACTAACCAATTCTTCTTCTTATTTTTCACTTAGTAATTCATCCATTTCCACTACCCACATACCGACTACCAATCCCTTAGAAGGTGTTTTTCAATGTCTCACTCTGGGGAGTACCGCATGTACAACTTCAACACATTCCTTACTCCTCAAGAGTATAGTAACCTTCGCCAACATCCCCGCTATGATCACTGCATAGGTGAGGTTTTCCCTTACGGTCCTCCCCACCTCACACTAACTTAACGTATGGGGGACTTGATACTTCTACCTACTCTCCTGAGCCACCTACCCAAATGCGACCATTTTAATCTAACATTCAATATCTCACTAACCTCCACTTCACCCACACCTTCCTCCATCATTGTGCATGGAAGGGTTTTGGCTTTGGTTTCTATGAATAAGGCTGCCATACTATCATCTTGTGCGCCACACATAAACATAAAGACTGAAGTGTTATTGTCTTTTCTGAACCATCTTCTAAGAAAGCCTATGTCAAAATCATTGAAGATGACAATTTTCTTTCACCCCATTTATGAACTTCTCCACCTTCACTTATGGATTCTATGGATCTAGAATACATACCTCCTAACTATTTTTTTTTTGTGAACACCATTTCCCTAGAATCTCTAACTTATCAACAAGATGGATAGGCTCCCTCTTCTCTTCCCATCCTATATCCTGACATGATCGATGATGATACACCTTCTATTAACATCGTTCAATGTCAGGATGATGATTCTATTCTCACCTACCTTGGTGTGGAAGTTTCTTATATTCACCAGTCGTTTCCTTCTGAGACACAAACCATGTTAAATGAATCAACCATCGAAATCGATATTAACACTCAGGATGACCCACACAGTATAAAGATAGGCCAATCTTTATATGTTGCTGAAGAGGAAGATTTTACTTCTTTCCTCTGGGATCATAGAAATGATTTTTCTTGGTCCTACACTGATATTCCCAGTAGTGACCCAAAAATTGTGGTCCACAATATCATAACTATTCCTAAAGAAAAACCCATAAAATAGAAGCTGCATAAAATTCATCCTCACATTTCCCTTCTTGTTAAAGAAGAACTCCATCACCTTCTTTTGGTTTCCTTTATCCTACCCATTGATTATCCCCAATAGATCTCTAAAATCGTACCTATCACAAAAGTGATAGGGGGACTTTGCATTTGCATGGATTTCTATGACCTTAAATTAGCTTGCCCTAAAGATGACTTTCCTCTACTTAGTATTGACTAACTACTTGATCTCACTATCGGCCATGAGATGTTATCCCTCATGGATGGTTTCTTGGGTTATAACAAAATATTACTTGCCCCAGAAGATCAAGAAATAACTACCTTCATCACTCCTTTGGGGACCTTTTGCTATAGCGCTATGCCTTTTGACCTTAAAAACATTGGTGCAACATATCAGTGGGCTATTAATTATATCTTTCATGACATTATGCATTTCATATTGGAAGATTACGTTAATGATCTCCTTGCCAAATCCAAACATCGAGATGAACACCTTACCATCCTAGAGGTCATCTTGGAACGTCTCATCAAGTACTATGTTCACCTTCAACCTAAGAAGTGTGTCTTCATTGTTCTCTCTGGAAAGATCCTTTGTTTTATTATTTCTTTGTGTGACATAGAAGTTTATCCCGCTAAAATCAAAGATATTCTTAAAATTCCTCCACCTACTAACCTTCATCAATTACATAGTTTGCAAGAAAATTTGCAATCTATTCATCATTTTATTTTGTATCTTTCTAACTGTTACCACCCATTTCATCATCTCTTAAAAAAGGATGTCTCCTTTAAATGGGATGATGAATGCAAAAAATCCTTTAAGGCCTTAAAACAATACCTCCTGTAACCACCTGTATTCATTCCTGCTAAGGATGACCAACCACTTTACCTTTACATTTCTTCTACTGATCATTCCTTGGGTACCATGCTCACTCATTTTGACAAGAAACATAGGGAGCAAGTGGTTTATTAAATATTAGTCATACCTTTTTGGACTACGAAACTAGAGACACTCATGCCGAAAATCTCTTCTTATCCTTAGTTTTTGTCACCACTAAAATTGAACATTACCTACTCAACCACAAAACCTTTTATTTCACCAATACTGAAACCCTACATTACATATACACTAAGCCCTACCAAAATCAATGTGTTTCACGTTGGCTCATGCTTCTTGTATACCTATAACTCAAATTTATCCATAAAAAATATGTCAAATGACAAACCATCACTGACCAACTTGCAGAAGCACCTCTCTCTGGTAATCAATCGTCTAACTTTGATTTCCTTGACAAATCCATCGCTACCCTCTCTTTAGATGACACTATTTACAAGATAACCTTATTCTTCAATGGTTCCAAATGTCGGTGTGGGGGTGGTGTAGGTGTTATCCTCCTTCTTCTTGATGGTGGGACTATGCCAATACATTTCAAAATAGATTTTTATTGTACTAAAAATATCACCAAATATGAAGCACTTGTATTAGGTCTTGAAGCTGTCATTTCTTTATACATTAAATCAATTAATATCTTTGGTGATTCCCAGCTAGTTGTAAACCAAGTGAATGGTATATACCAGTGTCGTAATGAAATACTCCAAAAGTATAAACATCATGTGGATATACTTTTTACTACCTTTGATCATTTTGAACTTCAAACCACATTATGTTCCACTAACAAATTTGTAGATACCATGGCCTATATTTCTTCTTAGATCCCCGCTTCACCCTCCAACTTGAAAATATTTGTCACAATACAAAGGTTGCAAGCACCTTATTATCTATTTTGAGACTTTAACCTTATTGGAACCATTAAAACTAACCCACGTGACCTTTGGTATTAATAGTTTGCGTACTACCTTTCCCTTTTAATTCTATCTCCAAATCTTACTCGCAATGGACAACGAGCCTTTATCAAAAGTTTCTCTTGGTATGTCATCATGGGTGGTATTCTTTATAAATGTGGCTTTAACGGTATCCTCTTACGATGCTTTACAAGTTATGAAGTTCCCTACACCATCAAGGAAGTTCACGATGGAATTTGTGGAGGTCACTTCAGTGATTTAGCTATCACTAAATGCATTCTCCACCTGGGATATTCTTGGCCAAAATTAAACTGTGATTGTTGTGATTATGTCAAACATTGTGTGAAGTGCTAGCAACATGCTAATCTTCATCACACACCTAGTTACGCCTTACAAGTCACACAAGACCTTTGTCCTTTTTCTCAATGGGGTTTAGATCTTGTCGGAGAGATCAATCCTCATTCTTCCCAATGTCATCAATGGATTATAACTGCTACTCAATACTACACTAAATGAGTAGAATCCATGCCTCACATTTCTATGAAAGATGAGAAAATATGTGAATTCATCAACCATCACATCATTTGTTTCTTTGGTGTTCCTCACCGCCTCATCACTGATAATGGAAAACAGTTCAAAAACAAAACCCTACAGAAACTTTGTGATGCCTTTGGCATTCAACTCAGTTTTTATTCACCTTACTACCATAAAAAAAATTGCCAAGAAGAATCAAACAACAAAACCTTAAAAAAAATTCTTATGAAAGTAGTTGATGATACTGGAAAGGATTGGCATACGCACATTCCTTTTTTCTTATGGGCTTATTGCACTAGTATTTGTACCTCAATTGATTCCATGCCTTTCTCTCTAGTCTATGGTACAGAGGTTGTTATTCCTCTTGAAGTCCAAATTCCATCTCTTCGTATCTGACTCAAAGAGATGTTCAACGATGATGAATTTTTCCAAGACCTTATGGAAAAACTCGAGTTATTATACGAACGTTGTCTCAATGCTCTTGATTACCTCCAAATCTACCAATAAAGTATCAAACATGCCTACGATAAATGTTTCCATGAAGGAACCTTCCAGGTCGGTGACCTTGTCCTGAAGGAAAATCAACATGTAACAACAGAAGATAAAATTAAACGGGGAAAATTTTCTCCTAATTGGCTTGGACACTATATCATTACTCATACCTATGGATCAATTTCTCATCGTTTTTCTTCACTCGAAGGTAAACCTAAATTTGATTCCTGCAATGCCTTGCACCTTCGACCATTATATTTTTGAATCAAGTCCTATATCAAATTTTGTCTAGTTAAAATGCTCATCTCTTGAGCACCATTCACCTTCCATTTTATCTATTTTAAGGATCAATGACTAAACAAGAATCATGTGATTACCTGTCACTTTTCAGCCTTATCTTCAATATGAGTACCATGTCTCTACTCCTAGCATGTTTCTCATGGATACTTTCTATTGTTTCAATATGGAATCCCATGGTTGTTCATCAATTAAACCCTCTCTTTCATAGTTAACCTCTGTGTGCTATGGTTTTGTCTTCAACTCAAGAGCCTATCATTCTCTATAGTCTTGTCCATTACCTAAAAGTCCAAAAGTGAAACATTTTAAAAAGTAAAATGGGATTCAACTCCTTGAGTCAAACTTCCAGCAAAAAGATAACTCCTTCACAAAGGACATATAATCTTTCTATCTTGATACTATAAACAGACTGCTCCCTCGAAAGATAGCTATACAAAGCTATCCATAATGTCAATAGTCTATCATCAAAATAAGACTATTCTTGAAAAAAATAAAATAAAATATTTTGAAGCTTCCCGCATTGATTAGTTTCAAGAAGACCTCAAGGAGATAATCTACTCATCCCATATAGACTTCCCTCATTGATCAGTCTATAAAAACAAAAGCAAAAAGAAAAAAGATAACTTTTTCATCATGGACTTGCCTATTTTGATCTTGAGTCTCTTGCCAAATAGTCATGTTGTCTCACACTTGGTTACGTTAAAAACCAAATTTTTTTCACCTCATCACCTTTTCACCATAATTTCCTGCCCGCTCAAGGGAAATGCCACAAATGCAACATTTCATGATCATGTGACTTTCTTCACACTTATAAAAATCAATTATGCAACACCTTTAGGGTCATTACGTTCATAAGCCAATCTTTGGTATGATAGACTCATTAGGGTTCTTATCAATTTGGTGGTTTTTTTTCCACCTCTTACCATACACATTCTTCATTAGTTTTTTATTCTCCTATACATTACTAGACCATCAAAACCTACATTTTAAGGATTCCCCTTTCACCAAAATCACCCATGCCTAAAATCACCCATGCCTAAAATCACCTAAACTCAACCATGCCTAAAACCACGTAAACTCAACCATGCCTAAAATGACCTAAACTCAACCATGCCTAAATGACCCATAATCAAACATGCCTAACACCTACCAACCCATCCCTCTACCTTATCATATTCTTCCCTCACATAAGGGGGAACTACATCGGCCTAAGGCTCCTTTTCATTGGGGATATGTAGGAAACACTTCGAGGTCATGGGGCCCTTGGAGGTTAGCTCGGCCACACTTTACCCTTACCCATTTCACCCCTTTTTCTATTCATAGGCTATGTTATTTTTTCATTTTACACATAAACACTCAACAAACATACATACCTACCATTTTATCACATCATCAAAAAATCCAATCAATCATTTCATATTTCCATGACATAAAGTATTTGTAAATTTACACCATAACATACATATACATCATCATTTATTTTCCATACTACTAATAACTTGGAAATTAAATCAAACCCAAAAACATGACCAAACCATGTGTATACCTAACTCCATCATTCCTACATGACCTCGACTCAATCATGCCTAATTCACCTAGTTTCCATCAATACACAATAACAATGGAAATTAAAACTAAGTACCTCATTAATACATAAACATAATCAATTATATATAAATGAGAATTTTTTTGTATCAATACATATATACATAGATACAAATAAATACAAGTATCTCAAATCACTTAGATACATCTTCATTATCTTAAGCATGCAGACTGGTATAAATATCAAAAATCAAAACATTAATCATCTCAAGTGACTAAACATCACCCCACCTGATATCTTCTGGTCTAGTCTCGCCTGTCTCCTCCTCTCAACTTGTATGTCACCCTGCCAGCATCTCCGCACCCTCCATGGGTCTCAGCCGAATCTCCACTTGGCCCTCACCTGGGCCTGGCCTCCGTGAACTAGTATCCTCTCCTTGACCCTGTTTCTGGGCTCACCGACCCCTTGTGCTCTTTGATCTATGAGTGTAGGATCTAGTCCTCTCACTCATTGCCTATTGGGATCTGTACTCATCATACGAAGGGATATCTATACTAGCAGTCGTTAGGTGATCCTAATAAAAATGAGCCACATTCAAGGAATCCCTGAACCTCATTATCATCACCATCTAACGAGGGCGCCATAGGTATCACTACAACCTGTGAGCTCTGTCCTGGTAATACTAGCCTCACCCCCTACCCTGATCCTTTTCCTCCTCCCTGTACTGTTGGATCTTATCCCACTACATATGCTTATAGTATGGGACCCTATCCCTTGGCTTGTGGAGGTACCTATGCTACAAGATGGTCATGTAAGGTGATAAAATTTTCTTATGTAGAAGCTAGCTCACCCTAAAAACCTACTAAATGTACTTGTAAGGTGGCTACCAGTCCCCCATCTCCATCTCCACCCTACATAGGTGCCTATAAGGCCATAACCTGAGCCTATAAAATGGAAACCTATGCCTATGATTCTATCAACTAACCCTATAAACATGTGATCTACGCGTGAAGAGTGGCCACCTTCCCTTGCAATGCATCTATCTACACAGTGAATGTAGCAAGATCTGGCTACCCTAGCCTCAGTGGTGTTACCCATCATTATGCCACCCACCACTTCCTATATCCATCAGTGACTCCTGCATCATCAGTATACCTATCTACCGTCTTCTCCTCCTACCCTATTAGCACACTCAAACATGGTGGATACATGGGTCTCTCCATGTCATCATAATAGTATAGTGGAAAAGGTGGGAGTACATCCTATGGTAGCCCAAATTTCTGTCTAAATCTGTCTACAGGTATCATCTCATGCTCATCGGCACAATGCCCCTATATCCACCTCAATAGCTTGATCTCCTATAACTCCACCATACTTCTATAAGATGGAAATTCAACATAAGGTCTCTAAACAATGTCAACTCTTGAAATCCCCTCCAGCAACCGCCTATAGTATACAACATCATATGTGGCCCTAGCCACCATATGCTACCCAAAAAATGGTACCCAACGTCTATATCCAACTCTAAGAAAGATACCCCAAAAAAAATCATGTCCTGGCAAACTGACTGGCCACACACATACTCTGTGGCCGTATGCCCATGAGTGTAGTAAAAAAGTGTAGTACATACGGAATCACCACAATCTCCCATAAGCCCATAGTTCCCTATATTACTGAACTAGGAAATTTAGATCCCAAGGGTAGCGTATCCACTCCTCAATCATATCCTATAGTAACCCCATCAGTGCTCATGGGAATCTTACACCCTCAGATCCGGGTAGAAAAAAATAACCTACCACCTCTATCATCAATATGGATAGCCTCGTCGTAGGTTGCATACATGTCTCTATAAGTGAAACTCACACTTTGATACCTCAGCTCACCAAAAATAACCACTATGGGCTCCACCAAGGCCTCATAAGTAATAGAATAAACTAACTTGCCAACAATAAGAATTCATAGGATCTGGTACATGTCCTTTAGGGTGATGGTCATTTCACCCATCGGTAGATGAAAAGTGTTGGTCATTGAATCCCATCTATCGATGAGAGTGACCATCAAACTATGATCTCGATTTATACACCTATAACACTAGATCCTAATAAGTCCAACCTCAGTCATATGTGACCACTCATCCACAATCACGCTAGACCACATCTGTACTAAAAGAGGTGGTAGTTTTTCTTACATCCTCAACTGGTCTCTAACCTCTATCCACCAAAACACAACATTTTTAATACCTAACTACCTCCAATTACCTATTTCCCCTAAACCATACCCAATAATATTTATCATTCCCACCCCTTTCCCCTTCTCACCTACAAACCTACTAACCCTTTTCATCCTCACCCACTATGTTAGTTCATTTCACTTACTTACCTATCCAATGTTGCTACAATCACATGTTACCCTTAGCCCTCTACATACACTCTTCACCTATCCCTTTTTACCTATTTTCCTTTCATAACCTAGCCCTTCTTACCCATATTCTTCCTTAACCTTAACCAACACCGGTTTCCTTGACCATCACCAGTTTTCATTGACCATCACTAGTTTTCCTTGGCCATCATTGCTTCCATTTAACTAGTGTCAGTCACCTAAGACCTGATCGATGTCGCCCAAAAACGACCGATGTCGGCCAAACCTAGACCAACGTCGGTCTTTGTCGGGGCACCCAAAAATGAAAACTCATCCCCCCCCTTCTTCAAAATTTACAAAACTATCCTAAAAACTTCCTATAACTTACCTAAACTTACCCTACCATCATTTCCAACCCTCTTTAACTTATATATGACGTTCCTGCCCCTCATTTTCCTCAATTTTACCCACAAATTCAAAATTAAAATCCCATCCAAACATTTTGACCAAAACTGATTTCAACAAACTATTTCCAACCACATAACGGATTCAGATTGACTCCTACCTCATCTCTATGACATCTACATGGTGGCACATTTGGTCTTTATTCCGGTGGACCTCCCACACCTTCTCCCGCCTCTTCCATGTCAAACATAATGCCTCACCTCCAAATGAATCAAAATAATCGAATCAATCTCTGGGACCCACTGATTGAATGCCAATCACTCGCCATGTAACTCGCCAACTTAGTTCAATACCTCACCTAATTGTTTACCACCTTTCTTCATCTCCTCTATCATTTTCTACTAATGGAAAATGACAAATGATTTCGTAAAAAGTGGAATTTTACATTTTACCCACCAAATCGACATAATCGACGTTGTTCATGTCGCACCCTAGCCAAATGACATTGATTATACCCTAACCAGCATCAGTCACCTCCCCTTACCTTTTGACCAACCCACGTAATACCCATTTTGCCTAAAAAAATTACTGACACAATACCTTTTTACCTTTCTAACACCTATTATACCCTACCCACAAGCCTCAATTACCTATACATTTCCGTAATTACATTTAGGGACATGTTATTTACCTATAATATGGCCTTACCTGTGCCATGACCTATATACCTAGCCCTGAACCACCTTTTGTGACATTGGAATTTTTGTACCTGTTATACCTTGCAATGTTGTTACACATGGTGTTTAGCCTAATGACCTTACCTTTCCTATTGTCTTGTTGCTTATCCCGATCAAACATTTGATGTACTTGATTATACCTAAACATTCATGAACCTAACTTAAGTTGTGTTTCTGGACCATATCATGTACCCTAGATACCTGAAACACTTCAACCTTGTTTGGATAAACCTATCGACCCTGGTTGACGCAGAGTTTATAAGCTCTTCCACTTGGTACCATGTCACAATCTATACATGTGCATGTTTTCGATTTCCGTTACCCAATATAACCTTACCCATTACCCACAGTGACCATACCATTACCTATAACCCACCTACCCTCACTTTCTTCACTTACCCATTTATCAAACCACTAATTAACTCTTTCTAACACCTCATCAACTCCTTGTTTGAGGGGGATCACCTCCACCCACACTTGAGGAAACCTCACCTTCAACCCTACTTGGGGAAACCACACTCTCACCTATACTTGGGGTAACCACTTCCTATTTTTGTCAGCATTTCTTACCAAATACAAGCTACGTAACAAAAAGGGGCAAATGTAGACACCAAATTTAGGTCACACTCCCCTTAGTACCTTTTCAATTAGTTAACATAACGTGTTCAAAATAACCATGACCGCTTTACCCCAAATTCATATTAATTTAATTATTTATAATTGAATTAATTTCCATCCTCACATTATTTATTAATTTAATTACTTTAATTAGGTTAATTTACACCTCACCCAGCCGCATCACCTAGACACCTCACCATGAACCTATTCTTAGCCTATTAATTAACTAAGACTCGGTATTTACTTATCCTAACCAACTAGGACTTAGTCTAACCCTAACATTAAATTCCTATACTTTTTCCAATAACACCCCCACTTATCAAAGTGTTAACCATCACTTGATACCCAGACTGACAAGAAGAGCATGCCAAAAATAGTCAATATCTACTATTTTTTGTAAATGTAGGATTTCCCGCCCTAACTGACATCGGTTAACCCACAACCAACACTAATCACCTTGATCGTCATCAGTTACCATATATACATTTTGCAACCCTTTTCCCAAGTTGGTTACTTCAATTTTTTGAGAGAGCTATTTACATTCAAGCAAAAACCAAATGTTTCTCAACATTAAGGCAATTAAATACATTCAGCCAGAGGCCCAAACAAGTACCTGAGACTAATCTAAAGGTAGTTTCATTCACTGTAGCACTCCAGAAAGCATTGTTACAAAATTGATCACTAATTTCTTCATAGATCAACCATCACCATCCTTCACCCACCAAGCTTGCATATATAAGTAAGTGCAATTGATTTTGCATCATTTCTATACTTACTTAAATAGGTTCTTTATCTTTTTTTTACTAGATATTTCTCTTCCCTATATTCCTCCATCCCCAACTTCCTACCCATCTACCTATCTAGCCACTCCCATCCTTCCGGATCTCCCTACCTATCCTTTATACCTTCCTGAGTCTTCCTAGTATTATTACGAACCCAATCATCCCTCCTTAACTCTCTGTACAATCATAAAGAATCCAAAAATTACCTTTTATCAACTTTCACCATATTGCCCCTACCAACAGCGGTTACCTTAACTGTCGTCAATTTCCTCTTCACCGACATTGGTCACCTGACCGATGTCGGTTATTGTGTCTCCTATTAGACTTTCACTAAAATTACCTTAACACCCAAAAAACCTCATAGGACCTGACCAAAACCTAATACCCTACCTCCTACCTCATCACAAACCTTCCCATATCTTTTTGTAGACACAGAGAGAGCTTAGACACATGATTTTACATTATTCCATTACCCATAATAATCAAGATCAGTCATGTTGAATTTTCATCGGTCATACCTTAACCATCATCAGTTATACCCTAAACAACATCAGTCTCTGTGACTGGTAAATTTCCCTAACCCAGCAAGATCCCCACTCATCCTAAAATCAATCACAAAATTTCAAGCCTTACCCAGACCCATCCTGTAACCCTCACACCACCTGCCCAACCTACAACTTGGCCACGTACCTTCATCAATTTAATTATTAAATCATCTAATTGGATTAACATTGATAGTAATCTGAGATACCTATATCATAACACTAGTGTTAGATTATTTTATTTGGACTTTCATTTATTTGATCTTGACTTATACATATCTGTGGATTAACAACTGTCAAGGAAGTATCACACATCTTGGACCTAGTTCACGCTAGGCAATACACTAACCTTTTGTTATTAACTATGTTTTGTGGTCTTGTTTTACATTTCAGGTAGTTCCTCTTATCCAAAAGGAAGCTCACACAATCAAATTGGATCAGGAAATCATATTCGCATGCACAACTTTTAACCAACATTACAATAGGTATTCCTCCTTGGCCTATTTACTCTTATGTGTTTCATTAATCTACTAAGAATCTGGTGAAACATGAAGCAAAGAAATGTGGTAAGAAAATCATGCATGGCAGCAATTAAATTTTTTTCACTAAGGATAAGAATATATAATTAGTCTTTTTACATGCTCGCAATTACATTTCCTATTTTCTCTTTGTTATAAAGTAAATATTTAAATTTTCTATATGAAATAAAAATTGTAACTAAATGTCATACAGAACAATCCTTAGACCTAAAAATTTGTATGTTCTGAATGTTTTTCCATCTTTTGTTGGTTTTTTTATGACTTTCCTTGTCATCACTCGAGTTATTATCCACATCACGTGGTGATTCATCTCGCATAGTGAGATCATATGTCTTAGGAGTTATATGGAACATGACATATTTTGTCATAGAATCTATCATTGTCATTAGCATCAGCATCATCATATGACTAACATTCCCTACTTGGAATTGTAACTACTCCTTCCCTCTTGAAGGGAATGATTTTCCAGGCACAATAATTACACTTCACTCCCATATGTACCCTCTTTTTTGATGTATGAGAATGAGTAGAATTTTTTTTCCTTATGCATGATTTTCCATTTTTGTTCGATTCTTGTTTATTACGTGGAGCATTCACATCACCATTGGAGTGAAACTACTTTGATGTGAATGGGGTTCTGAATTGATCCTCGTATAACAATCTTTCATGGTATCAGAGCTCTTCTTCGGTAAATGTGCACTTGGTATTTTCAGTTGCTCGTTACTTCTAGTTTTTATTTTTTCACTTATCGTGTAAGTTGATGTTCATTTTATTAGAATCATGATAGCTGATATTAATAGTTTGTTATTTTGAGATTATACATTTTTCAAGGTTTGTGTATTCGCAGGTTTAGGAAATTCACCACCATATTTAGCTAGTTGTAGCTAAATTTGGATGGAAAGTAAATCTAGGGGTTGGTTCTTCATATTTGGTCTTATCAGTAATTTTTAATTAAAAGTGAATTTTTTAAAAAAATCTATGTTTTAGACCTATTCTTGTCCTTTCCTGTTGTTTTTCACTTCCTGGTTTCCCCCCTCCTCTTTTCTCCTTCATTGTTTTCCTTCTCTCCATCTTATTAGCTCGGTTCTTTACTCAATTTGGCAAGTTGAGTTCTGCAGTGAGTTGGGGGTCGATTTGTTTGGAATTTGCATTATTGTGGTGATTTGTTGGTTTGTGGGTTGCATTGGTTTATGCATGTACCCAATTTATTTACCTTTTGCATCGTCGAGTTGTCTTATTTGATTTGGATTCTTTCTTTATTTCTAAATGTGTTTTGCATGTGGGTTGTGTTGATTTGGTGGGTCTCCTTTCCTTATGTTTGTATTTTCTGAGTTACATTATTTACTTCTAATTTTTCATTGTTGTGAGTGCATCCCTGCTTCACATTGAGTCACCATCATCTCTCTTCCTACTCATTCGCCAATGTGTGCCCATGTAGCTCACTCATCCTACACTACACTGAACATTGTCATGTTCTTTCTATTGATCCATTGGTTGTTTCAACTTTGTATCCTTCTCACTTTCCCCCTATGTTCCGTTAGAGTCATTGTGTGCCTAGATGTTACTTTCCACCTGCTCCTCCCCTGCCTTGAGCCCAGATCTCTCTATCATGCCTTACCCACATGGCTCTTCTCCACGTTGCATGTCATGTTGGTCATCCACCCCACTAGGACCTTAATCAATCTGTCCACCTAACTCTTTGACTGTGTTCTACCTTCCCTGCCTTATTTTTCACTATGTATGTTTTCGAAATGTTGTAAATTAAAAGTGAGTGTGTTATATTTAAAGTGGGGTCATGGTTTATTAAAAAGTGGGTTGATTTTTACTATGTGGTTTGGGTTTGTTTAATTAAAGGGGTCGGGGTTTCTTTTAAGGCAAGTGTTAATTTATAATTTAGGTCTAATTCTTATTAAGATCTAATTTAATTTAAAAGGTGGATTAAATAAATTGATCTTAATTAAGGATTTTTATAATTTAATTATGCATCGAATTTTTTAAATAGGATCTTTTAAAATTAAATTATTATCATTTAATTAAAAAAATTTAATCACTTTTTAGTCCTTTTAATATTTAAAATTAGGTTAATTGGAAAAATTAAAAGTATGATTTTAAATGTTATTATGAAAGTTTTGCTACTAATCCTTGTTTGAGTGTATATAATCATATCTACCATTTACTTGCCTTCCAAGATCCCTCACTACGTCCTGGAGCTCATGGAAAATTTTAGTGGCTAATATTCGTAATTTGGCTAATAAAAGGAATTCTATAGTATGAATTTGACTATTTTTAGGACCATAGTAGTGCCCATGTTTTAACCAAAATTTCCACAAAAATTAATTTGTCCTATACGAATAGCCAACAGATTTCCAATCCCAACTTATGTTTTTTATTGAATCGCCATGTGATCAACAAGAAGATATTTTAAAATATTCCTTGATTACCAAGAAATCTATAGAACCTTCCTGTTCATTTGGTATCATTCACCTACATGCTTGGGAATTTTTTGTTTAATTTGATTAAATTTTCCATATATATATATATATATACACACACACACACACATAGATCTATATTGTAGAAACTAATCACTAAGTGAAACCCAATCACTTCAAATAGGGCCAAAATGCTAACACATGTCCCCATTGATGCTCTTTAACAACACCATGTGTCTCATTCCTTAGTTGTCACATGTCCTCCATTGATCGTTGACCCAAGGTCTGACCCCAATTCTAGACCTGAAATTTATATTAATTATGGCTTATTCCATGGGCTTTAAGTTCACCAAAATCCTTTGGTTGGGATATTTCCAGAATGGTGACACGTGTCATGTCTTTGAAGGGATTTTGGATGTTTGGTGGAGTCTCTATTGCTAGTGGGTCTTTTAAATTTGGCGGACTTCCAAATGTAAAGTGGTACTCTACTTGCAAATAATGGCTATGTCTATAATATGATAAGTTATCCTTCATTCGCCACTCCATAAAAAATTTCCTTCAAAAATATATCCTATTTCATCAATGCCACAAATGTTAATTTTAGGTAATTCATCAACCCAACGAATCTAGTTTAGACCATATTCGCCATGATTTCTATAAGTTTTTTTCAGGGGGTTTCCTTAAAATTTTACCTACTAGAGGTCTTCAAGACTCATCTCAAATCATATTTTTATTTGTATCACCCTTTTTATTTCTTATAGAATAGTGAGCACGTCTACCACAATTTTATGACAAGGGTGTTTCTGTTGCAACGTGTGCCTCTTTTTCTCACACGTGACTATTTTTTCTCCTCTTCTATTTTGTTTATCTCATTTTATTCTTTCTAATGGTGTCAAATTTTTTCGATCAATTAAAATTGATTATGGTCTCAACACTTGCACATTATTATGTTGATTACAATGTAAGTGACAGATTGTTTCACGATGCACATTCGCACCTGATTGTAATCAACTTACTAAACTATAAATTTCACAACTCAGGGGATGATACTATTTTTTTGGGGTGGTTTTGTTTCTTTTTTCCTTCTTCATTCCTTATTTCTCTCTCGTCATGGTGGATGATCTTTCTATTCCTTTTCTCACATTGTTCAACTTCTTTGAATGGAGATTTAAAATGGTAATGAAACTAAGGGTTAAAGGGTTATTTCGCATCACCATGGGAGTTGATACTGAACCTAATGATGAGCCTAAAAAATCTAAGTGGTTGAACCGATGTGACAAAGCCTTAGGTCTTCTTTATGTGTTTGTTTCTCTTGACTTTATCTTCCACATTGAGCCATTTTATACACCTGATGAAGCATGGAAAATGTTGAACACTGTGTTTGGACAACAAGATGACATGAGAGAACATGAATTGGAAAATGAACTACTACGATTAAATCCTGGTGAATTTGAAAAACCCATAGGCCTTCATCTCAAAGTTTTTCCACACTAGATTTCTTCAACAGGAATGTAAAGTGGAGAAGAAATACTCTTAGTTGATCTTGTCGATTCTTTCTAAGTTAGGTCGCAAATACTTCGTCTTCTCTTAAACTTTCCACACTAGGAAATCCACCTTTGGGAGTACTTGGAAAATTACCTCATTAGACATTTTTTCATCCCAACCCATTCGAGAATAGGAAAAAATCACTCAAATGAGGACTCTAATATCCAAGTCACATGCTCTTGTGGAAATTAAGGGTAAGGAAAAGAAAACCAAAAAAAAGAAATATAAAAAGTACTAACCCAAGAACACCCAAGCCTAAACCAAGCCTAACATGAACACTTCAACTTCTGATCCCTAAGAAAAGAAGGAAGAATGTAAGAGTTCCTATTGTAATAAGTCTAGCTATGAAGAGCATCAATGTATGAGAAAAAAAATTTATCACTTAACTCATTTACTTGATAAAAATAAAAAAATTGTTCCTTAGTCTATCAAACAAAATGCTCTGAAGGTTGAGTCTTCCAAATCAAAGGAGTCTAAATTTGAGAATAAGAAAGGAAACACCCTTGTATCTAGAGCAACTCCTTCATTGACATGGATTATCGATTCCATTTCCTTGCACCACATAGCCTCTTTGCATGTTAATTTATCCAACATTGAACCATGTGACATGTCCCAAATCACGTTGGTTAATGACATTATAGTTTCAGTTTCCGATAGTGGGTTGGTAGAGATGGATTGTGGAACATTTAACCAAGTTTTGAGTTTTCCCAATCTCCTATCAATTTACCCAATCACTCACCTTAGTAAAGGAATGTGAGTGGAATTTTGTCCTAACTTGGTGATTATTTGTGGGCTTCAAGATGACACTATAGTGATTGAGGGAAATGTAGATCACCATGTATGGTTTTATACCTTTTCCCACTTTACTTATTATTTAACACCTACTGCCTTACTCACTCATACAAATGAGGTTAGAAAACTACAACATGAGTGTTTTGGACATCTTTACTATCGTTACCTTGAACAATTGACATAAAATGAAGTGGTCAATGGGTTTCCCTATGTCATGTTTTATAAGGGTATTTTTGAAGGTTGTGCCCTCAAGAAGCACCCCAAATAATTTTTTTCTAAGGGAAAATCCTGGAGAGCTACTTTTCCTCTGGATATTTTTTATAGTGAAATTTGTGTCCCTTTCCCATATCCTTCATTTACTAGAGATCTATATCCACTAACCTTCATTGATCACTTTTCATGTTACACTTAATTGTATTTTATTAACCTAAAGTCTAAAGTTTTTGATCATTTTCAAGACTTTAACTCTCTTGATGAGAAACAAAGTAAAAGGTATATCAAGGTTATTTAAACCAAAAATGGAGGCATGTATGTGAACAATATGATCAAAGATTTTTGTACCTCTGAAGGGATTTCTTTACATTGTACAGTTACTTACAACCCTTCACAAAATAGAGTTGTGGAAAAAAATAACCAAACGCTTAAGGAGATGTTCATTTCTATGGTTCACTCGAAATCCCTTCCTTCATAGTATTAGGCTGAAGCAGTGAATTGTGCTTTCTACATTCATAACCATGTTCCACACAAGGCTGTAAGAGGGATGGAACCCTTTAAATATTTATTTGGATGAAAGAATGATGTTGACCACTTTCAAATCTTTAGATCCAATGTTATGTTCTAGATTCCCAAAAATAAACACAAGGCTTTGGAACCACAGTCCAAATGATTAATTTTTTTAGGGTATCCTAATGGAGTGAAGAGGTATAGATCATTGAACCCTAATACTCATGATATTTATATTACGATAATTTTGAAGTTTGATGAGTCATCTTTGAATTCTACTTATCGACCCTCTAAGGTTATTTTGTTCTCTAATTCTAATTCTGAATATTTAGATTATGATGTTGTTGAGCATTTTCCTTCTCTTGATCTTTATTATCCTCCTAATCCTCCTAATCCTCATGCTTCATAATCTTCCAATTATAATAGTAGTGATGATGAGGACTATATCCCTTCTCACTTGAGTGAAGAATCTTCCGACTCTACTACTAATCCTCCTGGTCTTCGTAGAGCTAGCTAGACTTTACAGAGTGTTAGAGAATGAGATTGGATATCCTTCAGATTAGATATGTACATGAGCTCAGCTCATAATTCCTCAGACCCTACTCTTTCTTTTCCTCTGCATTTCTAACCCTCAATATTTCCAAGGGGATTATAGGATTCTTGAGTGGGATTCTACTATGGATGAGGATTATTCCTCACTCATGAAGAACAATGCTTGGGATCTCACCCCTCTTCAGAAAGGAAGAAAAATTGTTCAGTGCAAATGGGTGTACTAGATAAAGTATTGCACCAATGGAGAAGTCGAGAAGTATAAAGTGTGACTTGTAGCTAAGGGTGTTTTCCAGGTAGTTGGGGTTGATTAATCATAAACCTTTGTTTTGGTTACAATTTTGACTTCCATTTGAATAACCCTCCGCATCGCTGCCCCAAACAGATGGGAAGTCCACCAAATAGATGTTAAGATTGTCTTCCTTCATAGGAACCTAGAGGAAGATATCTACATGGAATAACCTTCAGGTTATGTCCATGATCCCTCCTTCATTTTAAAGTCAAATAATTATCTCTACAGACTTAAACAATCCCCTTAGGCTTGGTATGACCAATAAGGAATCCTTTCTACTTTAATTAGGGTTCACTCAGCGTTACTCTGACCCAAATGTTTATATTATGTGGTAGGATGACTCCATGCTCATGATTTTTCTATATGTTGATGAATTTTTGATCTTGGGAAGATCTTCCTCTATCATCGATTTTGTGAAAACTACCTTGGCCAATAAGTTATCCATGCCTAACTTAGGCTTGTTTCATTTCTTTCTTAGGATCCAGATTTCACAATCTAACTTGAGACTTTTAATTTTGCATCCTAAGTGCTTCCTTGATTTGTTAGCTTGGTTTCACATGTCTTATTGTAAGCCTTCTCCTACACATTTCCTTTCCATGGTTAAGTTCGTATCATATTTATCTACTCCCTTGGTTGCTGGTACCCTTTATTGATAGTTTGTGGGGATCTTGATTTACCTAACTCAAACTCATCTCGATATATCGTATGTTGTTAAAACCGTGTACATATTTATGTAGGATCCTCATGATTTACATTAGAAAGAAACAAAGTGGATCCTTCACTATTTTTGTGGCACTCATACATATGACATTCACTACATAGGAGGGACAAATATTAACTTGATTGGATTTATAGACTCTGATTGGGTCGTTGATCTATATCATCAAAAATATACCTCAGGCTATAGTTTATCTCTTGGTTTGGGTCTTTTAATTTGGTCTAGCAAGAAGAAGAATGCAATTCCCATATCATCTATAGAGGTAGAGTATAGAGGAATAGTTAATGCTACCACACAATTTATTTAGTTATAGGGTATCTTGAAAGAGTTTGGTGTTCACTTTCATCTGTCTACCATTATCTATTGTGACAACATAAGCACCATCTCAATTATCATAAATTTAGTTCATCATCAATGGATGAAGCACATTGATATCGACATTCATTTCATTCAGGAGGTTATGCATGAAGACATCACTAACTTGCAGTGTTGTCAGATTTTTGATCAGGTTGCAGACATATTCACCAAGTCCTTAACTGAGGCAAAGTTTCTTCACTTGCGGTCTCCTCTTAGGATGAGGTCTGTTGCATCCACTGATATTCTTCAGGATTTCTAGTTCTTCTCCACTTCTTATTTCTAGAGAGATATTGTTTGTATGTGGGTATCTTATCAGGCCTTTAGTTGTTGGGCCCCATTCATATATTTTTCTTATTTTTCTAAGGGAGTTCTTTTAACGTTCTGATTTTCCATGACCTCTACCTCAACTTTGATGAAGGGGGTGTGTTGGTATGTCTGACTTGCCTCGTCATCACTTGGGGTATTTTCCACATCACATGGTGAGTCATCTCACTTAGCAAGATCATAGGTCTTATGAGTTATATGACATAGGGCATATTACGTCATATAATTTTTCATCGTCATATTTTTAAGTGTTTTCATAGGACTTATATCCCCTATTTGAAATGGTAACTCTGTCTTCCCTCTTGAAGGGAATGATTATCCATGCATGAGAGTTACACAACGGTCACATATGTACCCTCTTTTTTATCTATGAGAATGAGTATACCTATTTTTTTTCTTATGAATTATTTTCCATTGTTATTCAATTCTTGTTGATTACTTAGAGCATTCATGTCACCATTGGAGTGCTAGGGTTTCGGATTGATCCTCATAGAAAAATCTTGCATCTTTCATGTTAACAAAGAGTACACTTGAAAGAATATGGTCTTGGTGTCGCCTCTTCTTTTGCTTAATATAGGATTGCATAGTTAAAAAAATACGTAAAAGTAATAACATGTCTTTTGAAATAACCCTTTGATGTTGGTTTTCATCTATACTTTTGTAACTTAGCCATCTTCAATGAGATGGCATTCTTAAAATTTCAAAAATTTGTAATTGTTTTTTACTTATGCATCATGAGCCTCCTCTTTTTTATGGTTCTTTTATATATATATATATATCGGAACCAAATAAATATGCTAAGAAAACTTGCTTGTGAATAATTCAAAATTTCTCATTAAAATTACGACTGTATAGTTGTTCCTTAAATTGAAATCTTCATTGAGAATAAGAATTTATTCTTCCAAGAAAATGCTCAAAAATATTTGTCTTCAAATATTTTAGTCTCGATGTTGCCTTTTTCATTCTTTTATATACACTTACATAGTTAACAAATATGTAAAATCCATAACATATTTTTTCTAATAATCGATGGATGTGTATTTCCATGTATACTTTAGTAACTTTCTCATTTTTTAGGACCTTCACATTCACTAGATTTTACTTGTTATTTCTTTTCTAGTGGCATTCTTAAAATTTTCAATATTTGTAGGTCATTTTTGAATTATGCAATATGACTCTCCTCTATTTTTCGGGAGGCTCAATTTTGTGGTTTTTACTATATGAAATATTTTATATACATTTTTAACAAAACAAAATTATATTATGTTAATTTAATATTCCAATTAACTATAATACTTTTTATAATTTATTGTCTCAAAGTGTAATTATTTATAACCAACAACTTCTGAAAAATCAAAAAAATCTCTTTCATCACATCTTTATTCATTTGAAATACATTTATATAGTCTTGCGTGCATTTTAATTGTTTTTTTATTATTACTTTCTCTAAGTTGGATGTTATACATTGGCTCATAATTGTGTTTTATTGTAAATTAATAATTTGAAGTTTGTTTATGGAGAAATTTAGATTTTGTATATGGATGACATGGAAAAAAATCTATACTTCGATAATAGTTTATTTTACAAACACATTTTTCCATTTGTGCTCTATATATGTGTGTCATTAACAATTTTTCCATTGATTCTTTCACATATCTTCATCTCAATTCTGTGATTATTTTATAGGAAGTGTGGCAACATTTCCTTTTTACTCCTTTTTTTCCCCCTGATTTTCCCTTTCTTGAAGCTTGCTTCGAATAGTTCAATAAATTAACCATGATCGCAATGTTCATATTTGATTGTAAAAAATTGTTGCATGCATTTGATCTTGTTTTGGAGGAAAATTATAGTTTCTCCTAATTTAATTTAATGGTGATTGGCTTGATAACTAGTTCATGTTTTTTAATCTTTCTAAATATTCATTTCATGACCATTAAAGTTTGATAAAGTTTCAATCTTGTATCCCTTCACTTTATCTTTCCCTCATCACAGATAGCATTCTGTCATAGGTAGACATTGTCCAAATGGTGGTTGGTTAAGCTACTATTGAACCAACATTACAGTTATTTAACCTCGAAACAATTCATTTGAATATCACATCTAGAATGCAACACCGTGTACACCTTTTTGATGGAAATCACTTTGAGATGACACTACTCCCTAAGTTTGCAAGCCATATCCTTGAGAAACAAATGAAAAACAGACCTATTATAAATTTTTGTAAGTTCCTTTGTATAATGGTCAAACATGAATTGTAATTTGATGGTTGTAGGTCAGGAGTAATTTATAATTATCAATGGAGCAAAAAGGCTATACATGCATAGAGGATCATATTAGAATTCAAGGGGCACGCGTAGTATAGATATAGGCACATGTGTGAGGTTGCATGCATGCATTTAGAGACTAGGGACTTAGCCAATTTTCCATAATGGATAAAAATAGAAAAACAAAGTTAGAGTGTCGCTCAAGTAAAGATCTGGGAATAGATAAAATCATGAAGACTTAGCGGAAAAGCAAGGGAAAAGAAAGAACATGTGGAATAGAATAAAGTACATGCATGAATCAGTCTAAATATAAAATTTAAAACATGTTTTATATCCTATTATTAGCACAGTGTAAAATCATGTAGCCTATTTTTGTACACATGTCTATTATTAGGAAATTGCATGAAGTGGTGAAGGGAAAGTTTCCTTTTTGCAAAGAGTTCTCTTTTGGGGTGTGTGTGTGTATTAGAGTGAAGTATGGATGGAGAGCTCAGCAGACTAGGGTTGAGTCTAAGTAAGAGCGCACATGGTCCAGTGCATAAGTATAACAAGATTATTATAATCAGCTACTTTGTTATGAATTTGATTAATAGTTGTAATGTAAAATTGTGTTTAGATTGCTAAATTGACTATGTCTGAATAAGGGATAATGGGAATACAAATGTTGTTAATTATTCTTATATTGATTTGGTTTTCTTATTATATGTGTTTCCAATTTCTAGTGATATGATGTATCTTTCCATGTGGATGGTTATAATTATTAATATGTATGCTAACATTCTGATAAGAAAAACAAAGAAGAGACTTGTGGTTACGTGCGCTTCGGGTGACCATCTAGATTCCTCTAGATGTGGTGCCAATGCACATAGCTCTGGTTTGGGTAAATGAAAGGAATACATTTTGGTTCCATTGTTAGGACCTCTTTTCAAGTTTTCTACTAGGATGCTGCATGAAAATGGTGTATCAAATTTCTTTGAAGAGTATTGATAGATGGATCGAAGACAATCAAGATGCTTTTGTATAGAGATATAACACTAGGATGGGTTTTTACATGTAAAAATGGGTATTAAAAAATATGTATGACTATTTGTATGAGACATTCTTCATATTTTTCCTAGATGAATTGTACCAGTGGTTGGCAGCTTACATGGAAAATAGGGGTCTTCAAATATGAAATTCATTTTGGAAGCAAGAGGAGTACCTGACACTTTCTGATTCAGACAAGACTTAGAATAAAGTTGTGGATCATTGGTGGGAAGGTGTTTTAATTAGATATATTTTAGAGTACACAATTTCTACATACTCTTTCATGGAGGAACCATATTTTTGGTTCTTACGCTAGCTAAGAGGATCTTATTTGCATGTGATACCCTTAGCTATCAAGATCTTGATGTTAGAACTGTGAATGGATAACTTACCTATGGTGAGATAAACCCCCACTGTATGATGGGGAAAGAGAAGGTTTGGGAAGGATGGAAAAGGCCCTGTAAGAAGAAAGAGAGAGAGAGAGAGAGAGAGAGAGAGAGAGAGAGAGAGAGAGGAAATATTTCTCAAGTATAATGAGGAATGATAGAGGGAAGTGGATGAAAAGTTTAGATCAAGAGAAATGATGATTGACAGAAGTGATGAGATCCCCATGGAAGATAAGGAGCCATAATATCATGTCCTCCCAACATTGGGAAAGAATAGTAGAGAGACCCCATCAACCTCTGTTGAGAACACATCAGAGGATAGAATAAGGACCATGTGTATGTATCTAACCAAGCCTCACTACCAAGCCCTTGTGGAACATGTTCCAAATCCAGAGGTAGTTATTGAAGAGAATCATAGTGAAGGTGAGCAAGCATAATATCCATGTTGGGTAGGAGATAAAGGTAGGCATATTTTAGTTACTTCTCAGGATGTGCAATAGATTAGGGATGCAAATATGGCAGCACAATAGGCACCATTGTTTGGGATAGGTAATTTTGGAGGAATTTTTTATAAGTGTGTCATCAAGACAGAGTATTTGTTTTCAAACCATTAGAATAAATCCTATAGGTTTTGCTATAACATAGATAGTTGGTGTCCAGTTTAGCATAACAAGTGGGACATAAGGAAGTTAATCTATTGGAGCATAGGTCACGAAAGGAGGTACAGGAGGCTCAGGTCAGCCACCACATGAAGGAAATATTGGTGGAGTTTCAAGTTATAGATCTATTCCTAACCTAGGGAAAGTCCCACCACAACAGTAACCTCCCCGAAAACCACCCCAGAAACCTTCATAGTAGCAACAAGCACAATAACAGACACCCCAAGTTTTATTTGAGATGTGTCTTCAGTTTCTAGAGTATAGAGGTGTGGAAGATGTTGTTGAGCATGTGTACAAGTGTGAATTGTTATGGAGAACCAAGGGTATAATATTCTTTGACAGAAAGAAAAGCCACTTTTCCACCACACTTCAACACACTTGGTATAGGAAGTATGATCCACACCTAACTATGGTAGATTATGATGCATTATGGACCATGTTTTTTTGCTGAATTCCATATTCTATAGTTCAAGTAATAGAGTATTAGCGCACTCAAAGAAATAAAGCAGGGATTATCTGAAAGTGTAAGGGAGTATGATGCATGGTTTAAAACTCTATTGTCCAAAATATATTATGATAACCATCAGATTCAAGATGCATAGTGGTTTATTGGAGGTTTGTTGTCTCTTGAAAGGCTTTATTACACAAAATATACAAATATCCACATGAGGCTTTGGAATCATCTCTGTGCACTGAAGCAGTTGAGAGTGTAGACACTAGAGTGATCCATTTTCTTGAGGCAAAAATAAAAACTATGGATAATCAATTTGAGAATATTTCTACCAATTCCACACATGAGACGTGTAGTGGGTTATGGTGCACTAATTACAAAGTAGTGGGACATATAAAGGATATTTATCCATGCAAGACTATGTGCACACTATTACAGTATTGTGATATTTTCTACAAGAATCATGATGTTCAGATTTATCCCCTCTTACAGAACACAATGATGAAGAATATATCCATGTATTGCAAGATTTGTGATGCATGTACCCATGATATAAAGTATTGTCATTTGATAGACAAAACTCATGAGGTATGCGAGACTGGATTCCCCCCATCAGGTTTTGGTTGTGAAGGATGTGATCAATTTGGCCGAATCAATCCTAGCAATTGGATCACCCCCTAAATTTGGTGAGCAAACCATGGTGGCTAGTAGCTCCCAAACACAGAAATCCCAACCTAATGAAGGGTGAAACAATGGATGTGGTGGGTTTCAAGGTCAATATATGAGAAAATGTTGTGATGGTAGAGGAAGAAAACATGTGGAACCTGTTAAAAATGTGGGTCCCTAGATCATTACCAATGCAAGTGTCTCAAGAATAAGGTATGTGCATATTTTGTAAAGCAACATAAGGTTGAGGAATTCCTTGATCTCTATGATCATATGTGCAAGAAAAAAAGGACAAAGGTGTGGGGATTATAAAGGTATAGTGTGTGAAGAATGAGCAATGGGAATGTTGACTAGATAAATAAATTCCTAAGTATTAGTGGCACATGTTGATAGCACGCATAGGAAGGGGGAGCATAGGTATGCGCAGAAGTTCAACAGATAAAGGGCATGCCGGGAGATTAAGTGGAATGAGGCATGAATACTTGGATGACATGTAAGGTTATTTTGGGAAAAAGAAAAATTTTAAGTGTCATTAAAATCTGAGCCAATAATAATATGTGGATCTAGAGTTAATTATAGATGATCTATTATTAGGCAAAGCTTGCATGCTTCCTTAGTTGATTTTATAGCGATGCATGGCTATTTTGAGCATGCAACCTATTTTGAGAGTGCATGGGTGATGAAGGGAAAGTCCCCACCCCCTATATATATGTATTGATTTACATGGTTTTGGGTGACTGAGGTAGACAGAGAAAAAAAAATATTTTGTTGGAATGATTTTTCATGCATGACGCTATGATGGTAATTATGATGTATTCAGATACTGGTTTTGTCATGACTTAATATAATGGGTCTTTATGGATGGATATTGATTTTTTATGTTACTTCTCATGTCTATTTTATGGTGAATCTGGTATTAATCCTTATGTGTTCTACATGTTTACTTATAATGTGTGTTACCAATTTGAGTTAGAGATCCTAATTGCTAGAATGGGATATTCACTTCGGGATTTGGTTATTATGAACATACATGTTAACACCATGGTAAAGAAGTAACAAAGTGGGACCTGTTACCTTTCTATCTGAGTGATGTGCTAACGCGTATAGGGTTTGTGTGGGAAAAGAAAACTACATTTTGGTTCCATTGTTGGGACCTAATTTCAAAAAAGCTTATCAAAATGTTGCATGATGATGGTGTATCGGTTTACTCTTGTAGCTATTGAAGATTGTGTTATTGATGGAAAAGATCAATTTGCACATAGATATGGTTCTAGACCATATTTCAATACACATGCATAGGTTGAAGAACATCTTTATCATGAGCTTTATGATTCCTTATTGTTTTATTTTCCAATAGAGTTGTATGAGTGGTTCTCAGTGTATGCATCAAAGAAAAGCTAGTGTTACAAACCAAGGAATTTGATGTAGGAAGAGTATTAGGATTTTTTTGATGCATGTGATCCTTGGACACATGTTTTAGATAATTTTTGGGATGGTGTTGTGTGCAATTATACTTTGGATTAGGATGTGTCTATAGGTTGCTGAGTTTTAATTCTCGTGCAAGCCTAGAGGATCTTAACTCTACGATGTCCATTTTTATATTAAGATCTTGATGGTGGTGTTGAGTTTATAGCACCTACCCATGGCTAGACAAACACCCCATCACATGTAGGGGTAGGGGTAGGTGTGGTGAAATATGGAAAACCTTGCAGTAGAAAGGTAGAGAGAAGAAAGGTGGCTTACAGGAGAGGGAATTGGTGAAGAAGAATGATATTAAAGAGTCTCTAGATTTGTGGAGGATGATGTCTCATGAAAGATTAGAATCTCATGTGGAAGACATGGAGCCAAAGCATCAGGATCTCCCCCACTTAGGCAAGCATAGTAGAGAATCTCCTCCAGCTTCTGATGAAATCATGTTTGATGAAGAAAGTTTGAGGACCATGGGCATGCATCTTATCCCACCTGAAAAACTACCCTTGCACTTGGTGTTTGAGTTACAGAAGTAACTATTGATAAACATGAGAGTGTAGGTAATCTATTGGATTCTGGTAGTTATCAATTTCCATTAAATATAGAAGTGCATCGGACAACATCTATGACATCATAGGCATAACATCTTTGCTATTTGGAGAACCGATTGGAAGAATATTTTCTAGCGAGTCATCAAGACAAAGTGTGGGCATGCAAAACATTGGGAACATGTCTGAAAGTACTACAACTTTGCATACTATGGGATTTCAATTTAGTACCACTATGGGAATGCAAGCAAATACATACACTAGTTTAGCACCCACTACTAGAGGATCAGGAGGTGGTTCAAGAGGATCAAGAGGCTTGGGATCAAGTGGATCAGGTGGTTCTGGTGGTGGAGGAAATATTGGTGGTGGTTATGTTTCTAGATCTAGTGGACAAGTTCCACACCCTCATTAACCACAATAGGTGTTTTATGAGATGTCTTGCCACTTTCCATAATATAGAGGTATTGAATATGTTATAGAACATGTGCTCAAGTGCGAGCTGTTGTGACATGCTAAAGAAATCACCATTCCAGATAGAAAGAGAAGTCAGTTTGCTACTAATCTTCAAGGGCACGTCCATAGCTAGTATTAAAAATATGATCCACACAAGACTGTGGTGGATTATGATGCTTTACACTCCATGTTTCTATCTGAGTTCCATATCCATGAGTTTGAGCATAAAATTATCAATGCACTTAAGGACATTAATTAGGTCTTATCAGAAAGTGTTTGGGAATATGACACGTGTTTTAAAAAATTTCTATCAAATTTGTATTATGACATACACACTAGTCAACATGCACAATGGTTTGTTTGTGGGTTGCTGACTCCTTTCATATGGGAATTATTTCATAAGACTTTTGTAGACTCGTGTGATTCTTTGGAAGAAGATCTATGTGTTGAGTTAGTTAAGAGTGTGGACACTAGTGTGAGCCTGTTTCTTGAAGTGCAGATTGCATCTATGGTGAAATAATTGGAGAAGCTCTCTATTAATTTAACTTATGATATTTGTAGAAATATTTAGTGTATAACATGCGAGGTTGAAGGACACACTACATATAGTTTCCCTCAAAATTCATCACATGCCATGTTATTGTACTATGATATTTGTCACTTATAACATGATGTGAGTAGATGCCCTCTCTTACATTGTGTAATCCATAATAATGTATCCATGTATCGTAAAAATTTAAAAACATATACTCATGACATTATTAACTACAAATTTAGTGATCATATTCGTGAATCCATTAAAACTGGTGTGCACCAGACTGGTGTAGAAATTGGATCCAAGAAAAAAGGATAACATGATAATGGAGGGTGAAGTATTGGGGATAACAGGAATATGGGCTTCCATGGTGGATATGGAGGTTGAGGTTGCAATGGTGGAAGAGGATGATTTCTTAAAGGAATTTATTTTACTTGTGGATCTCCTGATCGTTATCAGTGCAAGTGCCCTCAGAATATGGTTTTCTCTTAGTGTGGAAAAAAACATAAATTTGAAGAATGCACTACTTTGTATGAGCATGTGAGAAAACATCACAAACAATATAAGGAAGTAGTTATGATTAAAATTTAGATGGAGATCAATGGATGCCAAAGGTTGGGCTTAATTCTAAATTACAACTTATGCTAGTTACTACATGCATTAAAGTTGTGCGCACTTGTGAGAATATAAAGTATAAGCTAACTATAATGAAGCAAGAAGTTATTAATTTTAAGTACCCCGATGTTGAACATTAGAAAGAAGTTTACCTAGAAACTATGGACATTATCAGGAATCTGTAGGGAGATATTTAGGGCCTAAAGGAGTAGGCATGCATGTTGGAGTGTGCTAAGAATGCTAAAATTCCTTAGAAATACATAGATGATTTGAAGGAAGTCTATAGAATGTTGCGACAGGAGAACATAATCCCTTTTTTAGAAGAATGGTTGAGAGAAACATTATCACATGTAGGTAATAAGCACAAGAGGCAGATCCTTCATGAAAATATACCTTCCCATAATCATGAGTATGAAAAGGATATTACATTTAATGTGGTCATAGATGGATGAATTCTAAGAAATATCCTAATAGATATAGGTGCGGAAGTTAATGTACTCATGTTAGACGTTTGGAATCATATTGGAAGACCATCATTACATCCTTCTTCAATTTTTTTATATATGGTAAATAGAACTAGGGCTAATCCTATTAGGGTATTAAAATATGCTACTATTATGATTTAGGGAGCCAAGTTTATTGGGGAATTTGAAGTATTGGAGCTAGCAGAGGTAGATAGTTTCCTAGCATTACTTGGGTACCCTTAGTGTTATGAAAATAATTTAGACTTGCGCTTCAACAAGGGGTACATAAGCTTTGGGAATAAAGAATAGTGCATTATTATTCCATTGATAGATTCAAATGCTGCTCCATATGTTGAACCTTTGAGCGATGAATACTTAAACAAGATATACATGCGTACAATTAGAGACCCTGAGGCAATTGAGCCATCTAAGGAAGGAGTGATACAATGGGATGATTCTCGTTTAGTTAGTGATACTAAAAGTGTTTCTTATGACAAATAGGCACATGGAATGTATGAAGTCATTGTTCTTGAGGTTAAGAACACAGTTACTCACATGGTCAAGATGTGCATGGTTAGGTGCTTGAGTAATAATTAGATGCCTTGGTACACAAGTGAAGGAAATATTGATGTGTTGTTACACACTATGGAAACCCAGTGGACAGATGCTGGTGATAGAAGAAACATGTTGGTTTATACTCTATGTGGTAAAGCACCATGTTGGTGGACTACACACATGGACAACCTTTTGGAATGACATGAGGTGAGAATCACCACTTGTACTAGTTTTCTAAGGAGAAATGTACCTTCACAGATATGTGAATTCCATGGGAAGGATTCTACTTTGCACCACGTTCAGAAGTGTGAGAGACTTTGGATGGAGGGGAAGGAGGCCTTGCCACCATTACTCTAGGTACATAATTTCTAAAAAACCATTAGTAGCTACACATGCGCATGGCATGTCCATGTAGAGTTGACATGAGAGACAATTAATTGGCAAGATATGACCTCAGGTATGATTCATACTTTTGATTACTTTTCTAATAAACCTCCGCTCAATGAAGCAATGCAGATTATGAAGTGCCTTACTTTGGGATATAGTTCTAAGGCTAAGGAAATTATTTTAGACATGTTTGGAGAGTTGTATTTGGAGGCATGACTTGACCTCAAAGATACCAAAGAAGAAGAAATGGTCTGCACCTAGGAAAAGAAGGAAAGGGGTAAATTGGTATGCATAATAGATGATGATGATGAGGATAACAATATAGATGTTAACCACACTAAAGGTATGTGTGAGGTGATGGAAATAGTAGATGAGAAGGCATGTGCATATCATGAGCCTATGAAAATGAAATTTTTTAACACTGGGACAGATGTAGATCCAAAGGAAGTAATTATAGGTGACTATTGGTTTGAGGAAGATGTTGCAATGATAATTAAGATGTTACATGAATTTAAGGACTTGTTTTTGAGGGGTTATCATGAGTTAAAATGATTGCAACCTTCTTTAGGTTATATGTGCATCAAACTTAAATAAGGTGTGTGGTCGGTTAGGAAGAGGCCTTATAGGATGAATCCTGATCTGCACATCAAGGTGAAGGAATAAATTGATAAGATGTTTAAGTCTGATATCATTAAGTCCATTGAAGAATCTCAATGGGTTATCCTGATGGTCATAAGAATTAAAAATGATGGGAGGATAAGGATCTATGTGGACTATAGATAATTAAATGTTGCATGTGTTATTGATCCTTTCCTTACCCCATTTACTGAGTAGATCCTGGAAGGAGTTACAGGGCGTCATATTTACTCTTATACTAATGTATTTTCAGGATATCATCAAGTACGTATATCAAAGGAATATCAAGAAAAGACAACTTTCACCACCGAATGGGGAAGTTTGGCATACATAGTAATTCCATTTGGACTAAATAATGTGCATGAAGTGTTTTCGTGCATTGTTGTACAGATGTTTCAATTCAATTTTTACAAGTGTATCTTGATGATTGGATAATGTATGGTCTAGTTAAGGATCATTGTGACAATTTAAGACTTATGTTTAAGAGGTATAGGTAGTTAATCATCTCCTTAAATATTAATAAATATATCTTTGCAACACCTTTGGGCACTTTTCTTAGGAATAATATTTGTAAAGAAGGCTTGTTGGTATATACATCCAAGGTTGCAGTGATCTTGGGATTGGAAGAACCTAACAATAAAAGTGAAGTGTGTGGATTTTTTTGTCATACAAGGTATTATAGGAAATTTATTAAGGGTTATGCAAAGACCGTTGTGCCTCTGGAGGAACTATTAAAGGCTAAGGGAAAATTATATTAGGGGGATTCAAAACCACATGCATTTGAAACACTTAAGGAAAGGCTGACTACTACACCTATTTTGTGCTTTCCTTCATGGGAAAAACCATTTCATGCTCATGTTGATGCTTCTGCGATGGTTATTGGTGCCATGTTATCCCAACTAGGTGAAGCAATGGTGGACCACCCTATTTGTTTTGTGAGAAGAAAGTTGACACTTGTTGAGCATAATTATACAACTACTGAGCACGAATCTTTGTTCATGATTTACACATTGCACAAGTTTAGACAATACTAATTGGATACACCTTTTATATTCTTTACGAATCATATGGCACTTAAGTATTTGGTCAACAAGCCCATGTTACAAGGGTGCATATGTAGGTGGATACTAATATTTAAGGAGTTTCAATTTACATTTGTTGTCAAATAAGGAAAAAGTAACTTAGGGTGTGATAATTTTTCAAGGGCCAATTCTAGTGAGGATGCACAGAGCATTGAGGACACAATGTCGGATGTAGAAATATTTAGATTTAATCATGCGCCCATCGAATTGGAAGATATTATAGTCTTTTTATGCACTAGAAAATCACCTAAGGGAATAAATACATTAGAGAAGAATTAAATTACAATATGAGTGACACCTTACTAGTTGATAAGTGGAGATTTATACAAGCTTGGTACTGATAAAGTTTTTCACTGGTATGTGCTGGAGCATGAGCGTGAGGTAATTATGGAAGAAGCTCATGGTGGAATTGCAGGAGATCATTATGTAGGATATTCCACCACACGTAAGATTCTGATGGCTGGATTATGCTAGGAAACTTTATATAAGGATTTCAAGGGATATGTTAAGGTGTGTGATCATTGTCAGCTCCTTGGGAAGCCTGTAACTAGAGATGAGATGCCTTTAAGGCCCATTGCAAGTTTTTAACCTTTTCAGATATGGTTGATTGAATTTTCGGGTCATATTTCCCCACTCGAGAGTAGGACTAGTGTGTGCTACATTATAAATTATACAAACTATCTTACAAGGTGTGTAGAAGCAATGCCTACAAATGATTGCACGACACTATATCAGCAATATTTTATATGGGAAAACATTATCAACAGGTATAGATTTCCATTAAGCTTGATAAGTGATAGGGGCACTCATTTTATTAATGAGACTATCATAATTCTATTGGCTGAGTTTATGGTGGTGCACCATAAGACAACACCCTATCACCCACAAGCCAATGGTACGGTTGGGGCTTTCAACAAAATATTAGTACATACATTGACAAATATTTATGATGTTGGAAGGAAAGAATAGGATGATAAAGTATTTTTTATACTTTGGGCATACATGACTACTTACAAAATATGCAATAGGGGGCCACACCCTTTCAATTGGTGTTTGGTGTGGAGGTTGTATTACCTGTTGAATTTTTAATGTCATCCCAACGTATTATGCGTACAAGTGGATTAGATGATGAACAAGTTGTGGAAGAGTGCATAAGAAAATTAATTCAATTGGATGAGTGGCGCGTTATTTCCTGATGGATCTAGAAGGAATAAAAAGCAAGACAGATTAAATGACATGATAGATATATTCAAAATAAGGAATTTGAGTTGGGCAATATGGTTCTTTTATATGATTCAAAGTTTGTGTACCATCCTAGGAAGTTGAAAGTTCACTGGTTGGGACCATTTGTTGTAATGAAGATACTTGATTATAGCACTTTCCAATTACAAGTGTTGGATGGCATTTTATTGCCTAGTTACTTCAATGGGAGTAGGTTCAAGCCCTACTATAAATAAGTCTTCTTTGTGTTTTTAACAAGGTAGTATTTCTATTTTAATTATATTTCCTTTAATGCATTTCCTTTATATGTGTTTCCTTTTAACGTTGCTATCATTTGTCAATTTAGTTTAATGTTTTGTTGTAATAAGCACACTTGCATACTAGTAGTTGATTACTATCTAAGTGAATTCATAAATAGAGGACAGCGCATACTCTTAGTGTGGGGTGGAGTAGATACATGATAAATGGGCCAAGATGAAATGAGATTGAACATCCTCTAGAAGATGGGTATGCATAGAAAAAAAATGGTGCATGTTCTTAAATTAAATGTGAAAATCAAGATAACACAATTGGTCAAATAGAAGACCATGCATATATGGATGCACACACAGTGTAATGCAAGGTAGGAAGTAGTAAGGGAAACTACTTGGTATGAGGTGTAGTGGATTATTAATTTAGAACATGGAGGCATGCGAGAGGAAGTCTGTGGCCGTGAAGTAGGGGGCATGCTAGAAGGTTACGACTGGGGTGCGGAAACATCAGTAAAAAGTGCACAAAAATAAAAAAATGTGTAATTAATTTAGAGTATGGTGGTATATTAAGAGAAATAAATGCAAGGAAATTGTAAAATTTATATAAGAAGGGGTTGCGATACCATTTTACCTTGTACTATGAAAGAGATATTATAGTTATCAAACCAAAGAGATTTTACATGGAATTGTTTAGATTCCATTAGAGAGAGTGTTTGAGTAAATAAAAGGTGTGCGGGGGAGAAAATTTGTGAGTTACGGTTCAAGGAGAAGCTAGGGCATGCGAGCTTGAAGTTACAAGGTTCAAATATAGTGCAAGAACACATTTTTATCATTGCAATGGCACCAAAATGAGCACCTGGAGAAACCACAAGGGGTATGAAGTAAAAATAAGTAGAGGTAGAGGTGGAGGATACCCCCGAAAGAATATTTTCATAAATGTAATACCCATAAGGTGTCATAATGAGATTGGATTGGGAGTTGTGTATCATACAAAGAAAATTAAGTTACTACAATCATCATACTAAGGATAATAGGGATGATTTGGAAAAATATTTGATGGTAACAATAGATTTGTGGACAGAAAATGACGTGGTCATCTACAACAATGCAGGACAGAAGTTGTCAGAGAATTTCAAGTTCATGATGCTGTATGAGTTTCCATATTTTAGAGAACCAAAGAAATTGTATCAATGGTTGATGTCCCGTGTGCACGAGGACTTTTTTTATTTTATAGGGCTATGAATGTGACTTAACATGCCCTTGATTAGTAGGCTGAGAGGGTTGAGAATATCATGCACTAAGATTAGTAGTGACCTTATTGGTGGTGAGGGCATAGAATCAACTTCTTCTGCACTGGTTTATGTGAAGGGAGGGCACGTGATGGATGTTGTCAAGCTAGAAAATTACCCTTTGATCTAGGAAGTTGTGCATATCCTCACCAAATTGAATAACTAAGAGTGTTAGAGCCAAGTAAATAAAATATGGCTCCATATTTCTAAAAACATGACTGAGGGAGTGGTATACAACTTTTCTTATTTCATTGTTATGACTATTATTGAATAAGCACACCATGGAGACAAGATAAGTTTGGTGCTATTTTATTTTCTATTGTGTTCATGTAAATTTGGGTGCTCGATGGGCCAAAGGAAAATATTTGGCAATATCCTGAAGAGAAAAATTCCCTTGCAGATAGATTTGCAAAATACACCTGTGATGGATCTATGAATGGACCTTAAAAGCAAAGGATGGAGCTCTTGTAAAAGCACTTACGTGAAGCATTTGATTATGAATAGAGAATACCCAAGGACCTTCCTTCATTATTAGAGAAGCATGCTTAGTTTTTTGTATATCAACACATTTGCATAGTTAAATTTGGAATGAAGGATGGAACGTGGAGCCCATGGTGCAAGCTTCCAGATGGCTTCACCATGCATTACTTCTAGGCCTAGGTACACAGGTTTTCAAACATGCGCAGATTGAGTTTTGATGCAGACAAAGTAGAATATGATTATCATATGCTCCAAAAGACATTCGTGTATCTGGGTATGTGTACTTATATAGAAAATTTTATCTCAGATGATATAACTATCAATTCAATGATCTTGGTAGTTGGGAAACTTGGTGCGGCTAAGGTATATATCTACCTTAAGCATAAATTGGAAAAAGGTAAATACATTGAGAATGAGTTTAGGATCCCTGAACTACCCAAAAGAAAGCATACTGTGGGATCATTGTAGGAATAGGATCCCAATCCTCCCCACACAAATGAAGAAAAGGAGTAAGAACTAAAGGAAGTCATTGGCGGCCTAGATCATGGCACAAGGAGATAACCACCTGTGGGGGAAAAGAGAATGCACAAGGATACGCCTCCGAGACAAGAATAAGGTGGATAAGTGAGAATGGAAATGAACATCATAGAGATAGAGAAAGGTGAGGATGTTGAGGATCAGTAATTCAGGATGGTGTTAATAAGGACAAGGTCACAAGGCATAGACACAAGGCCCTCATAGCCAACTAAGAGATCACCCCAAAACTCCTCAGTGAAGATAGAACTAGAGAAGAAGATGCATAAGTATATTACGAAAAAGGATAGTGAGGGGGGAAAGTCAAATGACAATGCGCATATCATTAAGGAGACTCATGTTATTGATGTGGATATAGAGGAGCCTCGGGATGAAGAAATTCAGCATGATATATAGGTGTTTGAAGAGTGTGAAGTGGTAAGTGGTGCTATAGGTGCAAGGCAAGAAAACCATAAGGGTGAACCATCCGGTGAGCCTACTAGTGCACATACAGGGGAAGGATAGACACTTGATGATGAAGTGCACATTCCAAAGGGTCATCATTCTGGGAAGAATAAGGATGGAGAGATGAATTAGACTCCTATTGTTGGATATATTGATGATCCTAAAAATATCATTCGCTTGAGTTTCTAAATCACTTTAAAGCCTAGGGAGCTTTATGGATGGGAGATAATGGACCCTGAAGTGGTCAACTTGCACACCAAAAAGAATTTTACTTTGAGTATACAGATACATATCGATGATTCTAAGTTTGATGTGAAGGAGGAAGAGTGTATTAAGAGGAAAATGAAGAAAAAGGCTCAGAGCACACACTGGACTATTATGCCAACAAATTTTACTGATGAAAAGGCAAGTAATGCCTTAAATAAGTTGGCAGCTAAAGTAACACATAGGAATATAGATAAATCAGATGTGCTATGAACACTAACGGAGGAGAATAAGATCCTGAAAGAACAAGTGGAATAGCTTACTGAAGGGTGGAAGAAGGATAAAGAAAAGCGGAAGGATATTTTGGATTTTTTAGAAAATTTAGGGAAGGATATTATTAATTCTCATCCAGATATTGATGAATAGATTGAGCATACCTATCATACATCCTTGCACTTTTTATAGGATTGTGTGCACTTGTTGATTAAGAATTAGCTAGGGGAGTGAAAAGAGGCTAAGAAGGAAAGGACTTGATGTTGATAAAGGAAAAGAGGAAGGGGAAATTACTCCTACTATAAAGAAAAGTTTGTTGGAATGTTATAAAGATGGATTCATCACAGTTAGAAGTAAGAAACGAAGACTAAAAGGTCTTGAAGAAATTCTAGAATCACTTTATAGTGATAAAAAGAGGTAGATAGGAAGATGGGAAGCTTCCACCTCAATAATCACAAGCCCTACTACTAGGAGAACTAAAAATATTGGTGTCACCTATAGAAAAGGTAGACTCTCCAAGAGAGAAGTGAGAGAAAAAGAGACTGAGAAAGAAATTGCAGATGGTACTCAAAGGATCTTGAACCATCCGGAAACTACATCCCCAAAACTTTTTTAATGAAGGTTATTTCCTGGAATGTCAGAGGGCTCAATGGGGGTCCTAAGCAAAGAATTCTTAAGGAAATTAAAATATCAAACAGACCCAACATCCTTTTGATTCAGGAAACAAAAATGAAAAGTAAAGTTGTTGAAGATTGTAAAAGATATTTCTGGGAGAATGTTGCCTTTGCTGTTGTTGATTCTCAAGGTGCTTCTGGAGGCTTAGTGATCTTCTGGGATACTAAAATTGTTCATGGTAATGTGATTTCTTCCTCCCAAAATCATTTAGCTATAATCTTTAAAATCCTTGAGAATAATTCTAGCTAGACTCTTTCCAATATTTATGCCCCTAATAATGTTGCTGGTAGAAGAAATTTGTGGAAAGAATTAGTCTTGTTTCAAAATAATTTTGAGGATATGAAATGGTTGATAATGGGACACTTTAAAACTCCTTTAAATCTGGGGGAAAAATTTAGAGGGAACTCTGATTTTTCTATCAGCATGGAAGAATTTGTTGACTTCATATCGACTCTTAATCTTATGGACATTGAACTTCATGGTAATCAATTTACCTGGTCTAACAGAAGAATTGGGGAAATTTTGATTCAGGTTAGATTGGATATAGCTCTCATTTCTGCTAATTGGATCTTAGATCAGAATTTTCATCTCTCTTCCCTCTGTAGAATGGGTTCAGACCACAATCCTATTGCCCTTAATTTCTTCAATTGGTCAAAACCTTCCCACTGCAATTTTAAATTTGAAAATTTGTGGCTTGAAGATGAGGATATTCTAGACAGAATTAAAGAGTGGTGGTCTTGGGAAGGAATAGGAACGGCTCAATTCAGGCTTCTTCAGAAGCTGAAAAATGTGAAGCAAAAGGTTAGAATCTGGAATAAAGAGGTTTTTTGGGAATATTTTTGAAAAAAGAAAGAGCTTAAGTAGTAGCTAGAAGAATTTGAGCTTAAAGTTTCTTTTAAAGGTATGACCCTTGAGGATCATCAACAGGAAAAAAAGCTTCTCTCTGACCTGCATAATATAAACAGTTGTGAGGAATCCTTTTGGAGGATGAAGTCTAAAGCCCTCTAGTTAAAAGCAAGAGACAGAAATACAAAAAAAATTCATATGACATCCCTTAATCATAGGGCTTGTAACATAATTACTGAAGTATCAAAGGGAAATGGGAACATTACTATAGATTCTGAAGATATTAAAGATGAAGCCCTCAAATTCTACAAGAATTTACTCATTGAGAATAATTCCTACAATGAGCAAGCGGCCTCCTTTCTCTTAGACTCCATTCCTAATAATTTACTGCCTGCTGAGAAGTTTAAGAGTCTTTCTAAAATAGTCACCATCGATGAATTGAAAAAAGCTATTTTTTCTCTAGAAGGGGATAAGGCTCCAGGCCCTAATGGTTTTTCTGTAAAATTCTTCCAAAGATGCTAGGAAATCTTCTCTGAAGATCTATTGAAAGTTGTTAATGAGTTTTATAAAACTGGAAACTCATAAAAGAGTTAAATAATACACATATTGTGCTTGCTCCTAAGAAGATGGATGTAAAGGATTTCAAAGATTTTAGGCCAATCAGTTTGGTTAATGTAATATATCAGATCTTCACAAATATTTTAAGAAATAGGATGCAACCTATTCTAATGCAAATTATTTCTCAACAACAGAGTGGATTCATTCAGGGAAGAATTATTCAAGATGGAGTTATTATGGTCCATGAAAAAATTCATTCAATGGATAAAAGTAAAAAATTAGGGATGGCTATCAAGTTAGACATGCATAAGGCTTTTGACAGAGTCTCCTGGAAATTCATGGATGAGGTTTTATCCAAGTTTGGTTTTCAAAATAAATTCAAGAAAATTATACATTCTTGCATTTCTTTAGCTAGATTTTCAGTGGTTGTTAATGGGGAACCAGTTGGTTTTTTTTCCAGCAATAGAGGAATTCGGCAAGGGGATCCCATATCCCCTTTGTTGTTCATTATAATGGCTAACAGTTTAAGCAGATCTATCTCAAAAGCTATTAATAATGGTATGATAAAGGGCTTTAAACCTACTTCTGGTAATCAGGTTTCCTCACACCAATAATTTTTTGATGACACTCTCTTTCTTCTGATGGCCTCAATAATTGAGGCGAACGCTATTAAAACTATCCTTAGATTTTATGAGAAAGCCTTGGGACAAAAGTTAATTTTGATAAAATCTCTATCTATTTTTTCAATACTCCTATAGAAAGGCAAAGAAAGATTGCTCTTATTCTTGGATGTACTATCAATTCCCTCCCTGCTACTTATTTAGGACTCCCTTTGAGTGCTAGTAAGGTTTCTAATGAGGTTTGGAATGATCTTCTTAAGAGATTCCAAAAAAAGCTAGTTGGTTGGAAAGGATATTTACTTTCAAGTGCAGGCAAGTGTTTATTGATAAAAAGTACTCTTCAGAACTTACCTATTTATATCATGTCAATGTTCAGCATTACAACAAAAGTGATGCATAGTATTGAAAAAATTCAAAAGAATTTTTTATGGCGTGGTACTAAAGATAGGTTTAGGTACCATTTAGTGGCTTTAGAGCATTTTTGTAAACCAAAGAGGATTGGGGGGTTAGCAATCAAAAACATCAAGCAAATGAATGATGCTCTTATTGCAAAGTTGGGATGGAGACTTATAAAAGAGCACAAGCCTTATACTGAAAGAGGGTTTGAAAACCCACAAGCGAGGATCACAAGGGATGACATGCACATCAACGGACGTGTGAACGGCAGTGTGAAGAGATCTCAGGAGGAGTGAGCATCAACCAAATGTGCATGCAAAGATTTGAAACATGGACAAAACCTGGTTAAGCCATAAAACTCTCCTCTATCTCATAGATCAAAAGACGTTTACATATAAGAGGTGCAGAGTAACCCCCGGTGCTGCAATCATGACAACTCGAGTAGAGAGGGGGAGTTACATTCCCAAAATAGAAGTGTAACTCCCAATAACGCATATGACGCACTGACACGCTGATGCACTGACGTGTAAGAGAATCTCATAATGATCCCTAAATGACACATGGACCTAAAATCTCACCTAAGTGAGATGACTCACCTAATGATGTGGAAAATAACACACACTAACACCCCCCTTCATTGTAACTTAAGATGAGGCAGCAAGTCAGAAACGAGAAATGGGTCCCAGCACAAAGCCTGATGAGGTACCCATGTACAAGAAGAAGTCCCAAGCAGTGAAGGGAAACCCAATGGAAAAAAATCCACCATAAGAAAACAAAAAACTCTCTAATCTAAGAGAGATTTCCTCTTTGTACATGGGTACCCTTTCAGGCTTGTCTGTGGCCGGGACCCATATTTGGCATCTCTCTTAGATTAGAGAGTGTTTTGTTTTCTTGTTGTGGATGTTTTTCCCACTGGTTTTTCCTTCACTGCTTGGGAATTCTTCTTGTACATGGGTACCTCATCAAGTTTTGTGTTGGGACCCATTTCTCGTTTCTAAATTACCACCTCATCCTAATTTACAATGAAGGGGGGTGTTGGTGTGTGTTATTTTCCGCATCATTAGGTGAGTCATCTCACTTAGGTGAGATCATAGGTCCATGTGTCATTTAGGGGTCATTATGAGATTCTATTATGCGTAAGTGCGTCATCATGTCAGTGCATCTTATGTGTAATTGGGAGTTACACTTCAATTCTGGGAATGTAACTCCCCCTCTCTACTTGAGTTGTCATGATTGCAGTACTAGGGGTTACTCAGCACCTCCTATATGTACACATCTTTTGATCTATGAGATAGAGGAGAGTTTTATGGCTTAACTAGGTTATGCCCGTTTTTTAAATCTTTGCATGCACATTTGGTTGATGCTTGCTCCTTCGAAGATCTCTTCACACTGCCATTCGCATGTCTGTTGATGTGCACGTCATCCCTCATGATCCTCGCTTGTGGGTTTTCAAACCCTCTTTCATGGTACCAGAGTTACACGACTTGCTGTCACATCAAAAGTTCGAACTAATGGTGAAGAGGGATCTCATCGTGTTAATCAGTTGCTATGCCAATACCCTCCCGCACGATGGAGTCAGGTATACACCCAATCATGCCCAATGACATATTAAGAGGAAGTGACACTAGGAATTTCCCAGGAGGTCACCCATCCCATAACTACTCTGGGGCTGGTGCACTTAACTACCTCGTATCAGAGCTGCATGACTTGTCGTCACACCAAAAGCTCAAACTGGTGGTGGAGAGGGATCTCATCATGTTAAACAACTGCTACACCAATACCCTACCACACGATGGAGCTAGGTATACACCCAATCAAGCCCAACAACATTAGGAGGCATTGACATTAGGAATTTCTCGGGAGGTCACCCATCCCAGCACTACTCTAGGGCTGCTGCACTTAACTTCCTGGCTCTGATGCCAAACAATTTTCCGTCACACCAAAAGCTCAAACTTATGGTTGAGAGGGATCTCATCGTATTAATCAATTGCTATGCCAATACCCTCTCGCACGATGAAGCTAGGTATACACCCAATCAGGCCCAACAACATTAGGATAAAGTGACACTGGAAATTTTCCAGGAGGTCACCCATCCCAGCACTACTCTGGGGGCAGAGCGCTTAATTTCCTGGTATCAGAGCTACATGACTTTTCATCACACCAAATGCTCAAACTTATGGTGGATAGGGATCTCATCGTGTTAATCATTTTCTATGCCAATACCCTCCTGCACGATGGAGCTGAGTATACACCCAATTAGGCCCAATGGCATATTCAGAGGAAGTGACACCAGAAATTTCCTGGGAGGTCACCCATCCCAGAACTACTCTGGGGCTGGCGCACTTAACTACCTCATATCAGAGCTGCACAACTTGCCGTCACACCAAAAGCTCAAACTGGTGGTGGAGAGGGATCTCATCATGTTAAAAAGCTGCTACACCAACATGGACCGAGTTGGTCAAAATTAAATACCTTTCCAATCAAAGAAAGAATTCCTTTATTTCTGATTAGTCTCTTCCGAATGGTTGTATTTTCTGGAACAATCTTCTCCACAACAGACATATTCTCTCTCAAGGATGTAGTTGGAAGCTTGGGGATGGTCAAGACATTAATTTCTGGACTGATAAATGGTTTGATATTAATTGGATTTCCTCTTATTGTCACATTAAAGACAACTTAATTAGAAATTATGGGCATAAAGTGCAGGGCTATATTGAGGTGGATGAAAACAAAAGGAAATGGAAACAGTTCAAAGTAGATGAGGATAATGTGAAGTCTGATGTTTCATTTATATAGATTCTTCTCTCCCTAATTCTTATCAGTCCTCAAAATCATAAGGATGAACTCATTTGGAAAGATTCCTTTAATGGAGAGTACTCAGGTTAAATCAAGCTACAACTCTTTCTTTGCCTCTATTGTTAGTGATACTGAGTGGCATAAGTTGTGGATGCCAGAGTAAACCCCTAGAGTAAACTTTTTCTAGTGGCTCATCATTAAAGGAAAGATGCTAACTAATGAAAATCTCATTAAGAAAGGATTCATCATGCCGAACATATGCTGCATGTGTCAGGAAGAAGTCGAAGACATCAAACATCTATTTCTTCATTGTACGTACACTTCCAAAATTTGGCATCTTATTTTAGAAAACTTCAATCAGGAATGGATCTTTCTCCTTACTTGTCTTCAGGCCTGGGAACAATGGAACTCTCCTTACAAACATTACGTGGTGAGGATATTATGGCAACTGGTTTTACCTCACACCATGTGGCAAGTTTGGAAAGCTCATAATGATGTCATTTTCAGGAATACTAGAAAGGTATGCAAAAAAGTCTACAAAGAAATTATCATTGCTGTGAAAGACAACATTGAAAGATTTAAACCTCCTAAAAATAGAATTTTCCCTGAGGAAGAAGAGCACATTTTGGTTGCTTGGAATATTGGCACTATTTTGAATAAGAATAACAATAGTATTGATAGATCCACTGTCCATTGGATTAATCCTCCCGGTGCTTGGCATAAGCTGAATTTTGATGGGGCCTCAAAAGGAAATCCTGGAGATTATAGAGGTGGGGGAGTCATTAGAGATCACAGAGGATGTTTTGTTGCTGATTTTTTTGGAAAAATGGGTAGGAAAACTAACCACTACTTTGAAGCTCTTACTGCTTTGTGGGGAATAAGGCTAGCCGTGGATTGTAATATTCCAAATATTATAATTGAGGGTTATTTGCTAAACATTATCAATCTCTTAAATCAAAAACAACCCCCCAGTTGGTCAATCAAGGACATTATTGTTGAAGCCATTGATATTTGCAAGAGTTTTGAAAATTTTGAAATCAAACATACCTACCGTGAAGGCAATAGGGTGGTAGATGGTTTGACAAATTTTGGGGTTAATAATAATTTTCAAACTTGGCTAAGGGGTGAAATTCTTCCCACTAAAGTTAATGAAGACATCATCAATGATTTACATGACTTGGAACATAATCACTCATGGTTGTAGTGTTGATGCTAAGGAGTGACTTTTTAAGTATAGAATGATGACATCATCAAAGATTTGTGTGATCTGGAGTGGCATCATTAATACTCATAGGGTAGATGCTAAAGAGTGGTTAATTATTTACAAAGTAAGGTCTAATAATTACATCTCTTCACATGATAGGGAGGTCTTCAAAAACAGAGTTGAGGCTAATTCATATACTTTTCAAATCTTTACCATTGCGGGCAGAGTCATAGGAAAAAATGGGGGGGACCAGCTTTGTAAGACAGAGCCCACTCATAATCCAACTTGGAAAGATGATATAGTTCTTTGGAACTATCTTCAAAAATGGGTTCTAACAAACTTTATTGAAAAAATCCAAGGTTTTGATCAGGATCTCTCAATTAAAATTTGCTCAGGGATGGAGGAATCGCGTGGTTAAGTACAATAACATCAAGGTTGAGATTTCAGAAGAGCTTATTGCCCAGGTCACCGAGCTCAGTCTAGATGGCACCAAATTCTTTAACAAGCAGGTGGATAGAGAGGTGGAGGCAAAGAATTTTCTTGATGAGGGAGAAAATCTAGAATTTGTGACAGCTGGCATCAAGCTTGCTTCTGTTCCCGAGCCTTTTGCTAAGATAGCAAGGATGGTAGTAAGGTATGTTACTCTAGAGGGGAGATTTGTCACTATTCCCCAAAAGAATTTGATCTTTCTTAATCACTTTCATAGAAACATCACCATCAACTTCCTGCATTACTTGTTGAACTCTTTGGAGAAATCCATTCTGGAAGTACAAAATCACACTAGGGTTGTTCCCCTTCATCAAGGGTTAATACTACTTATTCACCACCACTGCTTAGCCTGACCCCACTTGGATTTTACTCCTCCCCCTCCCTTCACTACTCCCCCTACCTCAATTCCTCCCCTGCCCGATAGGAAGCTTGAGACTGCTTCAACTAGCAAGAAAAGGAAGGAGTTGAAAACTAAGGTCCTTGCTTCTCAGAGGGTTCTTAGAAGCCATAAAGACCTGGAGCTTGCTGCGAATCTTCTACACATTAGTAATCTGATGGAGGAGCCTAAGGATGAGGACTTGCTGGTCAAATTTGGAAATATGGAGAAGGAAATTTAGGAACTAAAGAGTGTTATTAGGGATATGGATGAGCTAAGGGCAAAAGGAAACTGCAGATCTCAGTGATATTACTGAGGACATGTGGGGCTCCAAGGAGAAAAGGGATCTTGCAATTTCCCAGGAAAATTTGAAAGACCCTTCCCAGCCAACCGCCATTGCATTCTTCATCTCACTCCAAAACGATCAAGGCCAAGATTTACCGGCTATCAAGTGATGTGGAGCTCTGTTGATGTTTACTGGTGGTGAAGTTGTGGTTGACTGGCCAGTGTTGATGTTGTTTTTTGGCTGAGATGAACCAGTGATGGTGTATCTCTTGTTGTTTTTTGTCTCTTCTGCTTTTGTTCGGATCACTGTTTGTCTTGATCCTGTTTTACTACTATATTGTATTATCTAGCTATTGAGCCCTCTGATGTTTGAATGTTTTGCTCTTTTGGGTTGTTTCTACTCTTTTGGTATCTAGATTTTGAGCCTTTTTGTACACAGGGTATAGTTCCTTCAAAACTATTTACCCATAATAAAAAAATAGGGTGCCGAATAGTTGGGTATGACTCTCTACTCCATTACATGAACATGAAGATGAAAAGGTAGACTGCATTGAATTTATGTTGTAGACCCCCAAAGCCAATCATTAAGAAAAGGCATTGATGAGGAGAATGAATTCCTTTCTGCCCAAATAAGAATGAAAATGAATTTGGGACGCGGGGGAGAGGCTTACAGTTAGGAGAGAAGCTAGTGCACTCACAAAAACAGGATCCTCACAAGGAGAAGATAATATTCTGGAAAACTGAAGAGTAAGAAAGAATGGATGTAATGAGGAATGCCTTTCTAGTTTGGAAAACTTCTTAGAGTGTGACAGAACGCGGCAAAAAATATGACCTTAGATAAGATGGATGGAGTGCTTTGAGACATTCCTAAAAAGGAAAAGAAGGGGCTCAGTGACTACAATGAGCTAGAACCACATATAAAGAATGAGTACCCCAGAAAGTTTTTATTTACTGTAGGGAATATTTCCGCGGAGTGGTAAAAAATATTCTTCTATGGAACAATATTGAAATTTTTAAGAATCTTCAATCTCTAGATGGCAGGCTTGGAAATGTAAAAGGGTGTAATGACTGTATCCTCTCTTCCCTTAAAAGTATCTACAATTTTATTGAACAGCATGTTCATATTATTGCAGTCTCAGTGATATTACTGAGGACATTTGGGGCTCCAAGGAGAAAAGAGATCTTGCAATTGCCCAGGCAAATTTGAAAGACCCTTCCCAAGCCACCGCCATTGCATTCTTCATCTCACTCCAAACGATCAAGGCCAAGATTTACCGGGCTATCAAGTGATGTGGAGCTCTGTTGATGTTTACTGGTGGTGAAGTTGTTGTTGACTGGCAGTTTTGATGTTGTTTTTTGGCTGAGATGAACCAGTGATGGTTATCTCTTGTTTGTTTTTTGTCTCTTCTGCTTTTGTTCGGATCACTGTTTGTCTTGATCCTGTTTTACTACTATATTGTATTATCTAGCTATTGAGCCCTCTGATGTTGAATGTTTTGCTCTTTTGGGTTGTTTCTACCTCTTTTGGTATCTAGATTTTGAGCCTTTTTGTACACAGGGTATAGTTCCTTCAAAACTATTTACCCATAATAAAAAAATAGGGTGCCGAATAGTTGGGTATGACTCTCTACTCCATACATTGAACAATGAGATGAAAAAGGTAGACTTGGCATTGAATTTATGTGTAGACCCAAAGCCAATCATTAAGAAAAGGAATTTGATTGAGGAGAATGAATTCCTTTCTGCAAATAAGAATGAAACTTTGGGACGCGGGGAGAGGCTTACATTACTAGTAGAGAAGCGTAGTGCACTCACAAAAACCTGGGATCCTCACAAGGAGAAGATAAAATATCTTGGAAAACTGATAGTAAGAAGAATGGATGTAATGGATGGAATGCTTTCTAGTTTGGAAAACTTTCTTAGAGTGCTACAGAACGAGGGAAAAAATATGACCTTGGATGAGATGGATGGAGTGCTTGGAGACATTCCTAAAAAGGAAAAGAAGGGGCTCAGTGACTACAATGAGCTAGAACCACATATAAAGAATGAGTACCCTAAATTTTTATTTCCTGTAGAGGAATATTTCCTTGGATGTAAAAATATTCTTTCATGAACAATCATTTTTTACTTCTTTATTATTTTGAGAGATAAGATATGAGTACCCATTTCTGGGGGTAGAAATGTTATTAATGTGGGGTAATGTGTAATGCCCTGTTCGGAATTTACCCTAGTTATTATCACAATGACTCTCTTGTGGAGCATCGAACGGCTGTGTGTAATTCTGATGTCTTGGCTCCATGGTGGGTCTTTGCTTCATGTTCACCTTCAAACGTTAACATCTAGTTTATCCCCTTGGTTGCTTAGGCCTGTTCACATGTTGTTTTAATCATTGAGAGTAATGGGCAATTCGATTCTTACTTCCTCTAGCTTGCTCATCTATTTGCGATTTAATCTTCTCAGGTTGAATAGTAATCATACAAAAAATTTGTATACCTTTTTAGCTTATGGGAACTGTTCAGATAATCTTGCAACTCCTTTTGCATTTGTATTAATATATCTTCTTTCGTATGCTTTGTGAGCCTACCTTAGTTAGTAGATATTTTGTTATCACGTATCTTTGCTAAAGGAGGGGCTCATGGGGGCGCCTGGCAATGGGGAGGAAGTGTGATTTCAAATATATTTAAAGAATCTCATTAAAAATCTAGATTATCATAAATATGGAATTTTTTTCAATGTCTATTTTGCAAGACACTTAGTCAGTTCCCATCATTTATAAATTTATTTGAAATCAATAAAAATCTTGATTATTAGAATATGTATAAAAATTTAAATGCTATTCTGTAAGACACTTAGTAGCTTCCTCTAAATACATTCATTGATTTATTCTAATTGATTCTTCTTGAATTCAGAATTGAAGTAACATACACATTACAACTTTCTAGAATTGATACAACATCGAACTTCTTTAATTTTCATGTCTCCAATTGATTTTCAAGTCCTATCTTATAATGGTCTTGAAATCACAAACTTTAGGCCACTGATAGAATATTTTAACTCCCTCAAATTTTCATTGTTTAATAAAGCTTACTATCCAAAAAAGAGACATCTAAAAGTTTGTACTTGCTTCCATTATGGATCTTCTAAGTTAAGTGGCATTTTCAGAAAGGTTTTTTTTATTCCTTTAACACACTCTACCACAAGTACATGCCAAAGGAGGATTTTGTATGAATTTAGATTGAAGTTCTTGCTTGTGGATAAGGAAAAATAATTGGACAATGAGATTTTCTCGGTAATTTTAAATGGCCAACTAATTTCTAAATGCTAAGAATTCATTGGAAAAACCCGCAAAAATATTTTTAACCTCTACCATTGAATTAATAGGTCGTGGTGAGGACTACTCAGTTTTTTTTTAAAAAAAACTTTTAAACTGCTTTCACCTACCCTCCACTGCCACCTTGGCTAACCAGGTCCATTCGCAGGTCTTGTTGCAAGTGGATGGCATTAGTCTCCTCCCAATCACCAACCTACAGACCATAATGGCCATTATGTTTCTACCTTGCGTGAGGGAGATGGGAGTCGGTGGAGTCTTGTTTTTCTTCACCTTGATCTCATTTTGATTTCTTTTATTCAATGCGTATGGGCGCAGTAATGGGTTTGACATGATGGCTAGATGGAGCTTCAAGCTAGTGAAGCAGGCGTATTACCTCCACTTTCGTGGGTGCTACGAGGTGTGTTATGTTCAGGGATCCACAGCAGTGGCCTGCAACAGTAATTTAGCCAGGCAACAGGCATGTTGCAGTATAGTAGAAACCTTTTCTGAGCGCTTCCAACCAGCAAGTTGTCTAACTATGTTGTTATCTGTTCAGTATCAAATGCATCCTCAAATTTGGGTTTCTCCTTCAAGATATTTTTTATCAAAATCGACTATGTGACAGTGAGAGTGTTACCAGGAGACCAGATGAAATTTATTTACAAATATTCTCTATTGAGAACCCCCCATTGATTTGTGGCATTTTTTCACGTTTTGCATGCTTCATGGATTCTCTCTCTCCTTGCATACGTTATTTTGGAGGCGTATTCTTCTTCAAATTTCTATTATCCTTGTTCCTTGTGCTTTTTCGATGTCTCTGTCCTTCTTTGGTGCCCCATCTTTAACGTAGGCTGGAAGGTTGTTTAGAGGGTTGTGCAGTCTGGCCTTGTCCCTTTCTTTCAAGTATGTGCTGGACATTTTTCATTAAAACCATATTGTAGATACCATAGTCTTGACAGCACCTAAGACCACCATTCTTTCCATTCGACGTTTCTTATAAAATGGAGCTCTCTGCCCAGGCTAAGCATAGATGAGAATGGAGCTTGAGTTCCCATCCTATAAAAAGGGGAGATTCGACCTGAGGATTGTTGTTGCTAGTCCAGGCGGTGTCCATGAAACCTATTGAATCTGGAGAAAAAGGCAAGATATTTCTACACTTTTCTACTGCTACTATATTTAAAATTATTGTGAAATCAAACCACCTTTTCCTTGCATTGATTTGTCAGTTGGATGTCATGATGGGAGATCTCCCCTTTCTACTTGTTTTCTTCTTGTTTTAGCTTTTATCATTTTCAGTATGTTGGTCGAAAGGATGTGTGTGCCCTCTCCTCTAGGTGTTATGTTTCTCTTGCTCGAGTGATAGACCTACGTCTATTTGTTTAAGTACTTATTCTTCTCTGCGATTGAGTTGTAAGTTATTATGTTAATCAAACTAGTATTTTCGATATCATGGAAGTAAGTTTACGATAACTATGAAGCTCCTCCCTAGCACCCAAGTTTGTCTTTTGACTTTTTTTGTTAACTCCTTCTCAATTCCCTTTGATAACCTTTTGGTATCGAGAAAGAAAGGTTGTAGGATTAGTGTGATCAATGCTTGGGCTAGCCACCTTAGAGTTTCGGTATTAAAACTTTTAGAATGAAAAGGTTTGTGTGCAATGTGTTTTCCGTCTCACCTGTTTAGACTCTTATATTATCTTTCATCTTGTTTCTAGGCTTTTAAGGCCATCCTCAAGAAGTACCTTGACCATCCCTATCAACTTGAACCATAACTAGCTTTTCGGATCAACTAAGCTCGAGGTTTCATTGTGCGAATCCAGTACCTCGTTGACACTAGAATAGTTTTGGTCTAATCTCCTCCTCATAATTATTGTTGATAGCACTCTTCTATTTTTCATAACTTGCATTATTTCTCCTTTGTAATGTTAGCGCTATTAATTAATATTGGTTGGTTTTTATGCACGTAATTACCTTAATATTTTGTGATGGAAATTTCCTTAAATGTGATTAATCTTCAGGAAAAACTCATCTTTCATTTGATAGTCTTATGGATTCATAGCGGAAGGTTTTGTTTTGATAATGTCACTTAGAAATTATGTTTGTATCTATGTGTGACGGTTGATTGTGTTACCAAGGGTTGCCTTAAAATATTGTTGTTTTGGGAAATAGGTAATTTATTTTAAATTAACCAAACATTAGAATTGTTGTGGAGGTTTGCAAATCTTTAGTGTTATAAAATTTGTTGATGACATTTTTGTATACTCTTGTTTGACGGAACTCCCTTCTTCTCTCGCATGTTTGCTACTAGCATGTAAGGCATTGGCCCTTCTTGAATGATTGGAAAATCTCTTGGAGTTAATGGTCAAAACTAGTATACTTTGTCTTCGCTTCGAAACTTATGTTGTGTGTATACTCTATTTGATTTCCGGTTTGAAACTCTATTATACATGGCTTTTTGTGTTATTTTTTTCGAAACCCGTGGTTCCCCTTTCTTGGGCCGATCAACTCTTGTTCTTTTAGAAATATATTATTTTATCCTATTTGTTTGGTACCTTTGATAAATTTCTAGATGGTTGGTCTATATATCAAATCTCAATCTTGTAATTATTATTTAATTATTTACTTGATGGGAATTCTTTTTTTGCTAGATTGTTTTT